>OX456526.1:58823762-59258762 GCA_949748255.1 Eustalomyia histrio | reverse complement strand
TGTTGTGATGTAGTAAATGGTAGTACTTTTACTATATCTACAAGGTTTACAAGGGTACTTTACTACTATATGGCACCATAAAAAGGATGTAAGAAACCAAAATTTCAGATATGTTTTTATATGGTGACATATACAAATTTATACTGTCTTATACAACATAATATTATTAAATATCTCAAAAACTTTTTTTAACAGGATATGATTAATTATTGTAAACCCAAATAAAAATATTTTTCATCAAGAATCTCTAAATAATAAATTTAAAGAGTTAAATAAAAATAGAAGATGTTGTGCTGTTTTTTGTTTCATTCTTTTGCATTGAACATATACATAACGTAAATACACAAATACGCTTTTTGTATATGTTCAATGAATAAGAATGCAACAAAAAACACACAGCATCTATTCGTATTTGACTTTTTAAAATTTGTTATACAGAAATACGTTTACGTCTGGCTAATCCAACCTTTATCCAGCCTTAAGTTGTTGCAAATTGTATTATTGAGAGTAAGTTTGTGGTTGGTTACTCTTTGTAAGTTCGTTACCACTTAAATATTTAAAAACTTGACAAATTTAAAAAACCGCTAAAATATTTTTTGCGGTTCTTTATTCTCCTCTATTAGATGTACTAATTTATTATTCTTTCCTTTGTACTTAATTTAAAAAATAATTTTTTTTGGTATCACACAGCCAACTTTCGAACCATAAGCTTTTAGTTTGGTACACAGAAAAAAATATAACAAATTTTTAAGTAATTAAAAATATATTTTTTTTAATTCAAATTCGATTTCTAACAATTTTTTGTTGGAAATGTTAGAAAATTGTTATTGCTCATATAAAAATTCTTTGAAAACAAAATGGGAAGTTACCAAAAAAAAGAAAACAAAGAATGTGAATGTATTTAAAAATTTCATTTAATATTTACAAACATTTCAAATAAATAATTGTTGGAAATTGGAATTTAAATTTAAGCAAATATATTTAATTACTTAAAATTTTGTTATACTTTGTTCTGTGTACTTGACTTATTTTATTTTTTATGAACAAATCAAATTTAAACATTTGTATGAAAATAGTTTTCGTACATGGACTTTATCGGAACGCGAAATAGAGTAGTTACGAGGGCGGTCCCAATACATAGTTCTTACTATAAACAGGGTATCGAAGCTAGGAAATAATCGAAAAAGGAGATTATGCTGAGAAATAAAGAAGAATTTTTTTCTAAATTTATTGTGTTTTCTTTGTTAGGTCAGATAATTTTGTGACCGCGCTCGTATCTTGTGTGCCCTCTACCATTCTTATAAACTCATAATTCATTTGTTAAGCCTGTATCAGCCAGTAAACGTATGCCATTACAATACTTTATCTTAATTACAACAATAAATGCCTAAAATTCATACACTTAAAAAAGTTTGTAAGTTAAAATAACAGAAAATTTTATTTACAAGAAATGATATTTCATTTAAAAACCGGTTTACTTAATTTTCATTTAAATTAAATGCCTTTTGTTATTTATTTTTAAATGTTCATTTATCAAATGACACATCTGTAAGAAACAAATGATATAATCAGTTAAAATAAATATCAAAATTTTACCTACCCATTTCTTTAAAAAATAAATGTTTTTATCACTTATTTGAAACTGTTTTCCTTTTTGTATTTTTTTATTATACTCTATTGTACGAGTATAATAAAAAAAATACAATGAAAAATACAAAATGAACGTATGCATAGCTATAGACACTTTTTGTGTGAATGTGTTTGTGTATGTATGTGTGTTTACGAAGTTCTTGTAATTTGAATTGAAAAGTATTGTATATATACAATCAATTTAAATAAAAGAACAAATTGAAAATTTTTTTTGAAACAGACAGCAAACAAAATTAAAATTTGTAATAACTGTTACGGACACAAATAAACCACAAATTTCTGTTTTGTGGGTAAATTTTTATTAAATTTCAAACGAATGAAAAATATAAATAAAACGAAAAAAAATCGGTAAATTATAGTAAATCATTTCGAATAAATGTATAAAAAAGTTAATGTAGATATTTCTTCGAAAAATAAATGTATGTTTCTTTATTTTTAAATGGACATAATATTCTGAGTTTAGTAAAGTAAAAAAAAACACCCTAGAATGTAAAAGGAAAATAACCCAAATTCCTTATAATGCCAACATGGTATTGTTTTTCCGTGAGTGGGCGTAAATGTATCTCTATAGCAATTTTAATGAGTTCAATATGAATAGAAGCTGTGGTGTTGACTTTTTTGTTTCATTCGTAAATGCACAACGAAAATCTATTCAAAACAGATTTTCATTGTACGTTTACGTTTTGTATATGTTCAATGCATAAGTATGAAACAAAAATCACAACACATCAGCTATTCTTTTTAACTCATAAGTTTGCAATTCAGAAATACGTTGGATGATGCAGGCTTAAAGGGCTGGATCAACCAGACGTAAACGTATGTTATCTTTTTTTTTAGAAAAAGTCTCCTAAATTAGTTTTTTTTTTTAATTTTTGCAAATGAATATTATTATAAAATAAAATTTTTCGAAAGTGCACACATGGGTATTAAATATAACTAAATCCAAAAAGAATTAAAAAAATTGATACATTCGTTTTAATTTAGTTTAATTTAATTCAAGCGATTGCATTTTTGCAAAATTTTAATTTTGCAAAAAAAATAATTATATTTGCAAAAAAAATAATTATATTTGCAAAAAAAATAATTATATTTTATATTAAAAGAATTGATACTGAATTTTTATTAAAAGAAAATAAATGCAATAATAAATCCGATTATTAAAAAATAGACCTAATACTAGAAGGTATTCCATATTAACCCTTTGAGAGCCAGACTCACTTTAATGTTTCTACATTAAAAATGCAAATATTTTCAAAACTAGTTGGTCAATTAGCATAAATTTTATCGTAAAAGATGAACTCTCAAATCATCTTTTAACACTATACGGCCCTTTGTACCAACTTGGAACCAAAGGAATCAATATATATATAAAAGCTTTTCATAATATCTCAGTGAAATATTAATTTTATTTTAAACCTTTTTAATCTTTTTCAAACGAAATAATCGTAAATTTTAACAAATTTACTTCAGTTTTTGAAGTAAGCTCTTCATTATTTTTATTTTATATATATTGCCTGTACTACAAAATTCTGCAGGCCATAAGGTTTATTAACCTCTTTACGCCCTAGTCCACTTATGTCGACATTCAGATTTCGAGCTGCAAAAAGTAAATTATTCGAATCATTATAAAACCAGATATGTGTACAATTTTTTAATAAGAAAATAACAAAATAAAATTCAATAAAGTGAATAACAGTAACTTTTATACCTCGATTTCTGATATTTTCATTCGTGTTTCTAAAAATCAAACGTAAATATATGTGTAAGCTGGGCGTTACACTCAGAAAAAAAAGTTTGTAAAATTTGTACCGATTTTAAAAAAAAAAAAAATTTTAGTAAACGTTTTTGCTACTCTCTAAAAAATGCTTGTAAACTTACTACTATAAATTGGGTAAAGTTTTATATAATATTACTATAATTCGTAAAACTTTTTTGCGCACACTTTCATATAAATACAATAATACACACAAAGTATTTTTAGACACTATGTGTTTACAATTAAACACATTATGCCTAAAATTATTATTATTTTGTTGAATAAAAATTTTAAGCTTAAAATTTGTAAATATACTAACTTATAATGGTAAAACAAATTATTACATATTGAAATTGAAAAAAAAAATCTAAAACATTTTCAAAATTTAAAAAGAAAACTTTATTAGTTTTTTAGATTTATCAATTATTTGAAATTACTAATCAAAAAAATTATTGTTTTTATTATTTTTGTAAGTTTCTAAACAATAAATTTATTGTTTTTATTTTTATTGTGAATTACTAAACAATAAATTTATTGTTTTTATTACAAAACAAACATCTTAGCAGACAATATGGGCATTTTTTAGAATTTTTTCGAATTATATGTGTACATTTATAGGAAAATCGTGTTTCTTTACGCACAAATTTGGTAAATTTATTCTTCAATTTTAAAATTTGATTTAAATTTTAGGCATCAATTTACGCATAATGTGTGTGTTCATCAATTTACGCATAATGTGTGTATTTTTTTTTTCATTTACGCACACAGAGTAAATTTACCCAACTTATAGTAGGAGTACAATTTCCTACTATAAGTTGGGTAAACTTCAACAGGAATTAATTAGAGTGTACTTACATTTTTTATATTAGATCATATAAGAGAATATTTACAAATTTTTATTGTTAAGAAATCATTTTACAAATTTTTCAAAACCGGTTTGCTAAAATTAGCAAAAAAATTACAAATTTTAAAAAAGTGAATAATAAAGGAAATTTTTTTTCTAATAATTTAAACTTATACTTAACAAACTTAAATTGCCTTAAAATGTTACATAGGTTGAAAAGCAACCTACTCATGTCAAGTACAGCACTAAAAACTTTTTTAGTTCTAAAAATAAATTTAAATTTCACTTTACAAAAAGTTTACTAAAATTAAGTAGCGGTTACTAACTTTTCTACTAATTTCATTGTACTACACGTCAGCAGACATGTGTTGCTAAGACTAGCAAAAAATACCGCTGAGCTTAAATTATCAAAATTTCCCGTAATAACAGCAAAATTTTCAGATATCATTACAGACTTTTTTTTTTTGGTAAGTGTATGAAAATTTAAAAGTATGTACTTTCACATTTTCGCCCAAAACATTTTATGCGCTGGACCGATTTTGTTAATTTTCAATACTAGACTGTTCGGGTGAATGTAGTTTAATCTATGTAAAAATGAGAGACCGTTTTCGTCTTCGAGCCTTGATTGGCATTTCAGCAGACAGACGGATAGTTGGACAAATAACACTGAAGGGCAAATACTTGGTTTTAAATCAGGGAAAGTCAAAAAATTGATTTTAAATCAGGGAACGTCAAAAAATTTAAACTGATCGAAATTTTCCGTGCGCATTTAAGTTTTTTTAATTTGCTCGAATTCTTTTTTTTTTCGTTCTATGAATTTATAAAAAAAAATTAACGCGTACCTAGTGATTTAATTAATTTGATAAAACAATGAACTGTTATAATTGGTTAAATTCTTTTCAAACCATATCGAACAAGAGCAAATGCGAATTGAATCCGTTTATTATTTATTTCATTTTTATTTATTTAATCAAAAACTTTTCAACTATTGGACACATTTCGAATTAAATTCGTTATATTTCAATTCTGAATTCATAAATTGAATTAATGAATTAAAATGTTTGAATTTCTGAATAATAAAGAATTTTAATGACAAAAATATTTACATGTATGCTTTCATCGTCTTCCCCGAAAGATATTTTTGCGTGTATTGGAATGACATAAGCAAACGTTAGTAGCTTACTTTATTTAAAACCAAACCATTGGTATGTAAGAAGTTAAAATATACACTCAGAATTGAATGTTCCTCTAGTTAAAGATGAGGCCGTGAAATCTACCCAAAGCTATTTAAGTAAATTGGAGACTCATCCAAATGAACTAGCGCGTAATCTACTTGAAAATCGCGGCAACAAGCGTCTGAGAAGGAGGGCCACAGCCGACTTGGCATACTAGTACAAAGGACCTATGTTTTGAGAAAAATTGACATAATACATGAATAAATGATATTTCGTCTGGCACTGGCTGGACTAAGTAACTTAGTTTTTAGCTTTTAAGATTTGTAATACTTATTGTTAGTTCACTATTTTTAAGTGAAGATTCAATAAATAAATGAATTCGAAAAAAAACCATTGATTTAAAGTAATTATAAATTATTCAATAATCTAAAAAATTTATGATTTTTTATTCGCTTTAATTCAAAAAAGAATTATTTTTTAATGCACTAATTAATAACACTATTTTTGTAACCTTGAAATTCATTACAATTATTTTATTTTTCTTTTCTTTCTAGAACAATATATGCCCTATAGTACCACCACACCAAAGATTGAAGCTTGGGATCCTAAGAAGTCAGGCAGCAACTAAATATTTTAAAACTCATATAAGCGAGACATGATGTGTAGTAGTTTAAATATAAAAAAATATTGATAAAAAAATAATGCAAAAAGAAATAATTTAATCCATATTATTATCCCAGCGTTGTCATGTCGACAGACAATTCCTCTCATACAATGAGTATTATATCGTTACTTTTACACATTTCTTTAAGAGTTTTGAAAACAAAAAATTTCGTTGTTTCTGGTTACGAAGATTGGTAATAAATCGTGAAAATTTCAAAACTGCAAAAGTTACGACTTCTTTCATTACACAATAAAAAACATAATTTCTTACAGTTATATACATATCTTTTTAGATATTTATACAATCCAACTAAATTTGGTTTATATTGCTAAAACTATTGTACATATGTAACCCTTTGAGACCCAGACTTCCAATTGTGAGCTTTGTGTTTCTTCAGGAAAATGAAAATATTTTCAAAACTAGTTGGCCAATTCTGTAAGATTCTTTACAAAATTATATTTCACTGATAGAAATTACTTTTTCCGAGACTTACATTTGTTTTCGAAACATTTGTGTATAAATTCAAAAAATTATACACCTTTTTTAGTGCCTAAGTCTCAAAGGGGTATAATACATAAGTACATAGCATAATTTCTTTTCAGTTAATTTGAAAAAAAATTAATAGTAATACGACTATATTTAAATTAGTTAGGGACACAATCTTTATAAATTAATGAGTCTGGTTACTATGGTTTTAATATAGGTAGAACTACAGTAGATTTATGGCAATTTTAATTTTATAATTGACCCTTTGAGGACCATGACTCATTTCTTATATTGGTTAGGCTAGTCACATTTTTACTACTGTTGTTTATATCGATGTAGTATAGTTTTAGATTTTCGATCATACCAACCACCAGATGCAAGCTGCCGATAACTATTTTGTCTTAGCTTTTTGCCACTTATTTTAAAATAAAATATTAATAAAGTCATGGGTTATTCATAATTTTTGGGTATTTTTTATATGTACTTGTGGGCAATTTTGAATTTATCTTGTGGCAATCACCATTTTTAAACCACCAACAAATCAACAGTGTTACCAGTTATGTGGTTTTTTTATTTTTGCCTGGAAAGCGAACACACGTTAAAAAATAGGTTCTATAATTATCATGTCTTTTTGTCGAATGGTTTGTGTAAATACGTTTGATTTACTATGAGGGCGGATCAATAAGTCCGTGACTTTTCGAACTTCCCTCGTAGTTATAAGAAATGCAATACTGCCCAAAAAATACAACCTCGTGGCTTTTTTAAAACTGGAAAAAAGTGAATTTCGAGTGCTCATTAAACATTATTTTTTGCAAAAAAAAACGTCAATCAAACCAAGAAAAAGCTTGATAAATACTATGGGGACTCTGCACCATTGATTTCCATGGTAAAAAAGTGGTTTACTGACTTGCGTTGTGGCCTTACAAGCACGGTAGATGCTGAACGTTCTGGACGCCCAGTTGAGGTCTCTACACCCAAAACAATTGAACAAATTCACGATATGGTGTTGGCCGATCGGAAATTGAATGTGCGATAGATTCTGGAAGACAGCTATCTCACATGGCTCAGTGGTTTCAATTTTGAAATATCACTTGGGTATGAGAAAGCTTTCCGCAAGATGGATGCCGCGTTTGCTAACAATCGACTACCAACGGAATCGTGTGGCAGCTTAGTTTTCATGGCGAAAATCCATGAAGTACTACGAATTGCCCCCTCATTCCCCTTATTCTCCGGATTTAGCCCCCAGTGACTATTTCCTATTTCCAAACCTAAATAAATGGCTCGGTGGAAAGAGTTTTAGCCCCAACGATGAAATTATTGATCAAACACATACCTATTTTATGAACCTCGAAAAATCCTATTTTTTGGAAGAGATACAAAAAAATTGAAGAAACGTTGGACTAAGTGTATTGAGCTAAACGGAGATTATGTTGAAAAATATTTTTTTTTTGTTTTGCAAAAAAAAAAAAAACTGTTTTATTCAAAAGGTCACGGACTTATTGGCCTTCCCTCGTATATAAGTAAATATTTGGTGAAAGTGTGTGCATATACTATGTAATATGACAGAAAAGCAGAGGAATGAATACAAATAATAATAAAATACGCCCCCTGAGATGGGAAACCGAAGAAAAATAACATATAAAGTAAAATAACCAAATAAAAATTTAAATTTAACTATAAAATAAAAGTAAAAAAAGTACGTAAGTTGTGGTGTGTACTGTGCACCGAGGTGTTGCATTAGTAAATCAAAACCTCAGTATATACTGTGAAATTATTTTATAAAAAATCTATAAATTTTATAAAATTATTTCATATACTCACAATATTATTTAAAAACAATCTTAAATACATATTAAATTAATCGAAAATGTAATCAAAAAGAGGACTACTGATTTTTCATTATATTCGCTACAAAAGCAGTAAAAACAATTGAAAGTGGTTTAAAATAACCATCAATTTTTAACTGACAAAACGATAGAAAAAAAAACGATTATTGTGGTTTGTTTTTCAAATTTAAAGTTTTTTTTAATTACGAAACAACACACACATCTGTGTGTGTATATATTTTGATTTTCTATGTGTGTATGTATATTTCAATAATTTCTTTTAATTTTTATTGAAATACATTTGTATTTAAACAAACACTCAGAAGAACAAGTTGGTAGAAAATTTTGTAAACGGTTTTCAATCCCACTGTAGTATTTTTGTACTGATTTTTATTAAAAAAAAGTCATTATTTAGTAAATTTCTTAGCTATTTACATTTTACAAATTACAGAATTTTTACAGAATATTTACAAATTTTAGTTGCTAAGTTCAGAAATCATTTTACAATTTTTTGAAACCCGATTTGCTAAAACTAGCAACAAAAAATTACTAATTTTAACAAGTGGATATTGAAGGAAAGTTTCATTCTAACTTAAATTGCCTTAAAATTTTACATACACTCAGAAAAAAAAGTTAGTAGAAAAATTTGTAAACGGTTTTCAATCCCACTACTATTTTTGTACTAATTTTTAGTAAAAAAAATATTATTTAGCAAATCTTTTTGCTATTTACATTTTACAAATTACAGAATATTAACAAATTTTTGTTGCAAATTTCAGAAATTATTTTACAAATTTTTGAAAACCGATTTGCTAAAACTAACAATAAAAATTACTAATTTTGAAGAAGTTGATATTGAGGGAAATGTTATTTCTAATTAAAACTTACACCTACAAACTTAAATTGCCAGAAAATGTTACATGTATTAAAAAAAGGATCGGAAGTGAATATACCGACATCCATTTACAATAGCACTAAAAAGTTTTTTAGTTCTAAAAATCAGCCCTAAAAACAATTAAAATTTGATCTTAAAAGTAAAAAAATTGACAAATATTTTTCAAAAAAGAAATTAACAAATTTAAAACAAAATAATAAATTCGTTTATGTTTTAACAACTTTTAAGATTTTTAAGCCTTTGATTTTTTTTTAATTTTGTCTAAAATATTTTTTGAAAAAAAAAATAATTAAATTAAAAAAAAATTTTAGTAATTCTTTTTGTTGATTTTAGCAAACAGGTTTTAAATTCCACTTTGCAAAAAGTTTACTAAAATTTAGTAGCGGCTACTAATTTTTCTACTAATTTTATTGTACTACTCGTCAGCAGACATGTGTTGCTAAGATTAGCAAAAATACCGCTAGGCCCAAATTAGCAAAATTTCCCGTAATAACAGCAAAATTTTCAGTTGCCATTACAGACTTTTTTTGGTGAGTGTAGTTTTAAAAAAGAGATCGGAAGTGAAGATACTTTTCACAGTCGACTCATGTCCAAAAATAGGACATCCACTTAAAATAGAACTAAAAACAAACATTCTAAAAATCAGACCTTTTAATAATTCAAATTTGATCTTAAAGTCCAAAAAAATTTAATAAAATTATTTTTCAAACCAAAAATTTGGAAATTAAAACAAAATGATAAATTCGTTTATGTTTTTACTATTTTTTAAGCATTTGAATTTTTTTTCAATTTTGTCTAAAATATTTAAAAAAAAAAAATTTTGCTCAATAAAAAAAATATAAATTTGTATATTCGAATTCGTAAGGCAATTTCAAAAGAAATTAGCAGCTTTAAATTGTAACAAGTCTATCTAAAAATAATTGAGTTAATTTGTGCATTTTAATAATTTTTTTTAATAAATTAAAATTTTACTATATTTTACAAATCATTCAGTTAACAGAAATTTACTAAAATTTAGTAGGGCTTACTAATTTTTTATACTAATTTGATTGTACTAATATTCACAATGTTTAGTAAAATTTTTTGCTGATTTTAGCAAACCGATTTAAATTCCACTTTACAAAAAATTTACTAAAATTTAGTAGTGGCTACTAATTTTTTGTTCTAATTGCATTGTACGACACGTCAGCAGACATGTGTTGCTAATATTAGCAAAAAATACCGCTGGGCTCAAATTAGCAAAATTTGCCGTAATAACAGCAAAATTTTCAGTTGCCATTACAGACTTTTTTTGGTGAGTGTACTCTTTTCATGAAAAAACAAAAAGGAATTATTTGATTTTCAGTTTTTAAAAACAAAAATTTTAAGTTTAACTGAAAATATCAACTCCTACTGAATGTCTGATTTTCAACTCCTACTGAATGTCTGTAGTTTTTCAATGACTGATTTAAATAGTTAAAAAATATATGTATTTCTATGAAATTAAATCGACTGTTTATTTAAAAATAAACTACATATTACTTTTTAAATAAACCAGTCTGTAATATATTGTGAGTGTATTTATAAAACTAAAAGTTCGACGGCGTGCTATAAACAAACGCGAAGAAGTTCCGAGTGTGGAGACGGGCTTACCACAATGCTCGCCACAACCAACAAAATTATAAAAAAAAGTTTACCAGATTTGGGATTTCCGATCAACCTTCTACACCAAAATATTATTGAATTAAAATAATTCGTTTTCTTTATCTTAAATTTGTCATATGTACAAAATAAACAAATTTTATTGTGTAAATTACCGCTGCAAATGATTTACATTACAAAAATATATGTTATTGTTAAAAAACATGAATTTTGTTTCTTAACATTTTTGGGGCCCAGGAAATAACAATTTGGGTATTTTTGGGGATAAAAGAAAAATCAATATTTAGGTATAAGGCCTTTAAAAAAACTGACAGCACTACTTTACCTGGTCTTATATGCCATCTTACTACGCAAAGATTTTGTCTACTGTGTCGTTAAACTTTTGTAGTTGTTGTATATCAAACAAAGAAAAGAGTGTATGATCAACAATTATAATTTGCCTAAGTTTTTATTTTTATTATACCCCTGTAGGAAGCCTGGAGTCAAGTGTCTGCAAGTCACCACTTTTGTCGACTATTTTGGGTGACTTTTTGGTGACATATCCACAAAGCGTCTATACTTTTTACATTCCTCTTTTGCAGCAGCAAAGCTGTGCTTGTTCTTGATTTTTTTATTGTTTTTTTTTGTTGAAAATACATGTGCTAAGCTGCATGCAAAATTAAAAAATATAAAGAAAATTGAATTTAAAAGGTAAATATACAAATTTGAACAAAATATATAATGAGCAAAAGAAATTACAAAAAAACTTCTAAAAAAAACAATCAATTTTGTATAAAAATAAAAATAACGAGGAGCCTGATGAAGATTTTAGGGAGCCTGTCTTTTGAAAATTTGTCTACTCCAAAATTAAATTTGCAAGATACTTTTTTTTTTACTTTAATGAAATTTATATAAAAAAAAAAATATTAATAAAATATCTAATTTAACAAAATAAATGTACCTGTTTAAACTTATTTCCTTCCTAGTGTGGAAATCTAGTAAAAAGTTTCAAAAGTGTAGGCTAGAATTATAAAAATGTTTTAGTGAATCACTAGTTCCAATGTCAACACCTAGATTCGCAATGACACACACATGTTAAATGTCTATAGCAGAAAGCATTGGCTGGGGCATAATTAGTCAGTATTACTGGTGACAAAGTCAATAGTGAATCAGTACAGTTTCACTATCGACATTTCCTACAGGGATACTACACATCTTTAACAAATGTTTAACGACACATTAGCAAAAACCTTAGGTAAAAAAATATGAAAAAAGGAATTTACATTTTTACTTAAAAACCTGAGATAAATAAAAAAATTGTTTAAAAAAAAAACATTCGATGTTGGGTGTATTTTTGTTATAATTGAATAACTATAGCGTACTATGAACAATCAAGCATGCTGCACAGCTTGATTGACAAATAAAAAATACAAATTTTGATTACACGGTCACGGATTGCTGTCAAATTTACTGTAAAAAAACAAAAAAATATTTTTATTAATTATTTTCCTTTAAATTTGGTTTTTTCTTTTGTTTTTGCATTTTGTTTAGTTATTTATTAACGTTATACCATTTCTGTTGCAAAAAAAGTAATTAAATATGATAAAATGCTTTAATGTTTGATGAAAGACTTTATTATACGATACAATACAAAAAAACCGTTTTTCGTCCCAGCATGCATGAAAACCCGTCATTGTTAGACACATTCACGAATATACAATTACACAGACATAAGCTGTGTTTATCTCGCAAGCTATCAAAGTTGGCTTATGTCATTCCCATATAAATTTTACATAAGCCAACGTTTTAGTGTTAACCCTTAACGCAACCCACGCCAAATTTGTATGGGAATAACACAAGCCGCCGCCGGCCCTATTGGCTTGAATCTCTTTAAAAAATATATTTTTATCCATAAAAAAAATTCTAGGAAAAGCCGCCCGTCGCCGATATACACGAGAAACGGACAACAACACTTGTTTCGTTTCGTGATACGTTTTTTCCACGCCTTGTTTTTATATTCCAACCATTTTTATTTTGCGTAATATGAGTCATATTTTATATATTTCTGTCTGTGCCTAATTTATTTAAAATAACTTTAATAATTTGTATTTTCATTCCCTCCTCCTTAAAAAAAATTTGTTATTTTTAAAAAGTGGATATTGACGGAAATGTTATTTCTAATAATTGAAACTTATACAAACTTAAGTTGCCTTAAAATGGTATATAGGTTGAAAAAAAGGATAAGAAGATACTTTTCACAAACTACTCATGTCCAAACATAGGACACCGACTTAAAATAGCACTAAAAACTTTTTTAATTCTAAAAATCAACCCTTAAAACAATTAAAATTTGACCTTAAAATAAAAAAAAAATTACTAAATATATTTTTTAAAAATTAGCAAATTAAAACAAAATGATAAATTCGTTTATGTCTTAACTATTTTTAAAGCCTTTGATTTTTGTTTTTAATTTTGTCTAAAATATTTTTTGGAACAAAAATAAATAAAAACAAATAAAAAAAGGCTTAAATTCGGCTGTGCCGAATCTTTGAATACCTTCCACCAATATCTTAAAAAAATTTTCTCTACTGTTTTTGATACAAATAATGTAAAAATCTTTTGAAGTAAAATTATGGAGGTAAAAAAATTTTGTGGTGAAAAAAATTTTAGGGGTGATAAAAATTTTTTGAGGTGAATACAAAATATTATTTATTTCTAAGCGACTGATGAAAAAATATGAGAAAATATATTTTCTACCTTATATGAAATTGTACTGAAATACACCAATTTGTATGGAAAATTTAGAGGTATTTTCACATTTTCACTTATAACTTTTTAACCGCTGGACCGATTTTGCTCATTTTCAATACCAAACTTCTCGGGAGGATGTCCAACAATCCAGGTAAAAATAGGCACCCCGCTTGCGTCTTCGCATCGTGATCGCCATTTCAACAGACAGACGGACATCGCTAAATCGACTTAAAATTGCATAAGGATCACGAATATATATACTTTATGGGGTCTTAGACCTATATTTCGACATATTACAAACGGAATGACAAACTGATATATACCCTCACCATATATGGTGGAGGGTATAAAAATGTTTGATAAAAAAAAAAATAAAAATTTGTATATTCAAATTTGTAAGGCGATTTCAAAAGAAATTAGCAGCTTTAAAGTGTAACACGTGTATCTAAAAATAATTGAGTTAATTTGTGCATTTTAATAATTTTTTTTAATAGATCAAAATTTTGCTATATTTTACAATTGATTGAGTTAACAGTAATTTACTAAAATTTAGTAGCACTTACTAATTTTTCCACTTTACAAAAAGTTTCATTGTACTACACGTCAGCAGACATATGCTGCAAAGATTAGCAAAAAATACCGCTGTGCTTAAATTAGCAAAAAATTTCCTGTAATAACAGCAAAATTTTCAGTTGCCATTACAGACTTTGTTTGGTGTGTATAGAGACTATTTCAAAAGATTCAATTTAAGAACGAGTATTGAAATTCTAATTTTCTTAGCATTTGTTTCTAATAGCATAGTCTGAGTTTGCAAATTAACCCTAAAATTTTGTATTGTAACTAAAAATATTAAAAACAAATTTTCAAAAGTGTAAATATCTCAACGGGAGAAAGCTATAGGTCGAATATGAGTGTTTTCTAAGCAAAACCGGTACAGACTTTTGCCGCAGCTAATACCAGTTGTACTCCCTAATTTAAAACTAGAAGCCCAAGCTCAGTGTGTAGAGCTCTCGGCTCGCAACCAGAGTAACCAGGTTTGATTTTCATCATGACCACATTGTTATTAATCAAGACTAAAATATTTGATATACATTTTATTTATATAAATGTGTCAAAACATAACTTTTCTTATTCTCGTAACCACTTACTTTATTACCTCAAAGGTAATTGAAATATGCATTATCTTCTGGATCATAGGTCCTTTTCATGCAGGGTAAGTTCAATCTTGTAAACAAATTATTTGTAGATTTCTTTGTTTTACTTTTAAAAATGCATTTTAAAAAACTACGAATCTTTGGATAATATAATTTTCGATCGACCATCGTATAAAATCATTGAAATTATTTGTTTTTCGAAATTTCGCTCTGTAAATTATTAACACAATTATTTGAAAAATTATTCGATTAATTGATTTAATACCCTTGTTCCAGAAATCTTCAAAGTTTTATGGTTTATACAAATGTGTCATACTTATTTCTGATGGAATAAAAAAAATGTTCTAAATAGATTTTATATAAATAATAAAAAAAAATTTGAGTAAGCTAAATGAATCTGTGTTATATCTTTAAGGTTCAAGAATAGTTCAGCTCAACAGAACAAACTTCCGAAGCTTTAGATATATAGTCTATAGCAAAGTTAACAACAGGGCACTCACTATACATCTTCACAGCGTGAACGAAGAATAAGTGTTAAAAATATATTGAATTAAATTAAATAGATGAAATTTTGCAAAACAATGACCGATTTTTACCGATGATATCGGCCACTATATTGGGATCTAATGGGAAACAAGAACAAATGTGTCAGTTAAGGTCATTGAGATAATGGAGTTTAAGAATTAAGAATAGTAAATTGCTCTTCCCGTGATAAAATTTTACTAGAACTTTAATGACCACAAATCGTAATTAAAATTCTGAAAATGCATAGCTTTTTTATTTAATAAGAAAAACACAGTCACAATTAACCCAAAATATCACTTTTTCACTAGAAAAATAATAGTGTTGTATATTAACACATTGACTGCAAAGGCACTTTCAGCAAATAAGATGCTGGGGGCCACATGATATTTTTTTTGCGTAATTTCTTCGAAAACATCAATACTGGAATTTAGGCTACTGCCAGTAATATTTACTACTTTGAAACAGAGTTTTTTTTTAAAAAATAAGAGCGTCGCATGTATGTGTCCGACGTTGCGCCTCCCGTTTTTTTTTTTAATGCAGGACCATGTCGGACATATATGCACGACAGCCTTGTTCAGTGGAAGTAAACCTTTAAAAACGCAGTGTAGATAGTCAATAAAGTTGGTTTCTTTTTGCTTTATATGACACTTTCCAAAAAAAAGCCTAAATAAACAAGAGCTGCCATTAAAAAAAAAATAGTTTTTGCGAAATTCACATAGTTTGATAGAACTGCCATTGTGCACTGACTCTTTCACTACTTGGTTTAAGCTTTAGAGTTAAAGAGGTTATCTATTAGAAAATATATAAAAATCACGCATATTTCTGACAAGTCCTCACCAATATTTCTGTGTTTCTGCAATTAAGAAATTAAATAAACGAATCCTTAAATATTTTTGACTAAACAACTTTTTTTTTACGAAATTTGTTCCCTCATAAAAATTTGTTGATAAATCAAATTAGAAACAAAACTACATGTTATTTTTTAGTTTTTATAATATTTTTCAAAGAATTTTAAATGAAAATTTTCTTTAAAAATACGGTTTTTGAATTTAAAGCAATTTTATAGACTCAGAATATTATTATTTATTAGTTTAATAAAAAAGTTTTCCGTACCATTTAAAAATAAAGGAACATACATTTATTTTTCAAATAAATATCTATTTTAACTTTTATTATTTATAAATTTTTTCGAAATAATTTACTATCATATACCTATTTTTTTCAGTTTCATTTATTTTTTTCATTTGTTTAAAATTTAATAAAAATTTACCCACAAAATGGAAGTTTGTGATTTATTTGTGTCCGTAACAGTTATTACAAATTTAAATTTTGTTTGCTGTCTGTTTCAAAAAAAAAAATATTCAAAAAATTTCAATGTGTTTTTTATTTAAATTGGTTGAGTATACAAAATTATTTTAATTCAAATTGCAAGAACTTCATACATACAAAACACATTCACACAAAAAGTGTCTATAGCTATGCATACATACATTTTGTAGATAAACAAAAATACAAAAAAGGGAAACAATTTCAAATAAATGATAAAATCATTTATTTTTTAAAGAATTGGTTGGTAAAATTTTGACATTTATTTTAAATGATTATTTATTTATTCAAATATTCAAGAACCAAGCCCTCTGGGCCAAATATGGTTCGTATACTACTAAATAAAAAAACAATTTACTATAAAAAAATTATATCTATATAAAATGCCTAAAACTAAAATAATAACTAAAATATAAAATAAAATTTAAAATTTTAGGTCCATAATGTAGCAATTACGAAAAGATAAAATTAGAGTTATCATAAATTAGAGAGGGCGTAACATACCGAAATACTGCACTAATTTGCATTTAAACGTAGCCTTTGAAAAAACGAAATTTTTAAGGTATCTAGGAAGCGAATTCCAATTTCTAGTTATCCTCATAAATGGATGAAGTTATACGATGAAAAACTATTTGAGGGTTTCTACTCGATCTTGTAAAATTAAAGTTCTCAACAATATAACTAGGACAATTCGTCTTAATCACCTTGTGAAATAGCGACAAAATTCTCATTTGTTTCTAACGGATGTGTCAGTTGTTTAATCAACATTTGAAAATAAATAACAAAAGGCATTTAATTTAAATGAAAGTTAAGTAGACCGGTTTTTAAATGAAATATCATTTCTTATAAATGACATTTTCTGTTATTTTAACTTACAAATTATTTTACCCTTCGTCAGGCACATATTTTGAGCCCTTAGTTCTGGCACATGGTGTCTGGCCAGACCCCTATACATTTACATGCATTTGTATGGAAATAAGGGCTGTTTGCCGTTAAATTTTTTACTAAGATAGGAAAATATTTGTTATATTTTGTGTTTCTATTTCTTTTTACTATGTTATTAGCTACCTGAGGAAGAAAAAATAGACCTGAAAAATTCTTTGGAATGAAAAGGGCAACAATTTTTTTGTTCTATATATATTTCTCTTTATTATGGGTAAAGTAATAAATGTTTATGACAAAATAGAAAATTATTATGAAGAATACATTGATTTTTTTATTCAGAATTTTGCGGAAGGCAACAAAAACATAAATAATCTACTTTTGAATGTTGCTGACAAACAGGATTGTTGCATTTGCAGCAAAAAAAGCGTGTCTTACAGCGTATTTTGTCACCTTGCTGCAGGCAAATTCTGCAACCTTTTTTGGCAGCTAGTGTGTCTGGACCACTGCGTGAAGCCACATTACGGTTTGCTATATTGAGAGGTCTCCCAAAGTACGCTTCAAATGCTATACGACTTGTTGGTTGAGCCATAATGTGCGGATTATTGATGCGATTTTCAACGTTGGCCAGTACCAATTGCTTTGCAAGTTTATATAAAAATATGCGTCTTCTTTCTTTTCTTGTATTTTCATCATTTAGCTTACATATAATGTAACTTGCCAATGCAATCACATCAATCATGTTGCAGAAAAACGCGTATGTCCAGCGTCTGGTTGACCGTTTTGTTGTGTAATGAGTTAGCATTTGATCCATCGTATCGACTCCGGCTTTAGTTGAATTATAAACTAAAATTGCTTCCGGTTTCATGGCTACGCCTTCAACATATTTCGTGTAATGCACGGTTGAAATTAAATTGACTGCCTTATTTTTTTTGGGCACGTAGCTGCAAAGTGCAACAAGATTTTCATGAAAACCAAACACACTTGAAAGAATTGGTCGTCTGGTGCTCTTCATAACTTCCTTTGGAAGACATCTTTTGTTTGCTCGAATGGTGCCAACAAATACCAGTCCCATAGCAGCCAGTCGTTTAGCGCCGTTCAATGAGGTGAAAAAATTATCAGAAATAATTGTTCTGCCGCTGTTTGCGTAACAATTTGCGAAATACATTAGAACGTTTTCACCTTGATTTATCTCCCGATTGTCTCCTTCCTTTCCAGTGTATGGTTTTCCTTTCAATGGAAATTTAGTCTTAGCATCGCATGCCCACCAAACTTTGATCCCATACCTTGAAGGTTTTGATGGGATATATTGGGTGAACTTTGTGCGCCCCCGATACGGAAACAACTGCTCATCGATGGTGATATTTTCATAAGGTTCATAATAATTTTGCAGATTTTCATTGAGAAAATTCCAAAGATCCCGGATAGAAGCTGCTTTATCTGTTTGCTGTCAGAATGCCCGCGTACGACTATTATTGAAACGAATATATCTGGACAGAGTAATGAATCGTTTGTGCGACATAGCCGCACGGAATATGGGCAGCGAATCAGAACGCCACAATATACTGGAGTCTTGCATATTATTATGGCTGAGACCAGAAGCCAACAAAATCCCAATGAATGCATCTAGCTCAGAGCTTGTCAAATCAATCCATTTTCTTTGGGTAGACTCTGGATGTTCTTCATTCCATTTTCTAATTGATTCTCGCCCATGCCGATTTGTTTCACTAATGATGACGAACGTAATATTGGTTGAGAAAAATAGCTTGAATACCTCAACTGGATTGGTGAGCCTTTTGTTCCAGATCGAAAACGCATGATATTATGCTGGCGCAAACGAGATGCAGGGGGTTCAGTTTCGTTCCATTTAGTACCGTCTTTACCATAAAAACAGCCTGAGTCGACTTCATTTGCTGCTTCAGCATCATTTCCACTTTCTTCTTCTTCATCTACGTCTTCATCACTATCATAAAGTTCGTTAGATTCAATTTCCAAATCATTTTCTATGTCTGATGCATCATCTTCACATAATCAGCAGTGTCGTCACCATCGTTTTCAAAAACATCATAATTTTCATCAGCTTCTACCTGACTTTGAAAATCACGCACTAATGCCTCTGTCAATTGGGGTTGCAAATTCGCGCTACGCAAGCGTGTATTATAAATAAATTCCAGTTCATCAGCCATAATATACTAACAACGCAACAAATCTACCTGCGTAAAATTATTCACAAGTTCAAAATTACCGCACAAAAACTAGATTACTTCTTCACTATTCAACGTTCAATGAATAACTAACTCACAAACAAAATCAGAAGAAAGAAAGAAGCATAAAAAAATAAAGTAAATACAAATTTCCAACTCGTGCCATGTGCTTTGCCTATGCGTTCATACAAAATGCATAGGGGTCTGGCCAGACACCATGTCATAAGTAAGGTGAAGATTTTTTATTTGGCTTTTTTGTCCTGTTCCAAGGACTTTTTTTCAATTATTAATTTATACATCGAAAGCCAACAATATTTTGGGAGATTACCTGAAATTACAGCCATGTACCTTAAATAGAAGTATGCTAAATTGAAGCATGAAAATTAAATATGTCTGGCCAGAACCATGTGCCACTTCGAGGGTTTATGTGTATTACTATTTTATAACATATGTAACGTCATAGTGCTGATGAGATATTTTGTCAGCTCGATATACATGTATACTGAGGTTGAAAGCTCTATTTCAATTTATAAGTTATGAATATATAATTTTATATTATTTAAAATGTATTTTTTAAAAGAATTAAAAAAAATTGTTTATCATATTTCCTGAAGGCTGTATAACGCTTGCTTTGATTCAGTCGATTTAAAAATAATTCGATTGTATTTTAGTTGATGTTTTTTATACGATTTTCTTGCCAAAGTTTTGAAAATTAGAAAGTTTTAAGGAAAATAACAGAAAAACTAATTTAAAAAGTTTAACCGGTTAATCGAGCTATTTTTATCGATTATTCGGGTCGAATAATTATTTGAATTTTAAATTATTTTTTTTGACATTAACCGAAATAGAGGCGATTAATCGAGGAACCGGTTAATCGATTAACCGAATTGGAAACACTAGTTAAACCCCATATACACTGATCCCCAAAATACGAATTTTCGTTTGTTTTTTCAATTTTTCAACTTTCATGGAATTTCCATACAAATTTAAAATCTAAAACTTGAAAATGATGAAAATACGTATTTTGGGGCTCAGTATGAATGGGGTATTAAAAAAGAAATACTCGAAAGTACAGAGTCATGAAGAATATAAAGATTGCAGTTCTGATGACTCTGTAAAGAATCCGTTATATAACACTGTGGAACAAATTCAGGTTAGCAAAAGAGGCTATATTAGAAGGCCCGTATTGCGGCGTTTGTTTATGTTAGTTTGAATTTTCTTTTTAATCGACCTTCAACCTTTGCAGTCAATTGCAGATTTTCAGCATATTGTTTATATGGTTTTTTGCCTATAACTCGTCGACTAATTAATATTTTTTAAATGTGTAAAGGTCAAATTATTGCTAGAGACCTGTGCAACAATTAAAATTTAAAAAAAAAATTGATTTAGAAAATTTTTGTGGTGCTTATGAAGCAAAATTTTTGAAAAATTATTTGTTTTTCATGCTTTTTGAAAATATTTTCCTCAAAACTAAATCTTTTTTGCTTTCTGTTTAATCTATAATATGCTTCTCAGTTTCTTCAATAAATTTCATTTGAAAAGAAAACAATCATAATACAAAACTTGCGTTTTCCAGCTTAATATTAATTTACTTCTCATTTTTTATGTACCAAAAACTAGTAAAAATACTTAAAACTAGTATGTAAACAAAGAGGAATAATATTGTAAAGAAAAGAACTTTGAATCTAAAAATAAAAAAAATATATTTGGAAAAATTTTACGAAACAAACTGTGAAAAATCCAATAAAAAGACGAAATTCAAATTTCTTTGAGGGCCGCAATAAAATCGACGAAGGGCCGCATTTGCCCACCGTTGTTATCCTGCCTTTACACATGCAAGTAGTGGCATGCAAATGTTGTATAAGTATTATCAACGAAAAATTCTTTGAAATAATTGAATCTCTTGCCATTTGCTTTTCTGTTCACACATGCAAGTGTTAAATAGACTAGATATAGGTTTTATTAAAATAATCTTTAATATTATTATTTGTTGATGACCAATGCTTATTGATTTGGATTATTCTTTGATTTATTATTTGAATTGTTGTATTTAATGATTGATTTTATGGTGAACACGGTAAATCATATAGGCACATTTTTGGGGAAACGATTAGTCTTCATTATTATTAGTATTAATTTGAAAATATTAATGCTCTATAATTAAAAAACTTGCGTTTGTATGCGCACTTCAAGAAATAAATGATTTTAATACATTTAACAAGTTAAAATTTTAATTACACTTTTACAGCAATCCATCAATTTTTCATTCACCTTTTAAGAAGGTAACATTGTGTATCTTTTTGGCATTTAGTGGCATGCAAAAATGCCAAATTTTACTCGCATACAAAATTTGCTGCCACTGGAGCTGTCATTGCGAAAAATGTTAGTGTATTAGTAAAAAGTAGTGAGTGTATTGAGTTTTTCAAACTCCTAGTAGCCAGTGTTGCCACGGAAAAAATTTTTGTAACCAAAATTTAAAAAAAAAGATACGAAATGAGTAAAAATATAACCAAAATTTAAAGTTTTTTGTTTTTATTTAAATATATTAAACTATTATTTTTTACATTTGTACTGGAAATATTATTTATATGTATATATTAGTCATATAATTACAAATTATATCCTAGGTGAATTCCACGTGTGACTTACACGACACGAGGCAAAACTTTTGTCATTTTTGATAAAATTTCTGGTACAATCATAATTTTTTAAATTTTTCGTTTTAAGAAATAACATCTACACGAACATACGTATTAATTCATGCACTTTGATTTTTGATTTGCGATTACATATTTTTAATTTTAATATAATTAATTAGTTGTGACTTACACGACATCAAATCCATTGATTTCAGGGTAATCAAAGATAGTTTAAAAATTCTGTTAATTGTGTAGTCCGATTACTTTTAAACTGCACCAAAAGTATTTGAGAAATACAAACAACGACAAAATGGCTTCAACTAAGTGAAATTTATTTTATTTTTCACAAAAAATAGTTTTTTTCGCGTGACTTACACGACATACAAATTGTGACTTACACGACACTAAATAATATGAAGAGTGATTAATTTAATTTTTGGAATTACAACTAAATTTATTTTAGCGCTTCAACTCTTTTTTGAAGATGTGCAGTTACATTAAAATGAGTTATCCCCGTCATCTTCAATATTCTTTCCAGTTATAAAAAATTAATAATATGAGAATTTGACTTTGTTGTGTACTTTTGTATGGAATTAACCCCTAATACCCTAACCGAGCACTAGCAACAAAGGTCATCGGCTCGTTGTAGCGAAAACAGACTCTGGTGGGAATCGAACCCAGGACGCCCGCACTGATAAGCTAGCACGCTACCAACTAGCCTACAATTTATAAAAAAATTAAATTACCTGCTTTCATTGTCGCATTAAAATGATACATTTTCGGATTCACTATTTTCATTAACTGCAGTCTTTTTCAAAAAAAAACAAAACAACCCAACAAAAAAAGTTCCGCTTACGTACCGTTTTCAGTACGTTATAAACGGAATCCAACTCAGGTTACGTACCGTTTCCTGGATCTGTAAACGTACCAGAAAACAGATTTTAAGGAACATCGAAACTTATTCCAATTTGTGCCTTTGCGTGGTGTAAAAACCGGAGGACCGGTAACGGACAGCTGTGTAGTGTAAAAACGGTCTTGAGTTTTGGTCCTATTATTTTTTTAGATTTCTTAAAACAAAAAAAAAAATAAACAACATAAAGAAAACATTCAAAGCAATTACTATCCCATACCACGTTTTAATTTTGCCCTTTTATAAAGTTTAATACCTGATAGAAATAAAAAAAAGACAAATTAGTTTATGTTCAGCTTACAATGTAAAAATTACATTTCGATTAGTCGCATAAAAGTACTTCAAGTCACTAGTTCTGCACCTTGATTTGCATTCATGCAATTTTAAATTTAACAGAAGGGTTGCCAGATTTTAGATATATATTCTATTATATTTGGCTGCATATTAATATTTTTATAAAAGCAAGAAGCAACACCGTTTGTTACGGAGTCAAGACTGATGAAAAACGGCGAAGTCCGTTTTAACGGCACGGAAACGGTTACAGCAAACGAAGTAAAGACGAAGTGTTTTTGAAAACCCGATTATGCAGTCCGTTAATATTCCGTTTACGTACAAGCTTTGTCGGATACGTGTTTTACGGACGCAAACATGTCGCACAATTCGGATTCATGATTCCGTATGTGTTGGAGAGTTTGTAAAAATGTTTTTTGTGAAGTTAAAATTTTTTTTTGAATTAACATACATTCAAACATGTTAAATACAAATACTTATCCATTGTGCATTTATTTAATGTTTTTTGCTTTTTTTACCACCAACACTTGAGTTTACTTAGCAATTGTTTAATTCAGAATTCTTGTTCTCATCGTTAGAATGCCGCTAATTAAAACAGTCATGCTTATTTTATTTTTTATAGAACTACATAGTTCTATAAAAAAAATTAACAGTGTTTTCAAATAAACGTAATAAAAACGCGTATATAAAAGTCTTTACTGTTAAATAAAATTAAAAACACAGAAAAACAATTTCTATTTTTGATTGCCAAAAAAATTACCAATTTTGGTTGAAAATAACCCAAAACGGCAACACTGCTAGTGGCATCTGTAAACGGTAATAAAGGGTGTTGAAATATATACAAATATTTTGACTACCTGTCCTTTTTTGTCTAACCGCAGCTGCATCCATAAGTAATTAGACAATAAAATTTTGCGCATAGAGGGTTTATGTTTATGTCTGTAAATGTACTACAATAAAATGGATAAAGTTTTATGTTATATTATGAAAATTCGGTAAATATAAACACAAAATGCCTAAAAAT
Organism: Eustalomyia histrio; assembly: GCA_949748255.1. NCBI lineage: Eukaryota > Metazoa > Arthropoda > Insecta > Diptera > Anthomyiidae > Eustalomyia > Eustalomyia histrio. Next base: position 59,234,140 of record OX456526.1, on the reverse strand, counting down.
GTATTGTACACACTTTCATATACAATAATACACACAAAAAGTATTTTTATACACAATTTGAAGAGTAAATATACGCATGAAATGCCTAAAAATGCATTTCTATATGCGAAATTATATATAAAAAATGCGTATATTTTTTTTTTTACGTTAGACTAACACTCAGGGGATGTCCCCTTCTAATGCAGTGCATTGTGTTAGAATTAGGAAAATATGTTATGAGAGGGAGGAAAGAGGGAGTAGTGTTTGTGGATATTTGCCTTAAACTTCTCTATATTGTGACAGGGAAGACCTCTGCGGGGAGTTTATTCCACATACGACCTGTACGACTGATAAACGAATTTTCTCCGTAATGCGATGTGCGGTCAACGGGACAATCGACTACAATCGATTACCAACGCATGGTTTAAATTGAACTGCAGAAAATTTTTTTTAAAGAATTAATTTATTTAATGTATGTACATTATTAAAACATAAATTATAATGAATTATAACTATAATACATAATATATTTCAAATGGGTATAAACTTTTGAAAAATTGATTTTCGTTTATAGTTTTTTTTTATTTTTTTAATATTTTCCAATTTCCAAATGTCAAAATATTTATTACCATTCTAAGTAAGTATATTTACAAAATTTGTGCGTAAAATTTTAATTTAACAAAATAATATTAATTTTAGGCACAAAGTGTTTAATTTTAAACACATTGTGTCTAAAAATACTTTTTGTATGCATTATTGTAAATGAAGATGTGTACAAAACATTTTTAGGCATTTTGTGTTTATATTTACCGAATTTTCGTAATATTACATAAAACTTTACCCATTTAGTTGTAGTACATTTACAAACATTTTTAAGAGTGTAATTAAGAATAGTGTCAAGTACCTGGAAGTTGTTTTGGATAGAAAACTCTGCTGGAGTGATCATATCGAGAGTATGATTACTAAAGCTTACCGTGTGTGGGCTATGTGTAAAAGAACAGTGGATTCTAAATGAGAATTAAGCCTAAGAATAACCAACTGGCTTTACACAAGTGTCGTTAGCCCGATATTAAAAAATGCCGCTATGGTATGGTGACCTTCGATCCTGAGGAGATGTAATGTGGGATAGCTCCAGAGGATTTAGCGGCTATGTTGTCTGGGCATTATCGCCGCAATTAGATCTACATCTACAAGGGCAATGGAGACGATACTCTCCATCAGTCTGATAGATGTTCAGGTTAGATATGAGGCTGCACTTGCGGCTTACAGACTGATGGTGCTCGGAGAAGCATGGCATCAGAGAATTCTTGAAAATCTACCAGGTTATCACATTTTGGATATGAAATGTGATAGGGTGGGGGAACAATGTGTATTGGTTATAATGTGGAGAGATTTTTCGTATTGTACTAAAAATCATTTATTTTTTTCATTTGTAGACGAAGATGGTTTACTTCTTGTTGATTCCATTTTTTCACTATTTTTTTTTTAATAAAACGCAATAATCTTAATTTTTTGTCCACTTATAACAAAAAAAAAAGAAAATAAAAATTAGCCCATTTTGAATCGTTATAAAGAGTGGTTAAATTTTAAGGGCCGATGTTGAATGTGAACACACCTAAACGTCAAGTTTTGTCTGCATTTTATTTGACATTTCTTAATTTCAGACAAACTCAATTTGAACCATGGAAAGATACACAATCGAGCAACGCGTTAAAGTTATTCAGGCTTATTATGAAAATGAGCGTTCAAATCAAAATTCATTTCGTGCACTTCGTGTCCAAATGTGTCCACAATCGGGAGAATTGTGGGCAAATTTCAGCAAACCGGGTCTGTGAAAACACCTGTGCATGCTCGCCCAGTTCGTTCTGCGGAAAACATTGTTGTTGTTCGCGATAGTGTGTCATGAGGTCGGCCAAGCATTTACCGTGAATGGTGTTCGCTATCGCGAGATGATAACGAACTTATTGTGGCTAGAAATTGGGGATATGACCCTGGACGATATGTGGTTTCAACAGGACGGTGCCACTTGCCACACAGCTAACCAAACAATGGCTCTTTTGCGCGACAAATTCAATGGCCGTCTTATCTCACGTGCTGGCGATGTCAATTGGCCGCCAAGATCATGTGATTTGACACTGTTGGACTTCTTTCTTTGTGGTTATTTGAAAGAAAAGGTGTACGTCGATAAGCCAGCAACAATTCAAGAGCTAAAAGATGAGATAATTCGGCACAGGCACATTAACGGCATAGAACCTCAATAATGCGTCATCGAAAATTTGGAACATCAGATTGAGGTGTGCCGCCGAGGTCGCGGCGGCCATTTGGCCGATATATTGTTCCATACATAATTGAACCATACCATATTATCATAATAAAAAGAAATGACAATAATTTCCTAAATAATTTGTGTTTTATTCAAAATCAACATCGGCCCTTAAACTTTAACCACCCTTTACATATAGCTTCAAAAATCCGAAACACAGCCAAAATGGTACGTGTGGCGACTTCAACTAAAGGAAATTTTCTCGCGATTACAAAAATGCATTTTGTTTTCTGATCTATAAAGTGTGGCTTCTATTAGATCCATTTAAGATTCCTCGGGAGTCTAAAATAACCAATTAATGTACTAATGATAAAGGTAGGTACTGAGAGGAAGGAACATTTTCTTACGAATTTAAATTTATTGTTTGGATTAAGCGAAATGTAATTGCTTTTTTAATTCTGGAAAATTTTCATTTAATTTGAAACGTCACACTTACGATTTTGGCGGTGTTTAAATTTTTTTATTTGAGCGAAAATAAATTAAAATTTATCAAGTCTTGAAACAAAATGCATATTGACATATGAATATGCATATGCATAATAATATGCATATGGATATGCAGCTGTTTTTGTGACATATCGACCAACTAAACCAAATATAAGAACCCATGTTTTAAAAATAATGCTTCAGAAAGAGTAAAGCCACGACCGAAGTCGCATTGTAATATTATTTAAAAATCCAGTGTCTATCAATAAAGAGCATTTAACCGGTATTTATATACAATTTATTAAATTAAAAAAAATTTTTTTTTCTATTTGGTGTTAAAACAAAAGGCTGATACACGGCCAAAATGGCAATTTAAAGGAAATTTTGTCAGGATTAAGGCCAAATAAATTTTAATTTATTTGCCCCCATTGGTCCAAAAAAATTTGACCATCACGGTTAGTGTGACGTTTTAAATTAAATGAAAATTTTCCAGAATTAAATGGATTTAATAGAAGCCACACTTTATGGATCAGAAAACAAAATGCATTTTTGTAATCGCGAGAAAATTTCCCTTAATTGAAGTCGCCACACTTACCATTTTGGCTGTGTTTCGGTTTTTTCAAGCTATATGTATAACGATTCAAAATGGGCTAATTTTTATTTTCTTTTTTTTTAGTTATAAGATAAGTAGACAAAAAATTAAGATTATTGCGTTTTATTAAAAAAAAAATAGCGAAAAAATGGAATCAACAATAAGTAAACCATCTTCGTCTGCAAATGAAAAAAATGAATGGTTTTTAGTACAATACGAACAATCTCACCACATAATAACAGGACAAATGTTCACGGCTATTAAAGTCGTTCGGAGTGAGACGATACCAAATATAGATGAATTGGACCTTGTTTTAACCAATGATCGTGGAATTCAAAATGCAGTTTATAAACTCTACAGGACAAAACGTTATGAGGATGCTGTTGAGAAGTATCAATATATAGAAAAGATATGTACGGAATCGGTAAGTTTTTTTTTTTGTAATTTCACTAAAATGTTCCGTAGTTCAAAATAAGGATTATAATATTATTTTTTTTTTAATTTCAGTTATATTTACCCCCAGAAACCAATAATGTGGAAACTATGTGTCCCAAAAATAATTTTTGGGTAATTGTAAAGTACCGAACAATGGCAGCAAATGGAAAAGACGAGGAAAGCAACTTGGGCATTTTTCATAGAACTCAAATTGAATTGAAGAGAGACTATAATTCGAATAATTTTATTGGCTTTATCGAAGAAAACAAAATAATTTATAATGGTCCCGTTCTAAGGGCTTCCTACGATGTACAAGTTTTAGAAAATTCAATAAATAACACTAAAATAGATATTTTAAAATCATTTAAAGAGGTAAGTGTTAATATATTGGAAGCTATATTCATAACAAAAACCTTACAACAGTAAGTTGTATGAAGTTGTTTTTCATTACCTGAGGGTCAATTCTAGTTCTGTGATAATGTGAAGTGAAAAAAAACTTTTCATTTTCGTTTTCATAAGCACTTTTCACTCGAACTTTTCACAAATACATAAATTGCGATTCTCGTATGTATTATGAAAAAAATGTTTCATTCGCACTGTACCCATGAAAATTTTGTAACTGTGTTATCCAAAATTTAAAGCAAATGTCAAAACAGAGAAAAACGTAAACAAAAGTGAATTAAGTTCGTAAAATTTATTTTAAATAATTATATAAAAACATCTGGATTAATTGTATTATTAGATATTATTCATAGAATTCCGGATGAACAAAGATAAGACAATGATGTTACAAGCATTTCATTGCAGTAAATAATTTAGCAATTTATAGGAATTTTTTGAGAGAGACGCATGCTTCGTGCTGACCACAATCCATTCGAAATGACAACCGACAAGCACTTCATGGATTTATATCGGCTTACTTTAAGTGAACTATATTTGGTGCGCGTATAAAGTCTAATATTACTTAAAGAAACAAAAATTCATAAAGAATATAAATAAACTATAAATAAATATGCCATACTGTTGCCATTTTTCACTATCCTTTTGGGTCTTACTAAAACTGTTAAGGCTCGCCGCTAATTCGTTACACTTTTCGTCTCTAAATTTGGCACCATTTGCAGTTACAAATCTGTAAATATGGGATTAATAAAAGTGTAATTATGGTAATTAAGCTACTTACTTATCGTTTGCAATGTCCACATGCTTTTCTTAATAATTAATTAAATACTCCTTTTGGCTTTCGCTGGCACGCTTTCCTCTTACAATCTTCTCCATGTTTATTTCACTTATAAATAGTCTTTGTAAACAATTTTTTCATATGAAAATATTTTGACAGTTGTTTGCACTGTTACACAAAACAAGAATCGCCAGTGCTGTGCAATCGTGAAAAAATCTTGTTTCGTTCCACTTTTTTTTCATATGAAAACGTTTTTATATTTCTTTACATTTTTTTGCAGAACGCGAATCAAAAGTACTATGAAAACGTGAAAAAACTTTCTGAGGACATTGCTTTTAACAAGGTTTTTTGGTGGTATACATTTTTGCCTTTAAATTCAATTAATTTAAAATATAAACTAACTTTAATTAGCAAAAAGGTAAATATTGTTAAAAAAATGTACTGCTGGATATGCTGAAACGTAATAAATTGTGACAAACTCAGATGCTTTTCGTATTTAATTTATGGTTCTCCTTGAGAGAACTACAAAAACGGACGTCCTTTGTTATACACGGCATTTGTGGCAAAGAAAAACTGGGGGTTCTTTGTCTTCTTAAATTAACTAATTGAAGGAAATTGTTGCAAAAATACAAAATTTCGCAGTTACATTTTTTGGGAAAATGGAAAAATGCCATAAGTTTATTTTGTGGCATTTTTAGCTTTAACTTTTATTTTCAAATTTTTACAAGTAAAAAAAATTGTTTTAGTGCCTTCGATAAATATAAAGTTTAATAGGCGCAACGTTAATTATAAAAAAGCCATTATAACATTATGTATAAAATGTGCTTGCGTTATTTTGTATTGTAGTTAGCAAACAAATTTATTACATAAAAGCGGAAATTTGAAATTATTTTACCTTTTGCTAACAAAATTTTAAAATATATTTTAACTGTATGTTAGCATAAAATAGCTTTTTCCGTTGATTTGTGAGTTAAATAGAGATATTTACAATTGGTATTTCGGCACAAAGAATGTTGATGAAAGTCGTAGCTGACCAGAAAATGCATTCCATTCGGCTGGTGTCTAATAACTTTTTCTGTGTATTCTCCATGTTTACTAAAATTAAAAAATAAGGAAAAAATTTTTCATTTGAAAAAAAAAAAAAAACTTTTCCTATGATCTCGAGTCAAACTAAAAATACATTTTCATACATATAAGTATTAAAAAGATCAACTATAAAATATAAACTTCAATATTAAAATATAACTTGGCACGGTTAAAAGAATTGTTTAAACATATGTAAAAACAATTTTAAAAAACACATGTCTTTAGTATTAGCTAGTATAGCTAATTTGGACATATGGTAAACAAAGGAGAATATAAATAACACAAAAATAGTTAGTAAATTTCATCTGTACTCAATAATAAAAATCAACTGTATGTTGGCATAAAATAGCTTTTTCCGTTGATTTGTGAGTTAAATAGAGATATTTACAATTGGTATTTCGGCACAAAGAATGTTGATGAAAGTCGTAGCTGACCAGAAAATGCATTCCATTCGGCTGGTGTCTAATAACTTTTTCTTGGTATTCTCCATGTTTACTAAAATTAAAAAATAAGGAAAAAATTTTTTCATTTGAAAAAAAAAAAACTTTTCCTATGATCTCGAGTCAATCTAAAAATACATTTTCATACATATAAGTATTAAAAAGATCAACTATAAAATATAAACTTCAATATTTTAAGCTACTTTAAGTTCAATATTTAAGAATGTTAAGATTATTTAATTTATTTAAGATCATGCACGATAATTTTCTTTTAAATGGATACATTTAATTTGCTTCCTGAAATAATATTGTTTTCTTTAAAATTAGGAAAAAAAACTATTTTTTACTGTTTTTTTTAAATATTGAAAATAAGATACGTTTTCCCACAAAAACTAATTTTTCGTGGATTTAAGTGAAATTTACTCAAGTTTTTTTTTTTAATTTATCTTAAGAAGTTTATTATTTCCCAAAAACTAGAAAACTTTTACTTAAAAAGTTTTGTTTAAAATTTATCTGAACTAAGTTGCATGAAAATTTTCCCTAGAAATAGTTTATCTGTTTCTAAAATCAAATAAATTTGTATTATTACATAGGAAAAAAATGTATTACTTTTTGTTATTAATTGACTGAACCAATTTTTTAGAAAACAATTCTTAAAAATCAGAAAGCTTTAGACATTAAAAGTGAATTTAGAAATGACTTTTTAAAATTTAGTAAATTTTACTACTCGCGAAAAAAATTAACACACGTTAAGTTCAAGTACTTTCTCATTTTAATTACATAATAACCAAGTTTTCAACTTTCAAATTCCATACAAGTTTGAAATCGAAAACTTGAAAATAACGAAAATACGTATTTTGGTGCTCAATATGAATAGAGCATAAGACACTTTTTTTTGGAGTTCTGTTCTGAAAAAAAATTTTTTTAAGCTAAACTTAGTTTTATTATATTCTAGTGTGCAAATATCCTAAAACTAAGATATTTTTCTTAAAATTTGATAAATTTTTATTTAATATACTTGTTTTTTTCTGTCTTAAAATCAATAAATAATTCTTAAGAAAGATATAAACTATTTTTAATTTTTCTAAATTTTCACTTTAATTACTTAAATTAAGGAAAATTTTTAAACTATTTTAAAGAAAATTTTGAATTAATTATTAGTTCATGTCTTGTTTTTTAGTGCATTTACCCAATATTCGCTTTTGGTAACGCAAATGTACGGACCTATTATTTTCTTAAAATAATGCAAAAATAAATAATGTGAATATTTTTCATAATTTTTAAAAAGTCCATACAATTTTTCCATTCATTTTTTAATTGCTCCTCTTATTTTATGTTGTGACAGAAATAATAAAACAAAACTCATTGCAAGCAATAAACTGAATAAATCAAAAAAAAAACATTACTTCCCTAATGTTGGATCAAAAAGTTCAAAGCCACGAACAAAAAGAGGAGAAAGAACAAAAAAAAGGAAGTTCATTTTAATTGATTTTTCTTAATATTTCAAGTTTGCTTAACGATAAAAATTAGAAATAAACACATTGGGTCTTAATATTTTATATTCTAATGGGTTGTACAGTTTGGAATCCAATTATGTAAACCAATTTCTCAAAATATAAAAATTAATATACAAAATTATTTGGAAATAAAATCAAGGATTTTTTTTTTAAGAAATCCCATTTTTGGATTTAGGAGCTTAAAATTTATAAAGCAAGCCATTTTAAGATGCGAAAAGCCATTCTATATATTCTATAAAATGTTTTATAAAACAAAACGGAATATGAGAAAATTTTAAATATTTTATAAAAAAAACCCTGGCAAAGCTGCTTAAAAAAAAGCAGGTGTCATATCGTCTTTAGGATTTAATATTTTTTTCACGCAAAGAATTTTGATGTCAACAAGTGTAGTTTGTAAATCTTTAAATTGAAATTGGAAACCTAAATTATGATTAAAATTATTGATTATATAAAAGAGTTAAACATTTGTTCATTTTTACTAAATTAATTTCTAATGTTAATCATTTCAGTATATCGGACTTCAAAATGAGGAAAAAAAGAAAATGATGATTAAAGAATTAAGTTTGGAAAAAGAAAAAATGCAATGTCAACACGAGGAGTTGAAAACCATATTAAAAACTGAAAATGAAAAAATTAAAATTTTAAAACAACGTGCAGATCAATTAAACAAACTAGTGAATAACTTTAAGTCTAAAGACAAAGTTAAAGAAAATGCAGTGAAAAATTACTGGCAATCCATCTTGAGCAAACTCCCTGATTATTCACCTGAAGATTCTTAAGTAACTAAATATTTAAAAATTTCAATTACAAATGTAAGATTAATAATATTAAACAATTAGTTTGTTTTTTCCAATTTTATATCTATAACTACTTCTAATAAAATGACTATCCCTACTACCTGACTTACAAACATTGTTCTACCTTTACTTACAAACACTTAATTCATTTGTAAGCTTTTGTCGATTTTAATATTTTATCAAATTACAAATACAAACATTTTAAATATTTTTTTTGTTTCTAAGACTTGACAGCATTTTTATATATTCTTAATTTTTAAGCAGCTATATCTATAACTACTTAACATATTTTAAATTTTTGTGTTTTTAATTTGATAAAATATTAAAAACTACAAAAGCTAACAAATGAATTATGTGTTTGTAAGTTTAGGTAGAGCGGGGCAAATAATATAATTACTCTATTTCGCGTTCCCGCGCAGTCCATGTACGAAAACAGCTTTCGTACAAAGGCGGCCCCAAATGTTCAAATTGTATTTGTTTACATAAAACAAAGAAAAGTCAGGTAAGTAGGGATAGTCATTTTTTAGAAGTAGTTATAGATATAGATACAAAATTCGACAAAAAGAAACCAATTGTTTAAAATTATTAATCTTACAATTGTAAATGAAATTTTTAAATAAACCTAAACCTAAATTTAAGTAAAAAAAATATTTCGATTTTATTTTATTCTATTCTAAATAAAAGTATTTTGTTTTATTTACAAGACTAGTTCTTGTTGATTAAATAAATAATTATCTTAAGTTTCACATTTTTTTCATTCATTCATAATAAATGGTTTTATTAATATTAATAAAAAAATCATTTCCATTAAATTGTAATGATTTTATTTCTTCAGTACCATTGCTTACATCTTAAATTTCAATGCTAATAAAAATTCCCGAGTATAAATAAAATAGAATGTAATTTTTATAATATGTAAAATATATTTATATAATAATAATGGCATAATATCCGGGGCTTATATTCAAAACCCTCGATCTTAAAAAACACAACTTTACAGGAGAGTAGATTTATTATGTGGGAAGATAATAAGCTGTTGGGCTCCTTTAGCTGGTGCAGAGGGTAGGGGAAGGGTTTCTTTAAAACAAGGGCGCCAATCTTAAAGGAGATGTAATTATAAGTACTCAAATCAGAGTAATTATAATTGGTTGGTGGGTTTGAGGGATAAAAGAAATGCAATACAAATTAGTAATAATTCCCCTTGGTGGTTGGAATTTAAATAAGGCAAACTCTTACCTTCCTCCTTGCAGTTAAATAAAAAGATGAGTATTTTAATTAGTTAAAGGCAATTTATTTCACCGTTGGTAAGTATTCCAATACAATTATATATTCGGGATATCAGGAGTAAATAAAAAATATCAAGTGCTCAATATAAAGGTTTACAGGCAAGTGAAGTTATTTTAGAAAATATGACTTTAACGAAGCTTAGCCTTTTAAACAAGTTAATAGTTCGGATAAATTTGACAATTGATTTTTACAGCGAGTACTAAATTTACACTTAGGAAAATATTCAATTTAATAAATACAATAGCAATAATTGAACTTTTATGTTAATAATTATTAATACAATTAAAATTAATCCATTTATAGTTCAATTTTGATAAGCAATTGTTAATATTAAAATTATTAAATATTTTTATATTTGATAAATAATGTGTACAAAGGTAGTTTGTACAAACAGTTTATTTCGCGCATTCTAGCGTTTTTTAAAAATCGATCTTCTACAATATTAATGAAAAGGAAATAAAAAATCTCACACATGTATATTTTTTTAATTTTTGTGTAAATGGCGAATTTGTAGAAGATTGAGGGTGTTGTTATTTTAATATATATAAAGATGGAGGGTTTTGCTTTGTAATAAAAAACATTTATTTTAATACTTTATGACTTCAATCAATTCTTAACATGTTTTATTTAAAGAAACTGCAATAATACAACATAAGATGCAAAATAATTATTCATAAAAAGTTAATAATTATGTTTATTTGCCTTTTGTAAATAATCATAGATAAAATGATATTCTGGTGGAATTACACTTTTTAAATCTTGTAAGTTCTTCCATTTATTTGGCTGTATTGAAAGTGGTGCAGAATATAAAGGCATTTCGCGGAAATTCTGTACCTAGCTAAGATCGTAAAATAAAGTACACAATTGTAATGAGTATGGCAGAAATATATAGAATTGATGGTCAGAACTCTATTAATTTTTTCTGTGTGTTGTTGGATATCAACAAAGTGTTCACGGGGTTAAAAATACTTTGGTTATTTTAGTCAACAATAGGTTATGGGAGCAGAATCGCGTGGGATTCAAACAAATTGCTAAACAGTAGTAAACGAAATAACGTGAGTGAAGATTTTGATAATAGAAACAAAAGCGGCGTTTCAGCTTTTGAATAACCAAAATTACTTCACCTAGAAGTTTAAGATGCAGATGCATCTCATTCAGTTGGATTTGTGGGAGGTAATAGAGAAGCCGACTCCTGTTGATCAAGCAGATGGATTTCTAAAAAAGGACCAAAAAGCAAGAGCCACGATTGCCATGTGTGTCGACAACTCTAAAATACATATTATAAGAGGATGTAATTCAGCCAAAGACATTAAAAAAAAACTGCAAAAGACACATGAGCGTAAGACGATGACTTCAAAATTGCATTTGCTGCGTAAGTTATACGATAAACGAATGTCCGAAGGGGATAATATGTAACAACATTTGGACAGCTTAAATGTAATGCGAGCTCTGTTGCTGGATCGTGGTGAAGAGATCAAGGATAGTTCTATGGTAGCTATAATGCTCAACAGTTAGCCTAAAACTTTTTCTGCTTTTGTGACATCAATCGAGGGTCAGCCTGAGGATACTATTTCGGTAGAATACGTTATGGAAAAATTATTGGATGAGTCTGAAAGGCGAGGTGAAGGTAATTGTGTGGATTTTGTTGACAGCAATAAAGCTTTAAAGGGTCAACAATTTAAGAAAAAGACACCAATTAAATGTTTTCATTGTCACATGAGAAAGGATTGTTTTAAACTAAAGAAACAAAATGCTCAAGTTTCAGAAAGTGATCATGTTGGTGGAGAAATTTGTTTGCAAGTTGCTTGTGCTCGTCGATGGGTAATTGATTCTGGTGCATCAATCCATATGACAAGTAATCGTGAATTTTTCAAGCAATTTGAAAAGGCTTGCAGAAAGGTATACATAGCAGATGGTAAAACGTTGGGTGCTGTAGGCATTGATAATGGGTATATATAAAACTATTCCTTCAAAATGTTCTGCATGTTACTGATTTAACCGGAAGCCTTTTGTCTGTAATAGTTATGGCTAAAAAAGGGTTTTAAATCAAATTTCAATATTCAAAATGTTTTATTCGAAAAACGCAAGTACCTTGTAGCTGATGGAATTTTAAATAATAAATTGTATATTTTATGTGAAGCAATAAATAATGAAGCCTATGTGTATGAATCTTCTTCTGGATGTATTCATCTATGGCATTTTCGTTTAGGTCATCGTAACATGGTCGATATATGTTAAAGAAATTAGAAAATGTATCAAATGGTTTGTGTATACAGTATTGTAAAGATAGTATTTTTTTGCAATTTGTGCGAAAACAAATACCTTTTCCGAAAGAAATCACAATCGGTCGAATAAATTGCTTAATACTGTCCACTCAGATGTTTGTGGATCCTTTTAAGTCAAATCTCAAAGCTTTAAAAATACTTTTTGTCATTTATTGATGATTATTTCAGATATACAAAGATGTACGTGCTAGAAAAGAAAAATGAAGTGTTTTCAAAATTTAAAGAATATGTCAATGAAGTTCAGAATTTTACAGAAAAGAAGATGAAGATATTAAGATGTGATAATGGCGGAGAATTCATTAGCAATGAGATGAAATCGTTTTTGAAGATATCAGGTATACCTTGTATTGCCTTATTGTCCGTCTCAAAATGGGCTACAACATAATATCATGGTCATCAAAGAAACAATCAAGCATAGCTTTATCCTCAACTCAAACTGAGCTTATTGCTGAATCATTTGCAGGTCAAGAGCTAATATGTATGGTAAATGCAGTTAATTAATGATATCAGATTTCAATTCAAAAACCCATTACCATCCATGAAGATAACCAGAGCTGTATAAGAATAATATCTTCACGAAAATTCAGTGCAAGAACAAAGCATATTGATGTAAAATTCCACCACATTTAAAGTTTACAAGAAAATGGAATTATTGTTTTAAAGTACTGCCCTTCCGAAGAGCAGTTAGCTGATTTCCTTGCCTTTACCATTGCCAATGTTTAGAAAGTTAATAGCAAATATATTTTGTTGAGAGGGGGTGTTGAATATAAACAAAGTGTTCACTGGGTTAAAAATACTTTGGTTATTTTAATCAACTTTACTTTGAATTTTATTTTTGTCTATTGGAGAAAATTTTCAATAAAATTTATTATTACTTTTAAAACCAACGCACATTCTGGTGGTTAATTTCATTTAATTGGCTAGGACTCCAATAATATTTAGAATTTATAAGGTTCCATACCATAATATAAAGTTAAATGTACATGGAAAAAAATATTGTAAGGGTCAGCGGCAAACATTCGACCTGAGCGACGAGGTAATCGTCAGGCTCATTCTGAATCAGCATCCACAACAACTCATGGTTTTGAACATGCTTGTATATCAACCACTCAAAGGAAAAGAAAAACTATTTTTCAACATTTAATGCATAATTACCCATACAAATGATGTTCAAATAAATATTTTTAATTCCCATTTGCTAAATTTCTAATTTCTATTTTCTATTAGAAAAAATTTCAAGTAAAAGCGTTAACCCATTAGTGGACGAAGTTCCCTGGCCACTTTCCTTAAATAATTTTCACCAATTATTAATAAAAATTATCTAATTAATTTATTTTAAAAACATTTTATTCAAAAAAACTTTTAGTTTTGGAGTTATAAACCGTTCCTTATAAGGGACACTGTACACTAGCCGTATGATAAATTTTAAAACATTCTTTGGGGTGAAGCCCTTTTTGACATTTGAGGCAGATAAACTTTGTTTTTTTTTCGCAATGTCCACATCGCTTATTAGTTTTAGAATAACCAATTAAGTGGTTCTGCCATCATATCGTGCATCTTTCGTCACTTTTTTGGTGAGCGAATCTCTTATAGATTGGGTACCATACGTTTCAAGGTAGGGTGTAGCAAGATTTCGGCGAAAAATAAGAAAAGAGACACATGTCGTATCATTGGGATGTAATTTCTTCATCAGCAGCCATGCATTAACAACTGAGGCATCAAGGAGATATGCAAATATTGGCCATTTTTCTGATTCGCGAGCGATAGACTGCAACTAATTGATTCATCTTATCAACGACTCCCATGCCCATATTATATCGATGACACACTTTTAATAAATCGTTTGCACGATCCTATTTCATCGACATCAAAATTTGTTGCAATTGTGACAACATTAATTTCTCTAGGGGTTCATTATCACTGTCATTCCATTAACTGTATTCCTGTACTACTTAACATTCTGTAGATAATACAGGTTGGTTGAAAAGTTCCTGCGCTCACCAAGAGATGGCACTGCTAGCTCCAAACTTTTTTCAAGTTGGTATAACTGTCCTGAGAACACATGCAAAGTTGCAAGTCATTCTTTCAATTCTTTCTTTGTTTACAAGCCATTTGAAGTTGACGTGTCATTGTTTTTTTTTTTAATATGGAAAAAATTGAATATGTGCAGTCACTAGATTCTTTGTTTTGAAGGGTTTAAAAGCAAAGGAAATTTATGAACAATTGTTAGAAGTGTATAAGGAGTCCTCACCTTCAAAACGCACCGTTCAATTTTGGGCTGGTGAATTTAAACGTGGTCGTATCAGCCTTAAAGACGATCCAAGCGAAGGACGACCAAAAACTGCAACCACAGCATAATCATTGAATAGGTACATAATATGGTTAGTGAAGATCCAAGTTTGACTAAGCGTGAAATTGTTAATGCCATAGGCATCTCAGACGAACAAGTACTCCATATTTTACATGAAGAATTACGTATGAAAAAACTGTTTGGAAAGTAAGTGCCGAACACATTAACAATTCAACAAAAACTGGATCGAAAACAAATTTCTCAGCGTAATTAGGAGCGTTTTAAGCCGAATAAAACCGACTTGTTACGTCGTTTTATAACTATGGATGAGACCATGATCCTAAATTTAAACAAGAACGTTTACAGTGGACTAAAGCTGCTTGTTCAGCTCCAAAGCAGGTGAAGTCACAACAATCAGCAAAGAAGGTTATGGCATCAGTTTTTTGGGATGCAAAAGGAGTTTTGTTGATTGATTATTTTCAGAAGGGTAAAACAATCAACTCTGAATATTATTGCAGTCTTTTCGTGAGAAAAGACCTGGTTTAAAGAAGAAAAAAATCATTTTTCATCAAGACAATTCACCTGCTCCTAAAAGTGTTTTGACGATGGCTAAATTCAAAGAACTCAAGTACGAATTGCTTGAACATCCACCGTATTCACCAGATTTGGCTCCCAGTGACTACTATCTCTTCAGGAATCTCAAACAATTCCTTCGTGGAAAGCATTTTTCGTCGAATGAAGAGGCCACAGCAGCCGTAGACGGTTATTTTGCAGAGCTTCCGGAAAACCATTATAAGGATGGGATAAAATTATTGGAAGATCATTGGAACAAGTGTATTGAGCTTCTAGTAGATTATATTGAATAAAAAAAACAGTATTCTTTCATTTCGAGCGCAGGAACTTTTCAACCAACGTGTAATTTTGAACCGAGATGATTAAGATTGCCTCATGCTCATCACCGCTTTCATCGGTATCTTGATTACTATCGGCTCCATCTAATGGAGGAATTGTGTAAATTGCAACACCATTGAAGTCATTGTCTTCAAGGGCATCCAGTGCATTCAATATATCAGAAACTGTTTGTCTATATATGAAAAAATATTTACTCATCGAATTGTGTAAATTGTCGTCAACGGCTTCCAGTTCATTCAATATTTCAGAGACTGTAAGTCTATATATGAAAAAATTGTTTACTCAATCATCGTATCACAATTGTACTAAGGACGCAGTGTCTCTTTTAAGGGACGTTGCATTCAAATGCATTATACACACGTGGCAGAACATTTTGTCATAATTTGTTTACATCAATCTAATCATTACACTCATTTACAAAAAAAAGCATACAGAAATTAACAAATATTTACATAATATTTAATAAATTCCAATTTTTCTTACCCAGCTCGAGATTTTTGTTTTTTCACAAATTGGTTTTCCATATTTTGCATAAAATACAACACATAAATCACCAAAGTTGAAACAAATGAAATAAAACATGCTTTGTTGGAGTGTCAGTAATGGTATGGTCTAATTGTTATTTAAAAATTAAAATTTTTAAAAGTGCTACAGTAGAAAATTCGTGCGTCCCTTATAAGGGACTCTGCGCACTAATGGGTTGTGTTGAACATTTGAATGCTCCCACAAGGGTAAGGCCCAACTACAATTGTCTTGACTTAAGCTTTGTTTTGAAACGAAATTTTAGAATACAAAGTTTTAAGGCCCAACTATATTAAAGATAAGAGCGATACCAAGCAAATACATTGAAGTACCCATATTTAGCTTAAGTCAACTTTTGAAAAGTTCCATCTCTATTGATTCAGTTAATTTAATTAATTTTTAAAAAATAATGATTTATTATTATTTTCTTCCAATATTTCGTCTCCACATTCTTCAGGGAAATAATACAATTTTTTCAACAATTAAAACTTATATATATAAAATTTTTTAAAAAGGCGGGAAATCATAAAAATACTTTTTTCTTTCATATTATAAATATAATATGAAACAAAAATATTTTAAATTTAAAAAAGATAAGGAAACAAAAATGTTTTTATAAATATTTAAAATGAAAACATTACATAGAACAAAAACCTGTTTTGCAATATATATATATTTTATTTAACATTAAATTAATTAGCCTAGTTCTTATCAACTAAATGTCTATAATTTTGGGCTATATTCGCTACATCTGTTTTATAGTTAATGCGTTGTGTAGATGGTATTCTCATTATCTGTAACATTTCTAACATATACCTACGTCTGTAATTATTTTCCATGTTCAAAATTATCGTATTATCAAAAAAATTAGACTCGATTTAATATTGAAGATCGAATAAAGGAAAATAAATATTCATAATAACTACATAATCGCCAACTAAATATTGTTTCGCTAGAACGTGACGTTTATTAAAATAGGATTCATTATAATTTTGAGAACGCTGTATTGCATTAAGTGCCCTTTGTCTTTTTGATGCTAAATCACGATTATTTTCAATATTTACTTTTTCGTCCAAATATTCAGTTAGTTCATCAACCTTTATACCACGTTGATTTGTACCAAATAGAAGTTGACTTGGAGTATCTCTTGTTGAGCTGTGGACAGAGTTATTGATTCCATATTCAACTTGAGATTGCTTTAGTGACCAGTCAGAATGATCGATGGGATTACTTAATTTGCTTAACATGTCCTTTATGACACAATAAACTCGTTCAAACTGACCATTTGCTTGGGGTGATGCGACAGCTACTTTTACATGATCAATATTGTTTCCCTCCATTTCAGAAGGTAAAAATTAGCCCATCTTTTAACTCATAATCCTCAATCACGCCATTTTCAAATTAATTTCTTTATATTTTCATCACGTCCTTGAGTCAATTGGATTTAAATATCCAACTCGTTTAAACACTCAGAAAAAAAGTTGGTAAAAAAATTTGTAAACAGTTTTCAATCCCACTTTACTATTTTTGTACTGATTTTTAGTAAAAAAAAATATTATTTAGCAAATCTTTTTGCTATTTACATATTACAGATTACATAGTTTTTACATAATATTTACAAATTTATGTTGCTAATTTCAGAAACCATTTTACAAATTTTTGAAAATCGATTTGCAAAAATTAGCAAAAACAATACTAATATTAAAAAAGTGGATTTGAAGGAAATGTTATTTCGAATTAAAACATACACCTACAAACTAAAATTGTCTTAAAATGTTACATAGAAAGGGATCAGAAGTGAATATACCGGCTCATGACTAAAAATAGGACATCCAATAAAATATCACTAACAAGTTTTGTTAGTTCTAAAAATCAGCCCTAAAACAATCAACATTTGATCTTAAAAGTAAAAAAAAATTACTAAAATATATTTCAAAACAGAAATTACCAAATTAAAATAAAATGAAAAATTTTTTTATGTTTTAACAATTTTTAAGATTGATTTTAATTTTTTTTTTTAATTTTGTCTAAAAATATTTTTTGAAAAAAAAAATGTTAAAATAAAAAAATTTTGATGCTCGATAAAAAAAATAAATTTAAAATTTTGTAAAAAATAAATTTAAAATTTTGTAAAAAATAAATTTAAAATTTTGTTTTAACAATTTTTAAGATCGATTTTAATTTTTTTTTTAATTTTGTCTAAAAATATTTTTTGAAAAAAAAAATTAAATAAATAATTTTGATGCTCGATAACATTTAGTAATTTTTTTTTTTTTGCGGATTCTAGCAAACAGATTTTAAATTCCACTAGAAAAGTTTACTAAAATTTAGTAGCGGCTGCTAATTTTTCTACTAATTTTATTGTACTACACTTTAGCAGACATGTGTTGCTTAGATAAGCAAAAAATACCGCTGGGCTCAAATTAGCAAAATGTCCCGTAATAACAGCAACATTTTCAGTTGCCATTACAGACTTTTTGCTGAGTGCATTTCGGTGATGTATTGAATGATCGTAATTTTCAAATTCTTAAGCCCAACGAGTAATACGAGGATTTACTTGTTTCTTATTTAAGGTCTGTACGAGGTAATTTTGGGTAAAGTCTGGTAAAATGAGAGTAAGCAAAAAATTCTCTCACAAAACCATAAAAATGTTCAAAATAACATTTCATACCCAAAAATAAACGTCAAATTGTTCATATTGAAAAGCAGCTTAAATAATAAATATATTTGAAATGGCAAATATCTATTTACATTTTCAAATATATTTTTCATTATTAAGAAGGAAAAGTTCTTTATAGTAAAATTTTATTTAACTTTAATTATTTTTCAAAAATGCAAAACAGCTAATTTATTAGCAACAGCTGATGATTTGACAATTTTACCATTTTACCCAAACAAAAAGTACGTTTAAGTTCTGGTAAAATGAGAAACACAATTACTCTCTCATGAACGCTCTCATTACGCAATTTTTGTTACAAGAAACGCTTTCTGGTAAGATTGGGTTCCCGTGGACACCCGCGGTAACGTACGTCGAACACACCTTTAATGTCATAGTAAGTGCATTACAATCTGTTATAATTGCAAAATGAATTCCCTCTTAATACACCCGAAAGCGTCGTAAGGCATAAATAATTGACAAAGTCTCTAATTCGAATACCATGAATCTGCTGGAGATGTTGACTTTGAAAAGTATGCGACAGGATGAAATTTTTTTTCGTCATGACGTTGCATTAATATTGATCCAAATCCATGTGTACTTGCATCGCAAAGTAATTCGGTTTCCCTACTATATATTGCTTAAATTGGAGATTTCATTAAACGCTCTTTTAATTAAGTAAAAGCTTTAACGCAATTATAGAAAAAGATGGTACAAATTTGCGGAAATATGAAAAGTGTCGTTCTTTTTGATTTTTTGGGAAAGGAAAATTTTTAATTGCATTAAAATGGTTTCAATTACTTTAATTCCTGCTGAACTAACGGAGTAACCTAAATATTCCACATTCTGGTAATCAAATTTTCATTTTCTTAATTTAAATTCCAGCCATTTTTCAAATGCACGTGAAAGTACTTCGGTTAATATGTAAACATGGGCTTTAAAATCCGATGATGCTATCAAAATATCATCCCTATAAATTATTATTTTGTGTGAATCAATAAGATCACGAAATATTTTATTTACAAAACTTTGAAAATTAGCCGGGGCATCTTTCAAATCCAATACAGAAAACCATTTTAGCCAGCCATTAACTCAATGCAGTCTTCAATAAGTGGAAAGTTATCCCTGATTGTTTTTTTATTTAAAGCTCGGGAATCAACGCACATACGAGCTTCACCAGAATTTTTCAGAATGAAGACAATTGCTTATGAATATGGAGAATTACTTGTACGAATAATCCTTCTGTTTAATAAATCATCTAAAACTTTCCTAACTTCGTCCCGATCTCTCACAGATAACCGAAGAGGAGAGCAATGTATTGGAGTGTCATCCAATAATCGAATTTTCATCATATAATTATGAGGTTTACTTATAATATTTGTCGGAATTATGTAAAAGTTATGAATAATATTTTTTAATTCAGTGAATTGTTATCTATCTAATTTCGGATTCAAATTTAGATTATTATCATTAAGGGAAATTTTCGTATTACCTTTTAAACAATTTTTCCTATTCCGCCATCACTATTTAACACCAAAGAAATTTCATCGTTGTTATTTATTTGTCTTGCAGAATCAAACATACATGCATTTAAATTATTCGCATCTCTTGTACAGACTAATTTCACATTAAATTTTGACATAAAATTCCTACCCAAGATCATAGGATTTTTAATATCATTATCAGGAATAACAATTAATTTAATATTTTTAACGATATTATTAAACTTAATAAGGCAAGAAACAATTCCCAACATGTTCAAAGAAGAATTTCCAAGACCAACAAAGCCATTCGGGATA
The DNA here is from genome assembly GCA_949748255.1 of Eustalomyia histrio. Classification (NCBI taxonomy): domain Eukaryota; kingdom Metazoa; phylum Arthropoda; class Insecta; order Diptera; family Anthomyiidae; genus Eustalomyia; species Eustalomyia histrio. Next base: position 59,213,617 of record OX456526.1, on the reverse strand, counting down.
AATTTTCTGAAATCGGTATTGCCTTAGGGACAACTGACCTGGCAACCAAATTAATTTGACTACCGGAATCAATCATACAAGAAATATTCGAATAATTAGCATATCTGTTTCTACAAGAGATAAAATATGCCACACTCAGCTCTTGCATCGGTTCAACTTCTTGATAAATAATATTATTTGATTCAGAAAAAATTGAGGCTGAAATTTGTAGACGTTTGGGGCAATCCTTGTGAAAATGTCCCTGTAGTTGCACCAAATAATAATGAAATGTTGTTAGAATTGGCATTCATACTATTAATTATAATGTCAACTTATTCTTGGCCATTGACGTCTGCTTGAGAAGCAATTGTTTGCATAGCCACAATGTAACTTATACAAGTGATGGTTTTAAAGTTCGTAAACGTAACTTACGATAAACTTCTTTGCGGGTGATTGTTCGTTTGAAAGTTTGAATTAAACACCTCTGAAAACTCTTCAAAATCTATAAACCATTTGCAAATATCTCGGCCGTCAGTTCCATTAAATTTGGGAATCATTTTATTCAATTCATCATATTTAATTTGTGATATTTTAGGATTTGCGTTTACCTCTAAATCTTGTATTTATTTTTGAAGTGTTAGCATTTCACTAGGCATTTTTAAAATTTTTATTTGATGTTCCAATTCTAATGATTCCTGTGTTATAAAGAAACTTCCAGAAGTAGTAGAAACAATTGGCAAAGAATTTGAATACATAATAGTATCCTCTGAAGAAGAATAATGAAAAGTTGAAAATGTTGGCATCTGGTTGAAGTTATAAAAAAACTGATAATGGACTCGCAAAAGAAACAGTAGTATAAATATCAGCATTTAATCCAAAAGAAAGAGCGAAAGTAACGGAGGCAATAGCGGTTGTAACTAAGGTTAAATTAGCGGAAGCAACGGAGGTAACATCGGTTGTAACTGAGGTTAAGTTAGCGGAAGTAACAGCATTTTCAATTGCTTCCAGGTTACTATTATGATCAATAATATCTTGTTCAACAAGAGTATTATTTGTTTTTAAAGACCCACATAAAGTCCTCAATTGACTCATAGTTGCAGACTCTGGATAGGAAATTCCAGCAGCCAATAAAGCATCGATTATTTTTTGACGGTTGGGCGTAAATCCATTATTTATTATTTTTGTTTGAAGGGCCCCACACCTGAACTTTAAATTCCTTTTTTCAAAATTAAAAACTTTTTATTTTTTATTTTTTTTTTTATAACAACAAGTACATTAAACATTTTAACAGGTTTTGTATTAAAGTTTTACTTAGAGACCTAAGCTTTTCTGATGAGATCTTTTGGCAGCTTGTATACGGAGGCTGAAAGCTCTAATTGAATTTTTAGAACATGAATATACCATATTATTTAAAATTTATTTTTTAAAAGAACTGAAACAAAACAAGTAAAAAAGGGCTAAATTCGGCTTTGCCGAATCTTTGTATACCCTCCACCAAAGGGGATGAAGATGATATACGTATATACTAAATTTTGCATGAACTGTAATATGAATATGTTTTGTCAATTTATGTAACGAACTTTTGTTATTTAGTTTTAGCAATGTTATTTACAGAGGTCTGCTCTGTTAGCGACTTAAACATTGTTCATTTTTACGTTAACTTAGTTATCATAGTATGTAAGACAATAAATGTAATCGAACAATAAGAAGACTTAATAACATTTTTACAGAAAAAAAAAATAGATACAGAAAAATTGTACAAATTTGTATGGAAAATTTAGAGGTACCTTCACATTTTCACTCATAACTTTTAAACCGCAAAATCGCTCATTTTAAATACCAAACTGCTCGGGAGGATGTTCAATAATCTGGGTAAAAATAGGCACCCCCGCTTGCGTCTTCGCGTCGTGATCCCCATTTCAACAGACAGACAGACGGACATCGCTAAATCGACTTAAAATTGCATAAGGATCACGAATATATATACTTTATGGGGTCTTAAACCTATATTTCGACATATTACAAACGGAATGACGAACTGATATATACCCTCACCATATATGGTGGAGAGTATAAAAATTGTCTATCATATTTCCTAAAGCCAACATAACATTTGCGTTGATTCAGTCGATTTGAAAAGAATTTGATTGTATTTTCGTTTATAACCATCTGTACGATTTTCTTGCCAATGTTAAGAAAATTAGGAAGTTTTAAGAACAATAACAGAAAAATTCTTATTAAAAATTAAACCGTTTAATCAACCTATTTTAATCGATTATTCGGATATTGAGTTTTAAATTATTTGTTTCGACATTAACCAAAATAGGGGCGATTAGTCGAGGAATCGGTTAATCGGAAACACTATGTAGAAGACATATATAACTAGGTAGTACAAAATCTTTACTTCTTAAATCACACTAAAGATATTTGTAGTTAAAATGCAAAATATGGCTATAACTACCCAGCAAAAAAAATGGTAGCCATTCTGTGACTATAACTTCTTGCATTGCTTCCAAAACTTCAGTTGACATTCTTTTATAATTTTTTGGTGTAATTCTAAGGCACTACCAAAAGAATTCATGTGTTCATATTTCAAATGCAGTGATCTGGATATAAACCCGATGCATATCTTAAGAAATCACTCTTCATTACTTCTAAAGCATAAATTATAGTATATCGCATATTTTTTTTTTTGAATCTTAAGCATTTATTCAAATTGAGAATAGTTCTGATGAACTTTTTTAATTTTTTTATTAAATCATTTTTTATATTTTAGTTTAAAATTTCATGGTGGTTAAAATTTATGCAGTTTTGCAATTTTTATAAAAGTTTTGAAAAATCAAGAAAAACTGATTTTTTGACTTTTAATTGAAACTAGCTGGTCTGTCATTTGCATTTTTCAGCCTATGCATTATGTATTTTATTTAACACTAGTTCCAGTTTTAATTCAGAATTTAACAAAATAATTTTAAAATTGTGAAAAAATTATTTCAAATTGCATAAAAAAGTTTTAAAATTGTGCAAAAATTATTTAAAATTGTTCAAAAATATTTTAAAATTATCTAAAAATGTTTCAAAATTGTACAACCAGTTTTTAAATTATCCAAAAATATTTTAAAATCTGTCTAAACATTCATTAAATTTTTTGAAAAATGTTTCAAAAATGCTTTTTCACCAATGCAGAATTATTTATTTGTTTTGATAAAGAGTATTTGTATATCAATGCATAATTTTATTTTTCTGGATTCTTATGAATTTAACTTTCATCAAAACTTAAATACCACAAAGTATATGAACATTATTCACTCATGCATCAGAATTCCTAATCATTGTATTATCATTGCTTCCTTAGAGTAAAGTATGAGTAATGGAAGTAGCTACATTTGAATACTTCTATCCTATTACACGCTAATGTTAAATTCATCGATGAAACCATCAGAAAAAAAGTGATGCCTTTGTTATAGTAGAGATGCTTTTATTGCTTCTTTGGCAGCTTCATTTTTGCTGGGTAGTTGCACCAGCACTAGTTCCAACGATGCTTAGAACGGGATCCAAAATTTTTCCCGTGATGTTAATTTAGGTAGACGTGAATTTTATTACAGAAAGTACAATTTGGGGATTTTTGGAGATAAGAAGAAAACGATTTGGGGATTTTGGAGATGATAAATCGATCATTGCGGACAAGGTGTAAAAACCTGGCAACTCCATATACACTAATAAAAATTCTTTTATCAGCTAAATACTAACTGTAAATCACAGAACTCATAGACAGGAGAGAGAAGTTTGAATAAATATTTTGGCTAAAGAATAAGTAAAAGGAAATGCCAAAATTGTTGTAATACGTATTGTGGAAAGGGATAAATATACAGTAAAATATGTAACATACAACTTATTCTGCACATCACTACAATGTAAACAAGGCGAATTTACTACCTATGATGTTATTAACACAGTTGAGCTACCTTTATTACATAATTGCAGGCAGGGATGGAAAATGGAATTTTTTTCGTACTTTATACTAATTATATTTTTAACAAAAAATTACATAAAATTAATATACATAAAAATAAAAATGTACACAAAACGTATATAAAATTTGTTTTTACATACGCTAAAAATATATTTTTTTTAATATTAAAAAAAAGAAACACATTTAATAAGAGATCAGATTAATGTAATTGAACTTTAGTTACCCAAAAAAAAAGAAAATTTAACCTAATCACATGTTGATGAATCTAGTTGTATGTAGTTATATTATTTTGTATTAGGAAGGAAATAATGCGCTACATATATGAATATAAATAAATTGTTTATACAATTTCATCCGAAAAATGGGAACATAAATTTTCAAAAATTTTCACATAAAAAGCCTTCTTAACAACTTTTTTATGCAATTATGGTAAATACCGTAATTCAATGTACAATGATATATTAACCGCAATGATACAACTACACTCACCAAAAAAAAGTCTGTAATGGCAACTGAAAATTTTGCTGTTATTACGGGAAATTTTGCTAATTTGAGATCAGCGGTATATTTTTGTTAATCTTAGCAACACATGTCTGCTAATGTGTAGTATTAGTGGAACAAATTAGTAACCGCTACTAAATTTTAGTAATCTTTTTGTAAAGTGAAATTTAAAATCGGTTTGCTAAAATCAGCAAAAAAATTTACTAAATATTATTCATATTAGTACAACAAAAGCAGTATAAATAATAAGTAAGTGCTACTAAATTATATTAAATTGCTGCAAACACAATGAATTGTAGCAACAAAAATTTGTAAATGTTCTGTAAAAATTTTGTAATTTAAAATGTAAATAGCAAAAGAATTTACTAAAAAATAATTTTAAAAACCGTTTACAAATTTTTCTACTAACTTTTTTTCTGAGTGTACGGACTGCACCTTCAAATACAATTTTGCATAACAACACAATGTAGCGTTTATTGTATTTAATATGTAAAAACTAATAATTGTCAGAAATTCGAAAAAAAAATCAAGGAGTTGCCATACTACATAAACATTGAATATAAAAGGGGATATGTTAAAAAAAGTGAATATCAAATTTTAATTTGGGAAAAATGTGTGAGGGTATCAAATTTGTCTTGGTGGTATCACGGTACTTTTTTAAATCAAATAGTATCAAAAAAAGTACAATTGTATCAACTTTTCCATCCCTGATTGTCAGAAGTTGTTGTTTCTGTTTTCGTTTGTTGCATATATACATGCATATACACTCAGAAAAAAAAGTTAGTAGAAAAATTTGTAAACGGGTTTCAATACCACTTTACTATTTTTGTACTAATTTTTAGTAAAAAAAATGATTATTTAGCAAATCTTTTTGCTATTCACATTTTACAAATTACAGAGTTTTTACAGAATATTTACAAATTTATGTTACTAATTTCAGAAATCATTTTACAAATTTTCGAAAACCGATTTACTAAAATTAGAAAAAAAATACTAATTTTTAAAAGTGGATATTGAAGGAAATGTTATTTCTAATTAAAACATACACTTACAAACTTAAGTTGTCTTAAAATGTTATATAGATTAAAAAAAGGGATCAGAAGTGAATATACCGGTTCATGCCTAAAAATAGGACATCCAATTAAATAGCACTAAGAAGTTTTTTTAGTTCTAAAAATCAGCCCTAAAAACAATCAAAATTTGATTTTAAAAGCAAAAAAAATACTAAAATATTTTTCAAAACAGAAATTACCAAATTAAAATAAAATGAAAAATTATTTTATATTTTAAAAATTTTTAAGATTGATTTTGATTTTTTTTTTAATTTTGTCTAAAAATATTTTTTGAAAAAAAAAATAAAATAAAAAAATTTTGATGCTCGATATTAAAAAAAATTAATTTAAAATTTTGTACTAATATTCACAATATTTAGTATTTTTTTTCTGATTCTAGCAAACAGATTTTAAATTCCACTACAAAAAGTAGCGGCTGCTAATTTTTCTACTAATTTCATTGTTAGCAGATATGTGTTGCTAAGATTAGCAAAAAATACAGCTGGCCTCAAATAAATTTCCCGTAATAACAGCAAAATTTTCAGTTGCCATTACAGACTTTTTTGGTGAGTGTATATCGACCAACTACACTTACTAAAGCAACTGTAAAACCCCATTTTTAAAAATATGGTTTCAGAAAGAGTAAAGCAACGACCGAAGTCGCATTGTAATATTGTTCAAAAATCCAGTGTCTATCAATAAAGAACATTTTACCGGTATTTATATACAATTTATTAAATTAAATGAAATTAAAAATGAATTTTTTTCTGTTTGGTGTTAAAACAAAAAACTGAAACACGGCTAAAATGGCACGATGTAATTTGAAGGAAATTTTGTCAGGATTCCAAATATGCATTTTGCTTCAAGACCTTCAACAGAAATCGCGCTAGATCATTTTAGTAAATTAAAAATTTTTTTTTTCGGTCAAATTAAAAAAAATTGCCCCCAGGTCCAAAAAAAATTTAAATACGGCCATAATCGTGTGAAAATTTTCCAGGATTAAAAAAGAAAATTCAACAATACTAGTGTTTTGCAGCTGCTATCATTGGCGTATTTGAAAAAATCCCGTAATTAATATTACGTAATTCATGCGAACAATCAATTTAAATTCTTAAGAAAATTTCCGTTCCTTTCAGTACCTACCTATATCATTAGTACATTAATTGGCTATTTTAGACTCCCGATAAATCTTAAATAGATCTAATAGAAGCCACACCTTATGGATCAGAAAACAAAATACATTTTTGTAATCGCGAGAAAATTTCCTTTAATTGAAGTCGCCACACTTACCATTTTGGCTGTGTTTCGGTTTTTTGAAGCTATATGTATAACGATTCAAAATGGGCTAATTTTTATTTTCTTTTTTTTTTTAGTTATAAGATAAGAAGACAAAAAATTAAGATTATTGCGTTTTATTAAAAAAAAAATAGCGAAAAAATGGAATCAACAATAAGTAAACCATCTTCGTCTGCAAATGATTGGGTTTTAGTACAATACGAAAAAACCGCCCAAATAATAAAACGAAAAATTTTAAAATCTGTTGAACTCATGTGGACTGAACCGATATCAAATGAAGATGGATTTGAGGATGCTTTAATGTATGATCGTGGAAAGCTATGTTCAGGTCATATTCTCTTCAGGACAAAACGTTATGAGGATGCTGTTGAGAAGTATAACTGTCTAGAAAACATATTAACGGTATCAGCAATTTTTTTGTTATTTTCTTTTTTGTAATTTCACTAAAATGTTCCGTAATTAAAAATAAGGATTATAATTTTTTTTAATTTCAGTCATATTTAACTCCAGAAACCAGTAATGTGGAAACTATGTGTCCCAAAAATATATTTTGGATAATTGTAAAGTACCGAACAAAAGCAGCAAATGGAAAAGACGAGGAAAGCAACTTGGGCATTCTTTATAGAACTAAAATGGAATTGAAGAGAGACTACAATTCAAATAGTTTGACCGTTTTTATTGAAGAAAACAATTTTGTGTATAATGGTCTCGTTCTAAGGGCTTCCTACGATGTACAAGATTTAATTTATGTAATAAATAACACCAAAATAGATATTTTAAAATCATTTAAAGAGGTAAGAGTTAATATATTGGAAGCTGTATTCATAACAAAAACCTAGCAACAGTAAGTTGTATGAAGTTGGTTTTCATTACCTGGTGTCTTTACATGCAATAAAATGACAGTTAAACTGCACCCAAAAAATACAAAATTATTTAGAATCTAAAAAAATTTTATAAAATTTTGCTTGAAATTAAGAAACAAATTTTACTTAAAATTTGGTAAAAATTTCTAAATTATAGAAAAATTTTACTTTTAGTTAGGAAATGTTTGCTTGGTTTTAAGAAAAATTTTATTTTTTTTAAATTTATTAGATAAATTTGTTTCACTAAAAACTAGGACTTAACTCTAAAAATATGAAACTGTTTTTTGAAAATTATGCTTAAATTTCATTAAAATTTTTTGATAAATATGAAACTGTTTCTATGGTAAAGGTAATATATTATACCATATATTTTGAAGTACTTTACACTTATTGTATAAGCATTTTCCCACTTTCGGAGTACTTCCTGCTTTTAACAAGCTTTTTTGGGTGTATACATGTTTGGCTTTAAATTCAATTGAATTATACTAAACTCATGTATTTAAAATATAAACTAACTTTAATTAGCAAAAAGGTAAATATGTTAAAAAAATTTACTGCTGGATATGCTGAAACGTAATAAATTGTGACAAACTCAGATGCGTTTCGTAGTTAATTATTGGTTCTCCTTGAGAGAACTACAAAAATGGACGCCCTAAGTTATACACGGCATCTGTGGCAAAGAAACACTGGGGGTCCTTTGTCTTCTTAAATTAACTTATTAAAGGAAATTATTGCAAAAATACAAAATTTCATAGTTACATTTTCTGCTATTATGGGAAAATGTCATAAGTTTATTTTATTTCAAATTTTTACTTTACTTTTATTTTCAAATTTTTACATTTTTCTTATTAACTAAAAAAAAAATAGTTTTAGTGCCTTCGATAAATATAAAGTTTAATAGACGCAACGTTAATTATAGAAAAGCCATTATGACGTAATGTATAAAATATGCTTGCGTTATTTTATATTGTAGTCAGCAAACAAAATTATTACATAAAGCGAAAATTCGAAATTTTTTTACCTTTTGCTAACAAAATTTTTAAAATATATTTTAAGCTATATTTAAGAATGTTAAGATTATTTAATTTATTTAAGATCATGCACAATAATTTTCTTTTAAATTGATACATTTAATTTGCTTCCTGAAATAATATTTTTTTTCTTTAAAATTAGGAAAAAAAAACTAGTTTTCACTGTTTTTTTTAATATTGAAAATGAGATACGGTTTCCCACAAAAACTAATTTTTCGTGGATTTAAGTCGAATTTACTCAGGTTTTTTTTTTTTTTAATTTATCTGAAGAAGTTTATTTTTTCCCAAAAACTAGAAAACTTTTACTTGAAAAAGTTTTTATCAAAATTTATCTGAACTAAGTTGCATGAAAATTTTCCCTAGAAATAGTTTATCTGTTTCTAAAATCAAATAAATTTGTATTATTACATAGGAAAAAAAATTTATTACTTTTTGTTTTTAATTGACTGAACCAATTTTTAGAAAACAATTCTTAAAAATCAGAAAGCGTTAGACATTAAAAGTGAATTTAGAAATGGCTTTTTAAAAACTAGTAAATTTTACTACTCGCGAAAAAATGAACACACATTAAGTTCAAGTACTTTCTCATTTTAAGTTTAGACAAATTTTTTGAACTAAACGGAAGTTAATTATGTTTTAATTTTTTTTAACTAAACATAGTTTTATTATATTTTTAATTACACCTTATTTATTATGCAAATTTGCTAAAACTAAGATATTTTTCTTAAAATTTGATAAATTAATAGTATTAAAAGGATTTTATTTATTTGCTTTACAATTTAAAACGAAGCCTTTAGGCTAAATATGGTTCATAAACAACTCACTAAAAAAATTGTTTTATTGCAAAGAAGCATGGAAATTTTATAAGTAAATTTTAGAGAATAAAAATTAAAAAATTCAACAGAGCCAACAGGCACTGTGGAATTTACTAATAAAATGTTCGTTTCTTTACACAATTTATATAAAAAAGAATATAATTATATGATCTAAAATCCTACTTATACTATATTGATTTATAAAATAACGGATCAACAATACATACAAAATTTCATTAATTTGATAAATTTTTATTTAATATACTTGTTTTCAAGAAATATTACTTAGGAAAGATCTAAGTATTTCTGAGTATATGTGACCTTCTCCGAGAAAAGGGACCTAGTGTGTCAAAAAACGGATTTGGACTTAAGAGTGGATTCTGATACCTAAAAGGGTGTAGAATAAGATGAAATGAGTTAAATTCCTGATAAAAATTTATTTACCCCATAAAAACATACAAAACGAACTTGGAAAAATCGATAAAATGAGAAAAACATTAAAATTTTACTTTTTTGATTTTTTGGTTTTAAATTGTTTTTTTTTTCGTCAGCAACAATAGCAAAGGTATAGTCACACTAAAAGCGAAAAAAAAAATACGTCACCACATAGGCATAACGTCACCAAAGTCGGCACACCCAATCATAACTAACCATACCAAATCGCATCTCCCAACTGAAGGTGTGTTCACAGTGATAATGCGTTATGAAACTTTAAACGCGTTTTTCTCAAAACTTAATTTTCACACACCAGGTCCCTTTTCTTGGAGAAGGTCACATATAAACTATTTCTAATTTTTCTAAGTTTTGATAAAATTTGTCTTAAATTGAGAATAATTTTTAAAATATTTTAAAGAAAATTTTGGATTAATTTTTAGTTCTTTTTTTTTTTTTAATGTATTAACCCAATATTCGCTTTTTAATCAAATTGGGAACCCGCGGTAATCACATGGTAACGCAAGTGTACGAAGCTATTATTTTCTTAAAATAATGCAAAAATAAAATAGCGTGAATATTTTTTATAATTTTTAAAAAGTCCATACAATTTTTCAATTAATTTTTTTTAATTGCTCCTCTTATTTTATGTTGTGACAGAAATAATAAAACAAAACTCATTGCAAGCAATATAAACTGAATAAATCAAAAAAAGCATTACTTCCCTAATGTTGGATCAAAAAGTTTAAAGCTACGAACAAAAAAAAAAAAAGGAAGTTCATTTTAATTGATTTTTCTTAATATTTCAAGTTTGCTTAACGATCAAAATTAGAAATAAACACATTGGGTCTTAATATTTTATATTCTAATGGGTTGTACAGTTTGGAATCCAATTATGTAAACCATTTTCTCAAAATATAAAAATTAAAATTAAAAATTATTTGGAAATTAAATCAATGATTTTTTTTTAAAAAACCCCATTTTTGGATTTAGGAGCTTAAAATTTATAAAGCAAGCCATTTTAAGATGGGAAAAGGCATTCTATATATTCTATAAAATTTTTTATAAAACAAAACGGAATATGAGAAAATTTTAAATATTTTATAAAAAAAAACCCTGGCAAGGCTGCTTAAAAAAAGCAGGTGTCATATCGTCTTTAGGATTTAATATTTTTTTCACGCAAAGAATTTTGATGTCAACAAGTGTAGTTTGTAAATCTTTAAATTGAAATTGGAAACCTAAATAATGATTAAAATTATTGATTATATAAAAGTGTTAAAAATTTTTTTTTATTTTTATTAAATTAATTTTTATTAATATTTATCATTTCAGTATATCAGACTTGAAAAAGAGAAAAAAATGAAAATTATTAAAGAAATAATTTTGGAAAAAGAAAAAAAGGAATGTCAACACGAGAAGTTGAAAATCATACTAAAAAGTCAAAATGAAAAAATTGCAATGTTAAAACAACATGCAGATAAATTAAACAAACTAGTGAATAACTTTAAGTCTAAAGACAAAGTTAAAGAAAATGCAGTGAAAAATTACTGGCAATCCATCTTGAGCAAACTCCCTGATTATTCACCTGAAGATTCTTAAGTAACTTAAAATTTAAAAATTTCAGTTACAAATGTAAGATTAATAATTTTAAACAATTGGTTTGTTTTTTTTCGAATTTTATATCTATATCTATAACAACTTCTAAAAAAATGACTAGCCCTACTACCTGACTTTTATTTATTTTTTGTAAACAAATACAATTTGAACATTTGGGGCCGCCTTTGTACGAAAGCTGTTTTCGTACATGGACTTGACCGGAACGCAAAATCTAGTTATAGATACAGCTGCTTAAAAATTAAGAATGTATAAAAATGCTGTCAAGTCTTAGAAACAAAAATATTTGTCGTAAAAATATTTGAAATTTTTGTATTTATAATTTATAATAAAATATTAAAAACAACACAAGCTAACAAATGAATTATGTGTTTGTAAGTAAAGGTAGAGCAGGGCATACAATATAATTGCTAGATTTTTCGTTTCGGTCAAGTCCATGTACGAAAACAGCTTTCGTACAAAAGCGGCCCCAAATGTTCAAATTGTATTTGTTTACAAAAAATTAAGAAAAGTCAGGTAGTAGGGATAGTAATTTTTTTTAGAAGTTGTTACATTTATAGATATAAAATTCGAAAAAAAAAAACAAACCAATTGTTAAAAATTATATATCTTAGATTTGTAATTGAAAGTTTTAAATTGAGACAGGTATATATTTTATTTATTTATTTAAATTTTTAATACCTGCTTGACTATTTTTAAATACCTGCTTGACCATTTTTAAATACTTGACTAATCAATTTTTATAATCGAAAAAATTTTAAAATTTAGGTTAAATATTTTATTTGAAAAACTTTAGGCAAACATTTTTATTTGAAAAAATTAAAATCAAATATTTTTTAATTAAAAAAAAAAAAATTTTATAATTTTGAAAAATTTTAAAAATGCTAACAATTATTATTATTTGATAAAGTTAAATTCAAATATCAAAATTTGTAAAAACCTTAGATTTAAGTAAATAATTTTAAGTTACTTCCCCAGTATGCTTGGGACTGGATTATAATTGATAATACAAATTTTAAATTTGCATAACTATTTTATAAATATTCGCTTTTCATCAAGTATACATTACTAGATCTATCATGACCACTGGTCCAACAAGATTGCCAAGTAGATTCATGAAAAGTTTTATGAAATAGCGAAAGTTAATAATTAAATATTACCAGAGGAAACAAAATAAATACATTTCGCTTTAGAAAAGATATAACGAAAAAGACACTTTTTTTAATGCCAACTTCAAACCATAAGCAATGCAAAGAATTTCAAAATTTCAATATTTAAGCATAATTTTAGAAATATTATTTATTTTCAATTTTATTAAATGTCAACATGTTATAACAATTTTTATATAATTTTTTTTTTTTTTTTTTTTTGATTTAACAACATTTTTCCACTTCACATCTATTTTAATTAAACTATTCTTTTTAAGTATTATATAATTTTCTAACAAAAAATCATATTGTACAATTATTTCCCAAGTACTATTAGATAAGACTAGTTCTTGTTTATTAAATAAATAATTATCTTAAGTTCCACATTTTTTCATTCATTTATAATAAATGGTTTTATTAATATTAATAAAAAAAATCATTTACATTAAATGGTAATGATTTAATTTTTTCAGTACCATTGCTTACATCTTAAATTTCAATGTATAAATAAAATAGAATGCAATTTTTTATAGTAAAATATATTTATATAATAATGACAGAATATTTAAAAATTTCATCTTCGATGTGGTTAAATTGACTCTAAACTAAACACAAATTGATTCATTAGTTTAAAATATCTTTGGAATTTATTTGAAATTTCTTTTAAATTAGCTAGTGTTCTGAGAGCAAAAAAACTGTTTTATTTTATAAATTCGGGACATTTTTTTTTCTTAAAGATTTTTGTATTTGTCCCTAGCCCATTTAATAATAAAACGCCTTAAAAAATTCAAAATCTTTTGGCATTTTAGAGTTGTACAAGAATTTAACAAAAAAAAAAACTACACATACAGTGGTTGTCAGCTTATTTGATGCAAGTAATGAAAACAATAATAAAAGTCTGATAACTTAAAACTAAATGAGATATCGAAATAAAAAAAACTGTATTTTATAGAGCAATATGAGCAATACTTTGCACTAGGCCAAATACAAAAAAAATAACAAAAACAAAAATAAGTGAGATAAAAAATTGAGCAGCTTATTTGATGCAGTCAACTTCTAACAGGATATCTCCCGTTATTTTAAGAGTTCGTTCACATATTTTTTTTATGTCTCTTGTGCAGGTTCATTGTAATAGATATTGCATAGTTTTTAGTCTGATCAGGCAAGTTAAGCGGTAGTGGCGAAATAATTTAAAGATGGGCCGGCGCATAAGTATTGAACAACGAGAATTGGTCATTCATCACTTCAAAAATGGCCAATCACAACGTAAAATAGCTGAAATGGTTAATTTGGCAGCATCAACAGTCCAGCATATAATTGAAAGATTTTTGCGAGAGAATAGGGTAAAAAACAAGGGCAGAAAAGCGCCAAATAAAATTTTTACACCGTACGATGAACGATGGATTATCAGAAAAGTCCAGGAAAATCCAAAGTTATCAGCTTAACAATTAGCAAATGAGGTTCAGAATTCTCTTGGCAAGACGTGTAGTGCGTCAACAATTCGACGTCTCTTGCGTTCCCATGATTTTCATGGTCGAGTTCCACTTCAAAAGCCCTTCATAAATCAAAAAAATCAGATCAGCCGGCTAAACTTCGCACAAAACCATATCTCAAAGGACTTGGACTTCTGGAAAACTGTAATTTTTTCAGATGAATCCAAATTTAATATATTTGGTTCGGATGGAAGGTCCTACGTGTGGCGAAAGCCCTATACACAGCTTCAGCTTAAGAATTTGCGTGCAACAGTAAAACACGGTGGTGGAGGTGTCATGGTATGGGCTTGCATGGCAGCAACTGGTGTAGGAAATTTGGTGTTCATAGAAGGAAATATGGACAAAACTATGAACCTTAATGTCCTGAAAGAAAATTTGCTGCAAAGTGCAGAAAAACTGAACCTAAGGCGCAACTTCCGGTTTTATCAGGACAATGACCCCAAGCACAAGTCTGGTGTGGTTCAGACCTGGCTCATATGGAACTGCCCGCATGTGATGGAACCACCGGCGCAGTCACCCGACTTGAATGTCATCGAAAATTTATGGGCACTGTTGGAAACCAACATTAGAAGACACAACATTTCTAGCAAAGAAGATCTCAAGAAAGCTTTAATGGATGAGTGGAACAAAATAACACCAGAAACCACACTAAAACTTGTTGAATCGATGCCAAAAAGATTGTCGGATGTTGTGGCTCAAAAGGGTTACCACACCAAATATTAAAATCTTACAAATAATTAGCTATTTTGTTATCTTTTAAATGGTTTTTATACTGCATCAAATAAGCTGCTCAATTTGAAAATACTATTTTTTTTTGTTTTCCTTATAATTTTTTTCAAAATAACAAAATGTGAAATAAATGAATTACATAATTTAAAAACACATATTCTGAAATAAAAAATGGCTTTTAATTTTTGTAAATATCTCATTTAGTTTAGCAGATAATTGAAGTATTAACTTCTTTTTTCACTTGCATCAAATAAGCTGACAACCACTGTATGTTAATTTGTTTCTGACTTTTTTTTTTAAATAAATAAAACATATAACAGGTCAATTGAAAACTTACCGGCCTACCATACTAAAACACATTTTTTTTTTTGGCAAAATTCGTTTTTTTTTTATTCAACATAGTTCCCTTCAAGGGAGATACACTGATTATAGCGACCCTCCAACTTTTTGATACCATTTTGTTAGTACGATTTGTCATTTGCTTCAAAATAGGCCTCAGTTTCAGCGATCACCTATTCATTCGACGAAAATTAATTCCCAACGAGCATTCTTTTGAGATGTGAGAACAGGAAATAGTCGCTGGGGGCCAGATCTGGAGAATACGGTGGATGCGGAAGCAATTCGAAGCCCAATTCATGGATTTTCGCCTTCGTTTTCACTGACTTGTTTTCGGTCAAAAGTAAGCTCGCGCGGCACCCACTTTGCACAGAGCTTTCTCATACCCAAATATTCGTGAATGATATGATGTACACATGCAGTTGATATCTTTAGAAAGCCTGCTATTTCATTCAATTTCAATTTTCGCTCATTCAAAATCATTTTGTGGATTTTTTTTTGATGTTTTCGTCTGTAACAACCTCTTTTGGGCGTCGACTGCGTTCACCGTCTTCGGTTCTCATTTCACCACGTGTAAACTTAGCATACCAATCATTGATGGTTGATTTTCCTGGGGCAGTGTCCGGAAACTCGTCATGAAGTTTTTGCTTCAACCGTATTTTTTCCCTTCAAAAAGCAATATTTTATCAACACGCGAAATTCCTTTTTATCCATTTTGTTCACAATAACAAAAGTTGCTTCACTCAAAATGCTATAATTCACAAACTAAGGATCCGACAGCTGTCACATTTATACACGTGTCTTTTGAAGGTTAGGGGTTACTAAAAATCATATCGATTTAAGTCTAGTAGCGCTATCTATGTGTCAGGCCAGGGACTTCTCAACTGACCTGTTATCTGTTCTTGATATAATTTTTAAGAAATATTTATGTTAGGGGTGCCCAAAAGTTCCTTATGGAAAAGCAAACACCAATACATTTAAAGAATAACTAATTTTTATTCAATCCCTGTAGGAATTGACTTTGTCACCAGTACTACTGACTAATTATGCCCTGGGCATAACGCTTTCTGCTGTAGACATTTAACATGTGCGTGTCATTGCAAATCAGAGATTTACTAGTATATTTTAGTCTAAACTTTTGGAACTTTTTACTAGATTTCTCCACTAGAAGATTAAACAGGTGCATTTATTTTGTTAAATTAGATATTTTATTAATAAAATTTTTTTTATAAATTTCATTAAATTAAAAAAAATTTTCGTGCAAATTTAATTTTGTAGTAAACAAATCTTCAAAAGACTGCACAAAATCATCCACAGGCTTCGTAAAATCTTCATCAGGCTCCACAAAATATCTAGAGTTGCAACTTTCACTAAAATTTACACATGTATTTTCAACAAAATAAAAAAAAAACTAGCACAGCTTTGCAGCTGCAAAAAAGGAATGTAAAAATTATAGACGCTTTGTTGACATTTCACCAAAAAAGTCACCCAAAATAGTCGACAAAAGTGGTGACTTGTATACACTTGACCCCAGGCTTCCTACAGGGTAAAGACACAACCCATGTGTGAATCCCGCATTTTTAAGTTATACACCCAAAATAATAAATTGGAAAAATATATGTGACCTAAAGATGAACTAGTGGAATTATGAATTGGAATTTTATTATTGAGACATAACACCATAACAGTTGTTTAGGACATTCTATTATCTTTAGCTGCGGATATTTGCAAAATGTGTTTTTTTAAACACATTTTTCCAGGTGACTACTTCATGACATATTCAGAGGCATTAAATATATGTATGGCGAGAGAAACACGACAAAGTTAAAAAGAGCCGCTATTTATGATCATGTCATTTCATACATTGCTGAGAGTGATTTCTTTGAAAATTTTAAACAGTCATGAATATGTTGGTCAAATATGAATATGAAATGGCATAAAAGTTGAAGGAGTTGAAAAGTTTTTGAAATACAGCATGCTATTTGGCTTCATGGCAATACTTCGATAACTAATGGGGTTATTCCGCAACTAAATATTTGAAAAGTTGTCACATTTTCCTAAAGGTATATACAAAAATTTACCTAAATATATTTTTTATATTATAATCACCAATATTAAAAAACCCTCAAAATTAAAAAATCGCCTAAAATGAATGAAATTGCCCAAATTGCCAAGATTGAAAAAAAAAATCGCCAAAATTAAAAAAAAAAACTGTGCTTGACTAGATTTTTAGATCGCGTTTATCTCGAGAATAGAGAGAGGAGGGCTATATTTGACAATAATCAATTTCGAGTTTTTTTTTTACCATATTTTTTTGCCAACTTGGGATTTTTATTTAAGCGATTTTTTAGATTTCGTTGCATTTTTAAAGTTAAGCGATTTTTTTTCTGAGTTTGGGATCTTTTTTCGATTAACAGATTTTTACATTTTTGCAATTTATTTAAATAAAGGTTTTTTTTTTATTTTTGGCGATTTTCAATAAAGGCGATTTTTTTTTTTATAAATACCTTAAAATACCGTTTCCGAGTTTACGAAATGCCGTTAATCCTAAAATATCGTTACCGAAATAAATAAAATACGATGGCGGATCAATAAGTCCGTGACTTTTCGAACTTCCCTCGTAATTATATGAAATGAAACACTGCTCCCATCAAGTACCACCTGTAAATAGATTACTGTAAAATTTTGAGCAAGTTCCGTCATTTACTTTGCGTTTAACAGCTGGATTTTTCGAGGTCCATAAAAAAAGCATTTGTTTGATCAATAATTTCATCGTTGGAGCTAAATCTCTTTTCACCCAGCCATTTATTTAGGTTTGGAAATAGGAAATAGGCACTGGCGGCTAAATCCGGAGAATAAGGCGAATGAGGGGGCAATTTGTAGTCTACTTCATGGATTTTGGGCATGGAAACTAAGCTGTCACACGATTCCGTCGGTGGTCGATTGTGAGCAAACGCAGCTTTTCCTTTTTTTGATTGACGGTTTTTTTTTGCAAAAAAAATTAATGATCACTTGAAATTCACTTTTTTCCATTTTAAAAAAATGCACGAGGTTGTATGTTTTGAACAGCTGTTAAACGCAAAGTAAATGACAGAACTTGCTCAAAATTTGACAGTAGTCTACTTACATGTGGTACTTGATGGGAACAGTGTTGCATTTCATATAACTACGAGGGAAGTTCGAAAAGTCACGGACTTATTGATCCGCCCTTGTACCATTATTCTTGAAATATCGATACCAAAATAAGTGAAATTTTGATATGCTAACCAAAATAAATTAAACACCGTTATTCTTGAAATACTATTACCGTTATTTTTAATTCTCTTATTTTCAAAATTACACCTGGTGTGGGTATATCGTCAGCTTATTATTGGTTTTACTATATGCCAAAAAGTCGGTATAGAGTAAATCAATAAAGAAGGTTTACGTTTATTTCCTTAAGATCTATATAATAAATATTTTTACTTTACTTTCACCATCCATACCGGATTGTATTTTGAAAAAACTATAAATTTTCATTAATTTATGTGTAAGCAATTAGTTGTAATTTATTCAAAACTTTCCCAAAAAATAATAAAAAAATCTTGTCTTGTGATAGATATTAAATTTTGTCTTTAAATTAGGCTTTCTTTGCTGCAAATCCATAATATAATGGCAGTATTTGTATGCAAAACAGTAGTATATGCAGCAAAACAATACTCATTAAATGTTAAAATTATGAATGGGGAACAAATTCTATGCTTGGATAGCTTAAATATGATATCGAGAAACGGGTTTCGGAATGAGAAAGAGGATATTTACAATACACATAATTTAAAGGCATTCCCATATTAAATAAATAATTAACACTGACAATGTTATGCTCATATCGCACCCTTAATACAAACACAAATCCATTCACAACTCAAAACTCTTTCAATATTTCAGGAAAGACATTTTTTAGCTGATCATGCAAAAGTAACAAATTTACATAAAAATAGACATAAAGGGATTTTTCCAGTTAAAGAAGATAGTAATCAGAAAGAAATTTTTTAAGTAGTTAGAGATGTGTACTGTGAATCGATTTATGGAAAGAAGTGAATTTTGGAACATTTTTAGTTGTGATTTTTTTTTTTTGGTTTTTGCGGAGCTATTATTTGGTAAGTTTACTTTTTTCGGGCATACCTAAAAAAAAAATATATATATATAACCCCCTCTGGAATTAAAAAATATTTTTAACTATTGGTTGTTAATGCTTTTGGCACCCGCTAAGTGCCATGAGAATATATTTTTTGAATATAATAATTACATTTAAATCATAAAATTACACTTATTTATTGTATTTCGAAACTGTCCTCCTTGGATTTTTCCCTTTGGTCAATCTTTTGCAGCATTCCTAAAAAGAAACGCAAATAAGTGGGTTTTATTTGCAGTTTTTATTTGATCCTTTTACGGGTTTCTTACCTTCTCTTAAAATACATACTGTGGTTTTGTTAAATAATGGCAAAGGCTTTTAAATTTGGTTGATTCTCCGCAATTCGTTGTTATTTTAATTAAATTTATGTTTTAGATTTTTTTTAAATGACATTTAATTTTTACAATTTATTTGTTTTTTTTAGAAGATATAAAAATGATATCTTCGCAATAAATAATTTCTAATATCGGCGATTTATCTTCCGGCTGATAAAAAGACGATATGTTTAAAATACTACTTTATTATTTATGACGATATAAAAATGATATTGTCGTAATATCTTCTTGATGAGTTCTCATAAATGGATCTAGTAGGAGCCACACTTTGTGGATAATAAAACAAAGTGCATTTTGAAATTTCGCTTTCGGTTTTTTGTATCCAGCGACACCGGTCTCTTAGCAACACATAAAAATAATACTTTTTGAATGCCAGAGTGGGTCATATTTTTGAGCAGTGCCAAAAGTAAACTTCAGCCTTATATTTTGCTTCCTTAAATAGGTAAACGTTTTTTGCATAACTTGTTGGAAATTTATATTTTTTGCAATAATTCAAAATCTATATCTTATTTTTTATTATGGCTCTTATATACATATGCAGGTATGTTAGTTATGTAAATTTGTGTAGAATTAACAAATATTTTCAACACCATTTGTTTGAAACAAAAAAAAATTAAACAATTTTTTTTTAAAATATTTTGCTGACATGTGTTATGCATTATATGTAAAGGGTGGTTAAATTTTAAGGGCCGATGTTGAATGTTAACCACACCTAAACGCAAGTTTTTTTCTGCATTTCATTTGAAAATTCTCAATTTCAGACTAACTCAATTTGAACCATTGAAAGATACACAATTGAGCAACGCGTTAAAGTTATTCAGGCTTATGAAAATGGGCGTTCAAATAAAAATGCACTTTTTGATTTGTTTGGTCAGCATAATCGACCAAATGTGTCCTAAATTGGCATAATTGTGCACATATTTCTGCAAATCGGGTCTGTAGGAAATGAGAAAACACCTGTGCGTGCTCGCCAAGTTAATTCTGTGGAAAATATTGTTGTTGTTCGCGATAGTGTGGCAGAATAGCCATCAACCTTAACGGAATTCTTGAAGCTAGAAATTGAGGATATGGATGTGCACGATATAAGGTTTCAACAGGAAGGTGCCACTTGCCACACAGCTAACAAAACAATGGCTCTTTTGCGCGACAAATTCAATGGCCGTGTTATCTCACGTGGTGGCGATGTCAATTGGCCGCCAAGATCATGTGATTTGACACCGTTGGACTTCTTTCTTTGGGGTTATTTGAAAGAAAAGGTGTACGTCGATAAGCCAGCAACAATTCAAGAGCTAAAGGATGAGATAATTCGGCGCATTAACGGCATAGAATTATGCCTCAGCGTCATCGAAAGTTTGGACCATCGGATGGAGGTGTGCCGCCGAGGTCGCGACAACCATTTGGCCGATATTTTATTCCATACATAATTGAACCATACCATATTATCATAATAAAAAGAAATTACAATAATTTCCTAAATAATTTGTGTTTTATTCAAAATCAACATCGGCCCTTAAAATTTAACCACCCTTTATGTGATTTCGTTAATCATTGTTTTAGATCAGTGATGGAAAAGTTGATACAATTGTACTTTTTTGATACTTTTTGATTTAAGAAAATACCGTGATACTTTTTTGATACTTTTTGATTTAAGAAAATACCGTGATACTCCCGAGACACATTTGATACTCTCACACACTTTTCCCAAATAAAACTTTGATATTCTTAAGATAGAATGCAGAAAAATAACTTTAAAGAATCGAACTTTATGCACTGATATAGAAATACTACTTATTTAAACAAATACATAATTCTGCATTAATGAAAAAGACTTTTTTGGCAACTTTCAAATATGTTTCAAAAATTTTAATAAATTTTTGGACAAATTTACATTTTTTTTGGTTGATTAAAAAACAGGTTATACAATTTTGAAGCATTTTTGGACAATTTAAAAACATTTGAATAATTTAATATAATTTTTGAAAAATTTTAAAACCTTTTTGGACAATTTGAAGTAATTTTTAACAGTTTAAAAATTATTTTCGATAATTTTTAAACATTTTTACATAATTTTAAAATTGTTTTCGATAATTTTAAAACATTTTGACACAATTTTAAAATTATTTTGGAAAATTCTGAATTAAAGCTGGAAATGGTGTAGTGTTAAATAAAGTGCAAAAATGCACAGATTCTGTCGCCATATCTAATAAAAGCTGAAAAATGCATTAAACAAAAAAATATAAAAATAATTTAATAAAAAAAATTATAAAATGCCTTCAGAACTATTTTGATTCATTGAGATTTTTGACTTAAATAATCAGTAAACAATATTTTTAATAAATGCTTTAGATTCAGAATATAAACGACATGCTATAGCTTTAGAAGTAATGAAAAGTGATTTTTTTTTAAGATATCGATCGGTTTTATATCCAAATCACTACATTTGAAGTATGAACATATTAATTCTTTTGAGAGTTCCTTAGAATAACACCAAAAAATCATAAAAGAATGATAACTGAACTTTAGGAAGCAATAAAAGAAGTTATAGCCACAGAATGACTACCATTTTTTGCTGGGTATATACAATTAGATTCAACAAAATGTTACTAGATTAAATTTTTTTTGCTTGGGTAACTAAAGTTTATATTAACTTGATCTCTAATTTAATGTGTTACTACTATTTCTGTTTACTTTTATTTTTATTTATATTAATTTTATGCTATTTTTAGCTAAAAAAAAAAAAAAAAATTTAGTACTCTGAGGTTCAAAAAAGTACTATTGATTTTTTTTTTTTAAACCGAAAAAAATTTCATTTTCCATCCCTGTTTTGGATGGAGTGTATTCAAAGATTCGGCACAGCCTTATTTAATTGTTTTACTTGTTTTCTTTTTCATTTTAGTTTGTTTTATGTAAAAAAATTGTGATATTTCCAAAAACTGACAATAAAAATACCGCTACCGAAATAACTTAAATCAGTTTTTCCTGAAACCGAAATTAATGCAATAGCGTTGCCCTTAAAATACCATTACCGAAAAAATTTAAAAAAGCATAAACTACCCATAACCACATTGGTTCGGTTACCATTTAAAAGAAGCTATTTCAATTTATTTTGCTTATTATATGTTCTGTATATCAAATTTACATACCTGTAGAACGTTGCACACAAAATTTTTAAATCATTAAATTTATTCACTTTTAGTAATTTTACAAATTTACAATTTATATAAAAATTTTAAAAGGTAAAAAATTGTATATTTTAACTAAAATTTTTTTTTTACACATTGTAGTTTTGCCAATATGAGGCGAAATTTGTTGGCTTTTAGAAAAGCCAAACAAAAAAATGTATATTAATATAATAAACTTAATTATTTAATGTAAAAATTTTGCAGTTTTAGAAGTTTTACTTTTTTTAACCAATCACTCTAGCAGAAATAACTTGTAAGACACAACATTTAAAAAATGGATGAAATCGACATAAAATAGATATTTAACATTTTTTTTGTTTACAAAATACTTAAACAGCAGTATTGCCAATTAAGCAATTTTCTGGCTATATTGAGCCATTTCTGAAAACATACAATATTAGCGGATATTTTCGAATTTAACAAAAACATTTTAGCAATTTTTAAGATTTTCTTTTCTACATAATTACAAAATTGAATGAATTTTGTTAAATCTGTCAAGCAAGATATAAAAAGTGTGAAGACAAATTACAAACGAAATTCCTATAGTTTTTCTTAATTATTTTAAATTTTAAAAATATCAAGATTTTATTGCAAAAAATACTTAAATATAATATAATAAGCCTTCCAATAACGCGCAACGGTGTCAGCTTATTAGGAGCAAATATAATTAATACTGCATTTAATTTTTGATACGAAATCCTAAGCATTTCAGTGAGGGTATTCACAATCGTGATTTGAACAATTTGTAAAAAAAGCTTTTTTAAACAATCCGAACAGTTTTGTATGGTGTGCAAAACACAATCGTGAGCACCCGTAGTAATAAAATATTACACATTTTTTTATAAAAATATTGAAATGTTTATATAAATAAAATCTAGAATCTAATTTTTTTTTTAAAATTTCAGCAAAAAATTGAGAATATTTTTGGGTTTTTTTAATTGGCAAAAATATTTTTTTTAAATACTCTTAAATAGCAAAATAAGTGTTTTTTGAAATGTGAGCGATGTAAGAAGGTAATTTTACTCTACAGACAGAAAAAGGTGTATAATTTACAAAAAATAGAGTAAAATTTGGAAAGGTTTTCTGTTAAAATTACAATTACATAAAATTAAAAACAAATTTGTCAAGACGCTTAGAAAAATGATCATATAGATACAATACTGAATGTAAATAAATTAAAGCTTTTGCTTAATATTGTATAACAACTTTTTCCAGGTTTATTCAACCATTTCTATTTCATCACTAGATAATACTTTTTTAATAATTATTTTTATATTTTTTGCAGAGAGGAAAGAAGAATGGTGGCTGCTTGTTCTCGCCAATTCGTCTGGTTTTTTTATTCTTCGTTTTGTTTCTCATTTATTTTAAATCAAATGTAGACAAAAATTGCTGAAAAAATGTCTCTGTGTGAACATAAAAGCAACTGTAAAATAGAATTGACAAAAATTTCCGCAACAAAAGTTGCTTTGTGTGAAATTAGACAAAAAGAGACATTCGCTCTGTAGACACGAATGCAAGTTCAAGAGAATTTAAGAAAATTGGTAAAAAAAATTATTGTGTGTGTGAACCGAGCCTATCAAATTTTTTCAGAAACTCAGCCATTTTTGATTTCTAAGTTTTGGCAACACTGCTAAACTTATCTCTTACCATGCTTTTTGTAACGGTACATGCTTATTTTAAAGAGGCATTTTGGTATCATAATTAGTGTTGCCATATGTGAAGATTTATCTGTTTGCAGTTATTTGAAGTGCAAAAATGTTATTTGTTACCCATTTCTTCCTATGTGAATTTTTTCAAAAAGTTACTAAACAATGGACACACCATGTCGATGTCGCTCACGTAGTAAAAAACGTTCTCTTGGTTTTAAATGGGCAAATTACAAAGGTTCGGCATCTTTTCAAATTGTTTTTTTTTGCGATTCCAATTGATTTTCTTTGCAAATCCAATTAGTTTTTAGCAGATTTCCCATTTGGATTTGAATAAAAAGGTTTAAAAACAAGAAAATTTACTAAAGTTCTTGCAGAAATCAGGGAAATTTGCGCAATAAAACCAAGATGCCGAACCTTTGTAATTTTCCCATATAAAACCAAGAGAACGTTTTTTACTACGTGAGCGACATGGCGTGGTAGCACTTTTAATGGGCATTTTGTTATGACAGTTTTTCTCTTTTTATTTAATAAACAAGTTTTCATATATTTTTTTATTTTTTTAGAAACAATATTTTTCTGAAAAATGACAAAAAAATACATAGAAACGAATACCGTATGGTTTAGTAATCATTTATTTGCATCATTACGATTAATGTGACAAATAAAAAAATACAGTGTTGTCATCCTAAAGTTAAAAAAAAACATTAAATCGTTTTTTATTTAAAATACTGATTATGAATACGAATTTTTAATAAACCTTTTTTAGGCTTAAAATGTTTTTTAACTAAAATGTATTTGAATTAAGATTTTTTTATGAATACCGCTGTTATAATATGTATTCTTCTTTTGTTGCTTCATACATATTAAATTTTCGTGCAATTGAAGTCGCCGTATAAATAGACATAACTTTGGAAGCAACTTTGAAAAACAAATTAACAACAAAAATTGCACGCTTAAATTGCATGCAGCAAAGTCACCTTCTAAATTGGCTCTAAGTTAATTCTTGCAGAACCACGCATTTTTCTTTACGGAAGGAAGGAAGGAATTCGTGGAATAGAAACAAACATCTTGTGATGTCAGAAGTGACAGCTGTCAAACGAGTGAACAAAAACCGTATGGTGAGGGTTGTTGTTAAAATTCATGTCCTAGGCGAGAAAGAGATTTAAAAACAATGTATACAAAAAAATAATGTGTAAAAGTGAACAACTACACAGCATGTTTTAAAACATATGATCGCCAAAAGCACAGCGTACACAGTGGGGACACGGTGATTAGAGCGCCTTTTTTTATACGGCCTTTTAGAAAACTACGTGGAAACTACTATTTTAATACACTATAAAAGCAACTAAGCTATGACTAACTGTAGGTGAAAGAACTGTATGACAATTATTCTGTCTCTCTTGCGTCTGATTTTCCAATTCGTCAGCTTATTATTGGTTTGGCCCACTCGCCATTTTTGTAATAATAGAGGCGAATGGATTATATATAATATGAATATCCTCTTTCTAATTCTGAAACCCGTTTTTCGATATCTGGCATCATAACTATCTCAGTTATGATACTATCAACTAATATCAACTTTGATATAAAATTAAGAATGAAAACCATTCTCGTTGTTTTTCTTTTAAATCTTTGGCCAAACTAATAATAAGCTGACGATTAATTAAATGTGTTTTGTGAGTGTGTTTATTTGCTTATACATTTCACAGATCATATAAATGTGAAACTTTGTTGTATGTTATGTTTGTTCTTTTGAATACTGAGATAAAATTAAAAAAATACATTAACTATGTGCAAAAATGTTATAAAAACATAAAACAGTTTTTGTTATTACAATATGTAACACATGTATAAAATTTGTTGTGAGTTTGTACTAAGTTTATGAAACAACAATTTTAGTAAATACAGTCATGTTGCACTTCTATGGTATCTTTTTGATACTTTTGGTGATCATATGTTTTAAAACATGCTGTGTAGTTGTTCACTTTTACACATTATTTTTTTGTATACATTGTTTTTAAATCTCTTTGTCGCCTAGGACATGAATTTTAACAACAACCCTCACTATACGGTTTTGTTCACTCGTTTGACAGCTGTCACTTCTGACACAGGGTATACCAGTGATGTCAAAAGTGACAGCTGTCAAACGAGTGATCCAAAACCGTATGGTGAGGGTTGTTGTTGTATTTCATGTCCTAGGCGAGAAAGAGATTTAAAAACAATGTATACAAAAAAATAATGTGTAAAAGTGAACAACTACACAGCATGTTTTAAAACATATGATCGCCAAAAATATCAAAAAGATACCATAGAAGTGCAACATGACTGTATTTACTAAAATTGTTGTTTCATAAACTTAGTACAAACTCACAACAAATTTTATACTTGGGTTACATATTGTAATAACAAAAACTGTTTTATGTTTTTATAACATTTTTGCACATGATTAATGTATTTTTTTAATTTTATCTCAGTATTCAAAAGAACAAAACATACAACAAAGTTTCACATTTATATGATCTGTGAAATGTATAAGCAAATAAACACACTCACAAAGCACATTTAATTAATCGTCAGCTTATTATTAGTTTGCCCAAAGATTTAAAAGAAAAACAATGAAAATGGTTTTCATTCTTAATTTTATATCAAAGTTGATATTAGTTATCTCAGTTATGATGCCAGATATCGAAAAACGGATTTCAGAATTAGAAAGAGGATATTGATATTATATATAATCCAATCGCCTCTATTATTACAAAAATGGTGATTGGGCCAAACCAATAATAAGCTGACGAATTGGAAAATCAGACGCAAGGAAGAGAGACAGAATAATTGTCATACAGTTGTTTCACCTACAGTTTTTCATAGCGCAGTTGCTTTTATAGCCTATTAAAATAGTAGTTTTCACGTAGTTTTCTAAAAGGCCGTAAAAAAAAAAGCGCTCTAATCACCGTGTCTTCACTGTGTTACATTGTGACTTCTGACATCACTGGTATGTCGTATACACGTATAACAAAAATAAAATTGTTATCTAAATTTGAGATCAAAAAGTATATAACTTTTTATTGGATAATTAACAATTAAAAAATCAAATTTGTGTTTTGTGTATTAATCCACAAATTTTTTTACTTTAAAATATTAAGTCAATGCATTGTGGTGTGGGTGTTATTCAGTACTTTCTCTGTGTCACAAATTCTTACATAAAAACTAAGTTTGTTCGGCAGAAATGCACTTTGTCGGGCGTTGCTAAAAAAAAAGACCCCTCTGGAATAAAAAAGTTTTTTTCGATATTCTATTTTTGGGGCCGGGGCTTGTAAGCCCCCAGGGCCCAAAAACTGGTATGCGTAGTAACATAATGAAAAATACAATGCCGTGTTTAAACTATAGGATTTTTCATATGATTTTACATCAGGCTGTTAGAGTAATTTACACAAAAAGTAGGGTTGACGTTAAATTTAATAATTTTTTTAACTATACGCTATAATTAAATAAAATTTTACAATATTGTTTTAATTAATATGCACAAAAGTAATATAAGGTCGAAATTAAAAAAAAAAATCACGATTTTTTTTTTAAATTTGTACATACCAGTTACGGTCCGGTATAAACGGAATCCACCTCCGTTTACGTACCGTTTTCTGTATCCGTAAACGGGTTTTAAGGAACATCGAAACTGATTCGTATCCGTTAAAAGTCCGTCAATGACAGACTGTTTACGGACCGATATATGGGTACAAAAACGGATAACCCAAAACGGAAAATTCAATTATACGGTCCGTTAATGCTCCGTTTACGTACAAGCTTTGACGGATACGTATTTTCGCCCCGTAAACGTAGAATCCGGATTTATGAATCCGTACGTATCGGAGAGTCCGTAAAATTGTTTCTTGGGAATATATATTTTATTTGAAATATCAAAATTCTCTGAAAAGATGTAAGTAAAAATTCAACTTGCTAACGTCTTATATAAGTAAATTTCTCAAATCTGTTCTTAATTTTTATGAAAATTATTAATTTGCATTAAAATTTGTGGTTTTTAAATTTTTCGCGGTTTTTGAAAACTCAACAAAATTCAACTTGTACTTTTGCAAACTACTTACCAAGAACTTTCATTAGGCATGATATTGTTTTTAATTTTTAAAAGGATAATAATTATCCTTACAATTGAATATAAAATCTGACTTTTTTAATTTCTCGCTAGTATTTTGGCGTATTAAATTAAATTGTTAACAAAAATCCTGTCGCACATAAGAAGACATTCCAAAAAAGAATTTTGCGCAGAAGTAAATTTAAAAAAAAATTCTTAAACATTTGTATGGAATTTCGTGAAATTCGCGACTTTTAATTTTAAGTTTACCAAGAGCGCCCCGGTAGGCTAGTTGGTAGCGTGCTAGATTATCAGTGCGGGGGTCGTGGGTTCGATTCCCACCAGAGGCTCTGGTCTGTTTTCGCTACAACGAGCAGATGGCCTTTGTTGCTAGTGCTCGGTTAGGGTATTAAGATATAATTTGTAATTATGTATATGATTAATATAAATATAAATAAAAAAAAAATTAAAATTAATTTTAAATTCCCAGTACACCAAAAAATATATTAGATTTGATGAGTCGCGATCCTTAATGTACATAAATGTTTGTTGTTGGTAGCTGGAGATCAAGGTTAACCAAATATCTTTGGGAAACAATAAATTTGCAAGAAAATGGCATCGATTTGTTAATGCATATTTTATTTTATGAATGCATATTTCGCAAAAATTCATGTTTTAAGAATATGATTTTTTAATAAAACTAGATTTTACACAATTTAAGTCTTTTCTATTTTATTTTTAAATTTATAAATATTTTTTATAAAATTGGTTTTAACACACGTGAAAAAAATGTTATGCTCCATACAAAAAAATAAAAATTTTTAACAACAATGAATTTTACATGAAAATTTAGTACAATTTGTTTTCACGTAAACTTAATGTACAATACTATATTTTTCAACAGAAAAAATTACGTCGTAGGTTTATTGTGATTTAATTTTTACAATTGAAATTACAATTTGAGGCGCTATTGAAGTTCCAGTAAATTTTTTTACGGGAAAAACAATTTACTGTACTATAAGCACCGAAATTTTTTTTCCTGTGAATAAATTTCACTTGAATTTTAGTGGCCACAAATCCTAATTTAGAGTGATAAATTTAATATTATTTTTATTTCATAAGATAAAATCACAATAAACCCACAATGTCACTTTTTCACTAGAAAACAATAGTCATGCGTAAAAGCAAATTGTACTAAATTTTTACGTAAAATTCATTACCGTGAAAAATATTTTTTTATATGGAGTATAACAGTTTTAATACAAAATTATAGCTATTGTAAAAATATGTATGATAGTATTTAATTTGAGCATTTCCATTTTTTTGTTCATATTATAAATTAATGCGTTTTCTCTATATTTTTTTAGGTGTCTTTTTAAGCAAGTAGCTGCTTTAACATGAATTCAGATGGAGAAATCAAACCAAACGCAACTCATATAACCAATAAATATCTTAACTTATTTCCAAATGTGAAAAACTTTTTCGAAATTTTAGTTAAAGATACCAATATTAAAATTGAAGATGTTGCAAAACCATTTCAATATAACTATGAAATAATTAAAAATCGTTATTATTCAAACTATGGAATATTTATGGATTATTTTGTGCGAAAACATCTATCCAATCAATTTAATATTGAAATAAGGGACAGGCGTACCGAACATATACTAAAAGATCCAGAAAATTATATAATTGGTACTAAACCCGATTTACATAATGCTATTATAAGGCATTATTGGATTTTCAAAAATCCTGAGAATCAGGCAATGGATATTTTGAAAAGCATTAAAGTTGTATCTCTATCGCATACAATATTTTTCCATGAGCCATTGCCCAAAACGGAATTTTATGCCAATGAAGAAAATCTGCTAGAGATAATTAAATATTTTCAAAAACTTCCTTATACTATAGTCGATTTAAATCCAACGCTTGCTTGTGAATATTTTAATGGAGATGGTGATTTAATATTTGATAATGAAGTAATATACCAAATAAAAACATCAAAATTTAAATCACTTTCTCGAGATGATGAAAGAATACCGTTGAGTAAATTTTATCAATTAATTATCTATGGATTTGGATTTTATAAAGAAACTGGAAAAATTATTAAACAATTTAAAATCTACAATACTTTATTAAATTATGAATATTCCATCGAGTTAAATGACATTGATATGGATTTATTTGAAGATGCCTTAAAAAAAGATGTTGAATCATTTGTTGCTCGTTTAAAAGAGTTATATTCTGTAGAAAAAATATCAAATGCGATGTATGTTATCTCCAAAAAGTAATCAGAAAAATATATGTTATTAAAATTTTATGTAAAAATTTAAGAATAATTTTGTTCATAATATAAATAAATATAAGGATAATGTTGCGTTTTCGACTGCATCCAAATCCAGAGCTTTTTTTTTCAATGAAGAGAAGCCTTAGCCCATATGACACTAGCTTTATATTGCATTGGATAGATATTGACTGACAAAAAAATATCGCTACCAAAATATCCGAAGTGCCGTTATCCTTTAAATACTGTTACCGAAATACCATTATCCCTAACATACTGCAAAAGGCATTTAAAAAATATATTAAAGGAGTTCACAATGTTTACTAAGTATTGTAATGTTGTATCGTTGTATTAAAAAAAAACAAGAGTTTTTAAAGTTTTTATTTTACTATTTATTTTTGTATCGTACTGTCATCACAGCTTCGATGCTTTAATTCATTATTTTAATTTTTGAATTCTGAATTGAAATTTAACAAATTAAATCCAAAATGATCATTACACTCAAACAAATAGTTAGCAGAAAGATTTGCAAACAGTTTTTAATCCCCCTTTACTATATTTGTACTGATTTTTAGTAAAAAAATTATTTAGTAAATTTTTTTGCTATTTACATTTTACAAATTATAGTATTTTTAAAGAATATTTACAAATTATTTTTGCCAACTAGAAATCATTTTACAAATTTTTGAAAACCGATTTGCTAAAATTAGCAAAAAAAATTGACTTTTTTTAAAAAAGTAGATATTAAAAGAAAATGTTATTTCTAATAATTAAAACTTATACATACAAACTTAAATTGCCTTAAAATGTTACATAGATGGAAAATAAGGATCGGAAGTGAAGATACTTTTCACACCCGACTCATATCCACTTACAGGTTGAAAAGTTCCTGCGCTCGAAATGAAGGAATACTGTTTTTGTTACGAAATATATTTTTTTATTCAATATAATCTCCTAAAAGCTCAATACACTTGTTCCAATGATTTTCCAATAATTTTATCCCATCCTTATAATGGTTTTCCGGAAGCTCTGCAAAATAACCGTCTACGGCTGCTATGGCCCCTTCATTCGACGAAAAATGCTTTCCACGAAGGAATTGTTTAAGATTTCTGAAGAGATAGTAGTCACTGGAAGTCAAATCTGGTGAATACGGTGGATGTTCAAGCAATTCGTACTTTAATTCTTTGAATTTAGCCATCGTCAAAACACTTTTAGGAGCAGGTGAATTGTCTTGATGAAAAAGATTTTTTTCTTCTTCTTTAAACCAGGTCTTTTCTCACGAATTTTTTCATCCAGCTGATCCAAAAGGCTGCAATAATATTCAGAGTTGATTGTTTTACCTTTCTGAAGATAACCAATTAACAAAATTCCTTTTGCATCCCAAAAACTGATGCCATAACCTTCTTTGCTGATCGTTGTGACTTCACCTGCTTTGGAGCTGAACAACCAGCTTCAGTCCACTGTAAACGTTCTTGTTTCAATTTAGGATCATGGTGGTAGATCCAAGTCTCATCCATAGTTATAAAACGACGCAAGAAGTCGGTTTTATTCGGCTTAAAACGCTCCAAATTACGCTGAGAAATTTGTTTTCGATCCAGTTTTTGTTGAATTGTTAATGTGTGCGGCATTAAGTACTCGTTCGGAGTACTCGTTCGTCTGAGATGCATATGGCATTAGAAATTTCACGCTTAGTCAAACTTGGATCTTCACTAACCATATTATGTACCTGCTCAATGATTTCTGCTGTGGTTGCAGTTTTTGGTCGTCTTTCGCGTGGATCGTCTTTAAGGCAGGTACGACCACGTTTAAATTCACCAGCCCAAAATTCGACGGTGCGTTTTGAAGGTGAGGACTCCTTATACACTTCTAACAATTGTTCATAAATTTTCTTTGCTTTTAAACCCTTCAAAACAAAGAATCTAATGACTGCACGATATTAAATTTTTTCCATATTAAAAAAAATCAATGACACGTCAACTTCAAATGGCTTGTAAATAAAGAAAGAATTGACAGAATGACTTGCAACTTTGCATGTGTTCTCAGGACAGTTATATCAACTTGAGAAAAAAAAAGTTTGGAGCTAGCAGTGCCATCTCTTGGTGAGCGCTAGTAGTTTTTAAAATCAGCCCTTCAAACAATTAAAATTTGACCTTAAAACCAAAAAAAAAAAAAAAAACCAAAAAAATTAATCTAAAAATATTTTTCAAAACAAAAATAAACAAATTAAAACAATATGATAAATTCGTTTGTTTTTACTATTTTTAAGCCTTTGAATATTTTTTAATATTGTCTAAAATATTTAAAAACAAATTAAATAAAAAAAAATGTTGCTTGATAAAAAAAAAAATTTGTATTTTTTTTTGTAAGGCAATTTCAAAACAAATCAGCAGCTTTAAAGTGTACCAAGTGTATCAGAATAATTAAGTTCATTTGTGCATTTTTAATAGTTTTTAAAAAAAATTTTTAATATTTCAAAAATAATTAAGTTGTGTACAGAATTTAACTAATGTTTAGTAGCGGTTTCCATGTTATTTGGGTGCCGGGCCACAGGGACATAACAGGGAACTGTAAGGCAGACGAGCTTGCAAGACTGGGGACTACCTTACACATTCTACACGAAATGGAATCTGTGGGCATGCCTCTGGCCACTTGCAAGTTTCGGCTGCGGGAGAGCGCTTCCCATCCCCGTCTGGATGGGAAGCGCCGCACAGGTTGCTGTCACTGTCAAGGCCCGATATATCCCTTTTTGTGTCCGTCATGACGGCACACTATCTGATTGGAAGGCACGCAGTTAGGTTGAGGGTTGCGGCTAGTGACTTTTGCAGAAGCTGTGGTGACGAAGAGGAGGAGGAGTCTATGGAGCACCTTCTCTGCACTTGTCCTGCCCTGGCTCGCAGGAGGGGACTGCATTTGGGCTCATGTTTCTTTGAGGACCTAGGTGATTTGGCTGATATCGATATCGGCCGACTTAGGGGCTTTTTGAGACAATCGGAATGGTTAGACGGGGGAAGCTAGTGATATAATTTGTACTAGCTTCCGTGGTATCACAAGGGACTTTATAGTCTAAGTGAGTCTGATTGGCAGGCTACCACATCTACCTAACCTTAGTAGCGGTTATTAACTTTTATGCTATTTCCATTTCACTAATATTTAGTAAAATTTGTTGCTAATTTTGGCAGATCTTTTTAAAAACTTTAAATTTAGTAGCACTTACTAAACTTTTATAATAATTTCATTGTACTAATATTAATAATACTTAGTTATTTTTTTGCTGATTTTAGCAAACCGAATTTAATTAAATTTTTCTTTAGAAAAAGTTTACTAAATTTTAGTAGCGGCTACTAATTTTTTCTACTAATTTCATTGTACTACACGTCAGCAAAAATGTGTTGCAAAAAATACCGCTGAGCACAAACTAGCAAAATTTCTCGTAATAAGAGCAAAATTTTCAGTTGCCATTCAGATTTTTTTTTGGTGAATGTAATTCACATTTGTTTTGAAAAGAATTAAATCAATTGTAGCAGTTCGTTGTATCAAATAAAATGATTTGAATCACTAGAAACCATTCAATGCGAACGGTTAATTTCACTCTACCGAACTATTTTTTCTGAAAATTTTGATTAGGTTTCTACGAAATTGTCTGTTATAAAGAATTTATTTCTTTGTGCACTGATTGTGTGAACTCATTCGCTTTTTTATTATTTTCATAGAGCAGAATAGTTTTATTTTTTAAGCCTTTTAAAATGTTAGTAAAACGGATTTAAAAAAAACACGAAAAGTTATGATAATTTTATTGACAGGATCGCAAATATTAAGACATTATGATCCACCTTAATACATTTCTGATTTTTGCTTTAGCGTAACCTATAATTTACATTTTTCAAATTTTAGAAAAATTTACATACTTCTTTACATTAAGAAGAACATTTCTGTGGGGAGTGACGGTTTAATTTTCACAAAAAAATTGTCCCGCAAAATTAAAGTCCACCTTTGCCACATTTAGTAAAAAAACACTCGTAGATTTATACATTTTTAGTTCTAGTCAACTTGCCTTTGTTTTGTACTATTCCATTCCATTCCGTTGTTCTTCAAAATATATTAAGTTACCTAAGTTTTGTTCTTTTGTAACTTTTCTTTAAAAAACATCAAATTTTATATAAAAATCTTTCGAAGATGCATTTTTTCCAAGTACAATTACTTTGATAATTATACACTTTTTTATTAACCAGGGTGTAATTTGGTTTATATTTTTTATTATTCACTAAATATTTAATGTATTTATTAAGCTATCTTAAAACAATTGAAATTTTTGCTTTTCAAATATTGCTCAGTATTGGGAATATGAATTGCGTAGTTTGTGTAAATTCTCTTTTTTTAAAAATGACATTTTGTATTCCCAATACTGGTAAATAGTAGACAGGGATGGTCAACGTGTGTATATCCCTTAATGGGAAAGATTTGAATATTTTTTTTTTAATTTTAGGAAGTTTGTATTACAAATGGCATATTATATGAATTTTTGTTTACGGGACTTTTAAGGGATTAAGTGGTTTTCGAAGGTTCAAAAGAGCGTATTTTTACATTTTTTTTATATTCATATATTTATGTATATCAAGCACTTTGTGAATTTTTTATTTAAGCAGTCAGATCATCCAGTATCAGTTTTGGCCACCGAATTTGTTGCCAATCGAATTTTGACGGTTACGACAACTATCTTCATATTAAACTATATTTTTAGTTGTGAAAGCTAATATTCAGTTGTACAATTTAATATTTATATTCCACAGAAATATTATTACGTTCCACAAAATTTTATTTAAAAAAAAAAAATTATTTTTTAAATTGTTCCTGTATCGAACCTGGGAAATGAGATTCATAGTTCACACTCTTGCTAACTGCACCACAACTAATTTAAATTTGCTTTGATATATTTGCCATTTAACATTTGAATGTTTTAAAAAAGTATTTTTTAAATGTTTGCCTTTTTCGGGATTTGAACTCGGAAATTCTGAGTACTGAGCTAGCTACCTCTCTACCTACTACACCACAAACACTTATGAATTTTTATGACTAATTTTGAATTTAAACAATTTGTTAGGAAAAGAAATGTTAGTATAAAATTTGTTTATCAATACCAATCATTAGTGACGTCTATTATCAATACAATCCACAATTCGGTTGCTTCTACTGAAACCCTAATTAAATGATATATTTGATCAGAATAACCGTACTTGTAGTTACCACATTTGAATATCGACAATTTTTTAATAAATTTGATAGATTGTACCAAATTACTAATATATTTACTAAATAAATGGTTGCTTCCACCGCACACAAATACCTAACGAATTTTATTTTTAAAGATGATTGGAAATACCGATAATTGAATAATAGGATTGATTTTTAGTTTCTTTTCCCTTTTTTTAATTCCCAATACAACATTTTTGCTTTATTAATCGATTTTAGATTATTCCAAATAAAATTTAATCCTCACAAATAAATGTTAACGTTCTTGATCGAATTGCAACCAATCTTTTCTCTGGGTGAACATTATAAAAATTCAACCATTAAGACCATATTTCCCACCACCATTCAAAAAAAAAAAACAATTCTCTCAGCGTAGTCAGGATAACTTATGACTGGTTTATCTGAAATTAAAAAAAAAACAAAATTTTTGCTGGTTGCGGATACATAAATCTTAGGAAATCAACAAAAAAATATTGGATTTTTTGGCGGAGTTGTGATCAGAAAGATACATTTTTTGGTCAACATTTCGCCACGTATTGCCTCATAAAATAAGTTGCAATAAAAATATATAAAAATCATTCATTCAAGCACTACACTCACCACAAAAAAATTTGTAATGCAACTGAAAATTTTGCTAATTTGAGCTCAGCAGTATTTTTTGCTAATCTTAGCAACACATTTCTGCTGACGTGTAGTACAATGAAATTTATAGAAAAAATTAGCTGTCGCTACTAAATTTTAGTAAACTTTTTGTAATGTGGAATTTAAAATCGTTTTGCTAAAATCAGCAAAAAAATTAGTACAATCAATATAAAAAATTAGTAAGCCCCACTAAATTTAAGTAAATTGATGTTAACTCAATGAATTGTAAAATATAGCAAAATTTTAATTTATAAATCGAACAGTTTTTATTTTATTTATTTTTTTTCCAAAAAATATTTTAGACAAATTTAAAAATAAATTTAAAGGCTTAAAAAATACTTAAAACATAAACAAAGTTATCATATTGTTTTAATTTGCTAATTTTTGTTTTATAAAATATATTTAGTAATTTTTTGGATTTTAAGGTAAAATTTTAATTGTGTGTGAAGAGTATCTTAACTTCCGATTCCTTTTTTCAACCTATGTTACATATTAAGGTAATTTGTATGTATAAGTTTTAATTATTACATTCACCAAAAAAAGTCTGTAATGGCAACTGAAAATTTTGTTGTTATTACGGGAAATTTTGCTAATTTAAGCCAATGGTTTTTTTTTTGCTAATCTTAGCAACACATGTCTGCTGACGTGTAGAATTAGTAGCCGCTACTAAATTTTACTATACTTTTTGGAAAGTGTAATTTAAAATCTGTTTGTTTAAATCAGCAAAAAAAAAATTACTAAATATTAGTACAAAATTTTAAATTTATTTTTTTTTTATCGAGCATCAAATTTTATTTTTTTTTTCAAAAAATATTTTATACAAAATTAAAAACAAAATCAAAGGCTTAAAAATTGCTAAAACATAAACAAATTAATCATTTTGTTTTTATTTGGTAATTTCTGTTTTGAAAAATATTTTAGTCAATTTTTTTTTACTTTTAAGGTAAAATTTTATTTTTTTAGGGCTGATTTTTAGAACTAAAAAACTTTTTAGTGCTATTTTAAGTGGATGTCCTATTTTTAGACATGAATCGATATATTCACTTCCGTTCCCTTTTTTAATCTATGTAACATTTTAAGGCAATTTAAGTTTTTAAAATTAGTAAATTTTTTTGATAATTTTAGCAAATCGGGTTTAAAAAATTTGTAAAAAGATTTCTGAAATTAGCAACAAAAATTTTTAAATATTCAGTAAAAACTCTGTAATTTGTAAATGTAATAGCAACAAAATCAGTACAAAAATAGCAAAGTGGGATTAAAACCCGTTTACAAATTTTTCTACTAACTTTTTTTTCTGAGTGTAGAAATAACATTTCCTTCAATACACACTTTTTTAAAATTAGTAATACTTTTGCTAATTTTTTCAAATTGGTTTTCAAAAATTTTGTGAAATAATTTCTGAAGTTAACAACAAAAATTTGTAAATATTTTGTAAAAATTGTGTAATTTGTAAAATGTAAATAGCAAAAAAATTTACTAAATACTATTTTCTTTACTAAAAATCAGTACAAAAATAGTAAAGTAAGATTGAAAACCGTTTACAAATTTTTTTACTAACTTTTTTCTAAGGGTAGATAAAATTTAACCAATAGCGGCTTATAACTTTTTAAGAATTCATAACTACCGACATCAAGAATATAGTTTCTAGAAAAACGCGATTGAAGTGAAAAAAAATAATAGAGGATAATTATGAAATTGTTAAAATTTGTTGATTTTAGTCTAATTGTGTGTTGTTTCGGGGTTTCTAATTTGTTTTCAACACTTAATATAAGTAGACAATCCTCAATCATTAACCCAAAGGGAGCAGAGATTCTGAGGATGGCTTTGTAGCGAAATTTTCAATTTTATTCTTTATAATTTTACTAATAAATTTTCGAACAATTTAGAAATAATATGATTATATGATCTTAAATCGAATTAAAATCATTATCAATTTAAGAGATTAACTGTACATATATGTAGTTGTTAAATTTTTATTTTTTAGTTAACCTTTTATTTTACAACCTCACAATACTTTGAGCTTATTAATTAATTCCAATTGTTATTTCCCCAAGATGCAACACAATGTAGTAACGAAATATTAAAAAAAAAATAATATTTCTATATATAAAACACCAACCACAAGCTTGAAGGATTGTGAAGTTATACTTGTTTAACTATTTGTTATACTCTCCATCATATATGTCGAAATATAGGTTTAAGACCCCATAAAGTATATATATTCGTGATCCTTATGAAATTTCAAGTCGATTTAGCGATGTCCGTCCGCCTGTCTGTTGAAATAGCATTCACGACGCGAAGAGGCAAGCGGGGGTGCCTATTTTTACTCAGATTATTGAACATCCACCCGAGCAGTTTGGTATTGAAAATGAGCAAAATCGGTCCAGCGGTTAAAAAGTTATAAGTGAAAATGTGAAGATACCTCTAAATTTTCCATACACAGCCGAATTTAGCCCTTTTTTTACTTGTTTTTAACTTATATAGAATCTTTTATTTTCCCGCACCGCCAATATCCGAGGTATCTTTTTGCACTTGCCTGTGACGAGTTTTCAAGCCCTCCTAACAGCTTAAGATTTCATTTAACAGTTTTTTTTTATATGAAAATTGTTATCCATCTTGAACGAGTTTTACTGTACCGAGTTTACTGATACGCTTGTTAAAACCCACCTAAACACAATTTAATTTATTTTTATATAAATATTTTAGTTTTAGAACTGTACAACACCAGTTTTTTTTAATCACTGTTAAAATCTTTTACTACTTTTTGTTTATATATATATATATTTTTTTTTTTTTAAATTTTTGCAGTTTAACGAAAAGAAAGCATCTAAACACCAAGAAACATGTCTAAAAGAAAATTCCTCCAAACACCAAATGCAACCGACATAACTAGATCTTTTACAAGATTTCCAAATGTAAAAAGTTTCTTAGAAACTCTTGTTAAAAGTGCAGAAATTGATATAAAAAAAGTTGGAAAAGGGTTCGCATATAGTGCTGATGTTGTTAAAATGGGCTACTATAGCGTACAAGGAATATTTCTGGATTACTTTATACGAAAACATTTATCAAATCAATTTAATATTGAAATAACGGATGATCGAAACGAATATATAATAGAAAACCCAGAAAACTTTCATATTGAAGAAGATTTCCATGATGCCATGATTGAAAACTATGCGATATTTAAAGATCCCAATACCAAAGCTATGGATATTATAGAAACAATTCAAAAAGTTGCCCACGCACATAAAATATGGTTTAATGGAAAAGTACCAAATAAATTTAATATTGATGAGGAAAATCTACGTGAAGTCATTAAGTACTTTGAAAGTCTGCCATATACTGTGGTCGATTTAAATCCAACACTTGGTTGTGAATACTTTAGAGCAGATGCTGATTTAATATTTGATAATGATGTTATATACGATATTAAAAATTCCAAATATATATCATTGCAGCGCAATCTATCAGCAATGCCGTTGAATAAATTTTATCAGCATATAATTTATTCATTTGGCTTCTATAAGAAAACTGGTAAAATGATAAAAAAAAGTTTAAAATCTATAATCCGCTATTGGGTTATGAACATTCCATGGAATTGAATAGTATTGGCTATGATTTATTTGAAGAGGCTCTTACAAAAGATTTAGAAGCGTACAATACAGTTATTGGAGAAGAAGAAGAAGAAGAAGGTGCTAAAAAAAATAAATATTAAACAAAGATTTTTTTGCCTTAATCCGCATCACTTGACATTAACACATCCTATTTTAAAATTAACATTGATTACATTTAATTATATTTATCGAAATGGAAGATAATTCAAAGTTTATTAAAAATTAATATCTAACTAAAACTGTTTGTATTATTCCAAAATAATATCAAAATTTTATAAATACGGGGGTGTTCTAAAAAATGAATCCACATAAAATTTTAAAACATGCAATTTTATGTGAAAACTCATAATTTTATGTGGATTCATTTTAAGAACACAACCGATTTATCTTCAATTTTGTATTTAAGTTATTATTTATAGTAATAATAAAGTTGATGGTAAAAAAGGCTTGAATTCGGCTGTGCCGAATTTTGGAATACCCTCCACTTCTCACTGTTTTTGATACAAATAATGAAAAATTATGGAGGTTAAAAAAATTTTTTGAGGTGAATGTTTGATCCTTTGTAATGCACCCATCGGCAAACATATATATGTTTGCCTGCAAATAAATATATGTTTATTATTATTATGTTTGCTTCCCACAAGTATAATAATAATAAAATTACAATTGCAAATATGTGTTTATTTAGGTGGGGAAATACAAATATTACAATGTATAATAACCATATGTATAATAACCATAAATACTTGAAAATCTACTTCAAATATACAAAGGTAGTTTCTAAACAAATATATATTTGCCAGTAAACATACGTATTCAGAAATGTCTTTTTCCAGCGTGAAAACAAAATATATTTTAAACACTCAGTAGAAAAATTTGTAAACAGTTTTCAGTCCCACTTTACTATTTTTGTACTGATTTTTAGTAAAAAAAATATTTTTAACAAATCTTTTTGCTATGTACATTTTACAAATTACAGTATATTTACAAGTTTTTGTTGCTAATTTCAAAAATCATTTTACAAATTTTTGAAAACCGATTTGCTAAAATTAGCAAAAGAAATGTACTAATTTTAAAAAGTGGATAAATTCGTTTATGTTTTTACAATTTTAAAGCCTTTGATTTTTTTTTTTAAATTTTTTATTGTATAAAATATTTTTTGAAAAAAAAAATTTTGATGCTCGACAAAAAAAAATTAATTTGAAATTTTGTACTAACATTAATAATGTTTAGTAAATTTTTTTGCTGACTTTAGCAAAACGATTTTAAATTCACTTTACTAAAATTTAGTAGCGACAGCTAATTTTTCTACAAATTTCATTGCACTACACGTCCGCAGACATGTGTTGCTAAGATTAGCAAAATATACCTCTGGGCTCAAATTAGCAAAATTTCCCATAATAAAAGCAAAATTTTCAGTTGCCATTACAGACTTTTTTTTGTGAATGTACCAGTCGCTACTATGAAATTGTACTAAAATACACCAATTTGTATTGGAAAATTTGGCGGTACTTTTACATTACTCATAACTTTTTAACCGATGGACCGAGTTTGACCACTTTCAATACCAAACTGCTCGGGAGGATGTAAACTCACTAAAAAAGTCTATAATGGCAACTGAAAATTTTTCTGTTATTACGGGAAATTTTGCTAATTTGAGCCCAGCGGTATTTTTTGCTAATCTAAGCAACACATGTCTGCTGACGTGTAGAATAACACTTTGGAACAAATTCAAGTTAGCAAACGTTAGGTCGATTCTGAGAGTGAGGGGTGAAAATAGAGGCTAAATTAGAAGACCCGTAACGCGGCGTTTGTTTATGTTAGTTCGATTTTTTTTTTGTAATCCACCTTCAACCTTTGCAGTCAAATGCCGATTTTCAGCATATTGTTTATATGGTTTTTTGCCTATAACTCGTCGACTAATTGATATTTTTAAATCTGTAAAGGCCAAATTATTGCTAGAGACCTGTGCAACAATTACAATTTTTTTACAAAATTTTTGTGGTGCTTATGAAGCAAAATGTTGGAAAAATTATTTGTTTTTCATGCTTTTTGAAAATATTTTCCACAAAATTAAGTCTTTTTTGCTTTCTGTTTAATCTATAATATGCTTCTCAGTTTTTTCAATAAATTTCATTTGAAAAGAAAACAATCATAATACAAAACTTGCGTTTTCAGCTTAATATAAATTTACTTCTCATTTTTTATGTACCAATTTTGTTCAGTGTTGGGTTTGAAGAAACATTGAAAAAGAAATTATAAAAATATGGAAAAAAAATATAATTTTGAAATTTT
This sequence comes from Eustalomyia histrio, assembly GCA_949748255.1. Classification (NCBI taxonomy): domain Eukaryota; kingdom Metazoa; phylum Arthropoda; class Insecta; order Diptera; family Anthomyiidae; genus Eustalomyia; species Eustalomyia histrio. The sequence continues at coordinate 59,170,849 of OX456526.1, read as the reverse complement.
AGTTAGGAAAAGTTCTTGGTTTTTAAATCCCTAAGGTGAAAACTAACCTGCGTTATTTTTTTAATAAACATTTTGTAGAACAAAAAGTAATATATATGACCCATTTAACTTTTATTACGCCTATAAAATTTAAAATGCATCTTTATCTTTGAAAAAAATGAGAGCAATAGTTTTTTTCCCTTCGTTTTTAAATCCCTAAGGTGAAAACTTACCTGCGTTATTTTTTCAACAACAATTTTTTAGAACAAAAAGTAATATATGTGACCCATATAACTTTTATTATGCTTATACAATTTAAAATGCATCTTTAATGAGTGAAAACGTTGTTGTTACTTTAATGAGTGAACACGTTGTTGTTACTTATTTTATACCAGAAATTATTACTTTTCGTTTTTAAATCCCTTAGGTGAAAATTTACCTGCGTTTATATGGTACAAGCGAACTAATTTCAAAAATAAAGATTCAGTTAAGACTTGGAACTCAGCCGAAGCTAATGCAAAAAGTATATAATTAACTATAGAGCAGGGGTGCCCAAAAGTTCCTTATGGAAGAGCAAACACCAATACATTTAAAGAATAACTTATTTTTATTCAATATTTTTTATTGTAAAAACCAATACATACAAAGAAAAAAGAAAAAAAAATATTTCATATCATATGTTAAAGAAAAACAAAATCTACATTGATGATCGCTGTCGTCAATGTTTACCAGCAAAGCATGCGAAAGTGTTGTTGCTTTGCACTTGCATACAGTGAAGAACGACAAAAAAAAACTAATAAGGCAAAGTCGTTTGTGTATTTCGTATTGCTATTGCTGAGTGCTCTATGTGTATTACACATCCTATAGCTAAGAGCATTTACAAAAACAAATGAGAATCAAGAGCATAGGGCTTGGACACCCTTGCTATAGAGTATGTTTCTCTCTCACGAACTTTTTAGTACTCTCTTAGAACACGAACATAGTTTGGCGGCAACAAAGGTGAGTTTTGGTCGGCAACTTTTAGTAGTGTTTAGCGGTGCTGCCATATAACCAATTTTAACTATTTTTTTTTGCCGTTTTTTAGGATGCTAGAGATTTTTCAGATTATTTTATAAAAAAAAATATTTTTTTATTTTATTCATTTATTTTTTCAGATTTTTCATATAAAAATGTAATATCTGTTTAATATACTTTTTATTTTTACTAAAATTAGACATGTCTAATAAAGTAAAAAAATACAACAAAAATTTGCAATTGTGTTAAAAAATAGTTACCAATTCAAACATAACATTGTGACATGAAAAGTATTAAAGTGTGTACCAGAGAACTGCAAAATCAACTTTTTTCTTGATTAAATCATACACAAAAATTCTTGTTCACATTTAATAATTCAACAAAATTCACTGTAGAATAAAATCAGCATCATGTTACTGAACGCGTAATTGGGATCAGTGTGAAACATCTGTCGAGTATGTTTTATGCAAATGTAAACACTCAACAAAAAGTCAGCGTTGAATAAATCAGAAAAAACAACAAACAACGCGTATGAGTGTAATCATAATCAAAACAAAATAGAAACACATTTCATAAATGATATTGTGTAGATTAGGGTGGGACTTAAATCCGCTTTTTCGAATTTTTATTAGTAATACAATACTAAAAATATTCTTCTTTGTGAAATAAAAATATATTTTTGGAAAAAAAATTTAGGTCGATATATCAGGCTTGCCTAATCCGGAAAAATTTAAATATTGTCTAAATTTTTTTTCCTTCTATTTTGATTGGAAAAATAGACAATATTTACCTTTAACCGGATTTTGAGAGTCTGAGATATCGACCTAAATTTAAAAAAAAATTTCACAAAGATTAATATTTTTGGTATTACTAATAAAAATTCTAAAAAACGGATTTTAGACCCACCCTAATTTATGAAATGTGTTTCTACAAAACCATCTCCTTTTAATAGATAAGAAACTATTTTGTTTTAATTATGAATACACACATACGCTTTATTTATTGCTTTTTCTGATTTATTCTACATCAAAATAATTATTGTTGACTCAAACGAACAGAATAAAATCAATGGTATAAAAACGACCGATGATTATAAATCAGTGACAACAATTTGCACGTCGTTTGATTCATTTAAAATCATCAACAAATATGTGTGTTGGAGTATATTCAACATTTGAACGCAAACAGAGAACTTCATTTGCTGATTGCAAAACGTTCATAAGCAATCACCACAAGAATAAATATGTGTTTGCGTTCAAACGCTGAATATACTCCAACACACATATTTGTTGATGATTTTAAATCAATCAAACGACGTGCAAATTGTTTTGCCATTGATTTATAATCATCGGTTGTTGTTAAACCATTGATTTTGATGTAGAATAACGTGTATGAGTGTAACCATAATTGAAACAAAATAGTTTCTTATCTATAAAAAGGGGGTGGTTTTGTAGAAACAAATTTCATAAATGTTATATGTATATAAGGGTGGGTCTAAAATACGTTTTTTTCGAATTTTTATTAGGAATGCCAAAAATATTGTTCTTTGTGAATTTTTTTTTTTAATTTAGGTCGACATCTCAGGCTTGCCCAATCCGGTTAAAGTTAAATATTGCCTAATTTTCCAATAAAAATAGATGAAAACAAATTTAGGCAATATTTAAATTTTTCCGGATTAGGCAAGCCTGAGATGTCGACCTAAATTTTTTTTCCAAAAAAATATTTATATTTCACAAAGTAGAATATTTTTAATACCAATAAAAAATCTAAAAAAGCGGATTTAAGTCCCACCCTAATGTAAACAATATCATTTATGAAATGTGTTTCTATTTTGTTTTAATTATGAATACACTCATACGCGTTGTTTGTTGGTTTGTCTAATTTATTCAATTTTTGTTGAGTGATTAAATTTGCAGTAAACATAATCAACATATGATTCAAATTGATCCGAATTACGCGTTCAGTAACATGATGCTGATTTTATTCTACTGTGAATTTTGTTGAATTATTAAATGTGAACAAGAATTTTTGTGTATGATTAAATCAAGAAAAAAGTTGATTTTGCAGTTCTCTGGTACACACACATTGACCAACTATGTCTATTCATATCCATTATTTCCCATTTCTATGGTAAAAATTTATAATAAAGAGAATAAATTTGCTATTAATTGTTGCAACATATAACTAAAAAACCTATAAAAATGCAATAATTTGACAAAAAAAAATTGTTTTCATAAAAAAACTGGTAAACAGTAAAGGATCCCAAAAACTGGGATAAAAAATTACACTGTTTATGTGGCAGCACTGCATACACCAAATTTAATGTTTTTCAACACTTTAGCAACTTTAAAAATGTTGCCCTCTCATTTAAAAATGTTGCCGCTGAACTCTGTACCATGTTGAATTTCTGGTAGAGTGTGAAAAATACTCTATAGTAAATTATATACTTTTTGGCTGATGTCTTTTAATACAATTTTAATTAAAAATGTCGGAATCAAAATGTAAAATGGACCATTTTTATAATGTTTGTGGACGTTTATAGCAAGCGATGAAAAATGTGTCAGTGCGTGTGATTTTTTTTGGAAGCCTATAAACAATTTTTCTCGCAAGAGTATATCACTGACGTAAACTATGCCCCTAAAAAGTTTGCTTTAATTGCTATTCAACTCTTATGCAATGGAAAAGTGAAAAGAAGAAGGCTATGCCTTTTGGTATACCAATGATGTGGTTAGCAACAGCCCGCATCAAGAAGAAAATTGCAATGGATGTATCAACTACCATAAAACTTTGAATAGAAGGAAAGTAAAGAATAAAACTTATGCAGCAGTGCCAAGTGTCCAATTACCATTACCGCACTCAGAATTCGTTCCAGTACCAACATACCGAAGTATTGATCTTCAAACAGATATCAGTACTACAACCGCCGCTGCTACATCCATGGATTTCTTCTCAGAGTACGATTCTGGTGAAGGTACATCCTATGAAACATCAATGGACCCAATCCTAGTGACACAAAACCAATTGGATGGAATTGTTGCAAATTTGTGTTTGACTCAGAAAAAATCAGAACTACTGGCTTCATTTTTGAAGGAAATAATTTGCTGGCGAAAGGTACCAAAGTAACAGCATATCGAAAACGTCAAAAAGAGTTAGACCTTTCTGATGATGATGGCGATGACCAAGATATTAGAGAGAGCAGTGATGTTGATCCACAGCCGCCTGCTAAACGGCAACTGTCCAAATCATTAATTTAATTTATTTAATTTTTTTACTTAAAACTTTTCCTAACTAACATTTCAAAATTATATATTTTTTTTCATATTTTTATAATTTCTTGTTTAATGTTTCTTCAAAACCAACACTGAACAAAATTGGTACATAAAAAATGAGAAGTAAATTTATATTAAGCTGAAAAACGCAAGTTTTGTATTATGATTGTTTTCTTTTCAAATGAAATTTATTGAAGAAACTGAGAAGCATATTATAGATTAAACAGAAAGCAAAAAAGACTTAGTTTTGTGGAAAATATTTTCAAAAAGCATGAAAAACAAATAATTTCTCCAACATTTTGCTTCATAAGCACCATAAAAATTTTCTAAATCAATTTTTTAAAAAATTTTATTTGTTGCACAGGTCTCTAGCAATAATTTGCCCTTTATAGATTTAAAAATATCAATTAGTCGATGAGTTATAGGCAAAAAACCATATATGCTGAAAATCGGCATTTGACTGCAAAGGTTGAAGGTCGATTACAAAAAAAAAAAATCGAACTTACATAAACAAACGCCGCTTTATGGGTCTTCTAATTAAGCCTCTATTTTCACCCCTTACTCTCAGAATCGACATAACTTTTGCTAACCTGAATTTGTTCCACAGTGTAATGAAATTAGTACAAAAAATTAGTAGCCACTACTAAATTTTAGTAAACATTTTGCAGTGCATCAAAATTTTTTTATTTTTTTTTTCAAAAAATATTTAAGACAGAATTAACAAAAAATCAAAGGCTTAAAAATCTTGAAAATTGTTAAAACATAAACGAATTTATTATTTTGTTTTAATTTGGTAATTTCTGTTTTGACAAATATTTTAGTAATTCTTTTTTACTTTTAAAATCAAATTTTAGTTGTTTTTAGGGCTGATTTCTATAACAAAAAAAAAACTTTTTAGTGCTATTTCAAGTGGATGTCCTATTTTTAGACATGAGTCGGTATATATTCACTTCCGATCCCTTTTTTTAATTTATGTAACATTTTAAGGCAATTTAAGTTTGTAGGTGTAGGTTTTAATTAGAAATAACATTTCCTTCAATGTCCACTTTTTTAAAATTAATAAATTATTTTTGCAAATTTTAGAAAATCGGTTTTCAAAAATTTGTAAAACGATTTTAGAAATTAACAACGCAAATTTGTAATATTCTGTTAGAATTCTGTAATTTGTAAAATGAAATAGCAAAAAGGTTTGCTAAATAATAATTTTTTTTACTAAAAATCAGTACAAAAATTGTAAAGTAGGATTGAAAACCGTTTACTAACTTTTTTCTGAGTTATATTGTATTTCTAGAACGAAACATTAAAATGTATTTACAAGAATTGTGATCAGCTGTTAAAATGATTGTGTTAGTAAAAACTGTGAGTGTATTGCAAATTGAGAGAAATTGAATTCAAGAAATTGAACGTGTAACCCCCGGCCAAGATTAGCAAAAAATACCGCTGGGCTCAAATTAGCGAAATTTCCCGTAATAACAGCAACATTTTCAGTTGCCATTATAGACTTTTTTTGGTGTGTGTATATTCTTTAAAAAAAAATATCAACCAAACTTTTTAATAGGTTATGGGCCATTGTTGTTAAGATTGTGTGTTTGAAATATTCGTGTGTGAATTTCGAATTGTTTGCGCATCTTGTTTTGCTGCTATTGAATTATACTGTTTGTTATGGAATGGCTGACCGAAAACTTTTGATCACAAAGCTGAATCGTGATAATTATGAACTTTGGAAATATCGGATGTAATTGCTACTTTAAAAAGAGAAGGTATGGAATGTAATTGCAAACGTAATTTCGAACGAAATCGCCAATTGTAAATATGCTAGAGTTGCTTGGAATTTATTTAAATCCTACCATGAAAAATCAACAATCAGCAACAAGATAAAATTAATAAGAACTATTTGTGAATTGAAACTCCAACCCGGAGGAGACATGGACAAACATACGACGGCTGATAAATAAGTCCGTGTCTTTTCGAACTTCACTCGTAGTTATATGAAATGCAACACTGCTCCCATCGAGGACCACCCGTTATTAGCCACCAATGACTATTTCCTATTTCAAAACCTAAAGAAGTGGCTCGGTGGAGAGAGATTTAGCTCCAACGATGAAATCATTGATCAAAAAATGCCTATTTTATAGACCTCGGAAAATCCTATTTTTTGGAAGGGATACAAAAAGTGCAGAAACGTTGGACCAAGTGTATTGAGCTAAAAGGAGATTAGGTTGAAAAATATTTTTTTTTTTTTAAAAAAATCTGTGCTTCATTCAAAAAGTCACGAACTTATTGATCCGCCCTCATAGTTTAAACTCTAATCTTCAATATTTCGAAAATAATGGTGGTCGGCGTGAAGAAATGTAAATAAATTCAATTGAAGAAACTGAACCAACCACCCAGAGAAAAGATTGGTTGCAATTCGATCAAGAACGTTAACATTTATTTGTGAGGATTAAATTTTATTTGGAATAACCTAAAATCGATTAATAAAGCAAAAATGTTGTATTGGGAATTAAAAGAAGGGAAAAGAAACTAAAAATCAATCCTATTATTCAATTATTGGTATTTCCAATCATCTTTAAAAATAAAATTCGTTAGGTATTTGTGTGCGGTGGAAGCAACCATTTATTTAGTAAATATATTAGTAATTTGGTACAATCTATCAAATTTATTAAAAAAATTGTCGATATTCAAAAGTGGTAACTACAAGTACGGTTATTCTGATAAAATATATCATTTAATTAGGGTTTCAGTAGAAGCAACCGAATTGTGGATTGTATTGATAATAGACGTCACTAATGATTGGTATTGATAAACAAATTTTATACTAACATTTCTTTTCTTAACAAATTGTTTAAATTCAAAATTAGCCATAAAAATTCATGTGTTTGTGGTGCAGTTGGTACTCAGAATTTCCGATTTAAAATCCCGAAAAAAGCAAACATTTAAAAAATATTTTTTTTAATTAAAATAAAACATTCAAATGTTTAAGTGCCAAATATGTCAAAGAAAATTTTAATTAGTTGTGGTGCAGTAAGCTAGAGTGTAAACTATGAATCTCATTGCCCAGGTTCGATAGAGGAAACAATTAATAATAATTTTTTTTTAAATTAAATTTTGTGGAACGTAATAACATTTTTCTGAAATATATATATTAAATTGTACAACTGAATATTGGCTTTCACAACTAAAAATATAATTTAATATGAAGGCAGTTGTCGTAACCACCAGAATTCGATTGGCAACAAATTCGGTGGACACAACTTATACTGTTTTCTGGGTGAACAGTACAAAGGTCGTCCAGGAGTGATAAAGGTGTTCCTCCTGTAAGGTATTCTGCAAATTATGCTATTTCTGAGGTTGTTTTTGAACCTAAAACGTACAAGCATGCTGTGATATCTAAAGAAAAACTTGAATGGAAGTCTGCTATGAAGGAGAAAATGGAGTCGCTAAGTAAGAATCCGACGTGGGATTTGATTCGTGCTCCACCAAATGCTAATATAGTTGGTTGCAAATGGACTTACAAAATAAAACGTGGTGTTGATGATAAAATTCAACGTTTTAAAGCTCGATTGGTTGCAAAAGGTTTTAACCAGAAGTATGGTTGTGATTATGATGAAGTGTTTGGGCCTGTTGTCCGTCAAGCTACATTTCGTATTCTGTTGCCCATCGCTGGTGTAAAAAAGATGCATGTTGAAGACATGGATTTATGGTGTGCTTTCCTTAATGGTAATTTGAAAAAAAAACAATATACATGAACCGCCTGATTTTATTGAAGGTGATGGTAGTTTGGTATGTAAACTTAAGCAGAGTTTATATGGCCTTAAGCAAGCCGCCAATGTATGGAATAAGCCTCTGAATGATGCATTAATTGATTGTACAAAGCAAAGCTGATGCAAGTCTGTATAGTAAAGTCATCAATGGGGAAGATGTTTATTTGCTTATGTATTTATGTTGATGATGATGCTACAAATAAACGTGAAATCAAAAATGTTCACGATACACTCAGAAAAAAAAGTTAGTAGAAAAATTTGTAAACGGTTTTCAATCCCACTTTATTATTTTTGTACTGATTTTTAGTAAAAACATTATTATTTAGCAAATCATTTTGCTATTTACATTTTACAAATTACAGAGTTTTTACAGAATATTTACAAATTTTTGTTGCTAATTTCAGAAATCAAACAAAATTACTAATTTTAAAAAAGTGGATATTGAAGGAAATGTTATTTCTAATAATTAAAACTTAATACATACAAACTTAAATTGTCCTAAAATGTTACATAGGATTAAAAAAGGGATCGAAAGTAAAGATACCGACTCATGTCTAAAAATAGGACATCCACTTAAAACAGCACTAAAAAATTATTTGTTTCTAAAAATCAGCCCTAACAACAATTTAAATTTCAACTTAAAAGTAAAAAAAAATTGACTAAAATATTTTTCAAAACAGAAATTACCAAATTTAAACAAAAAAATAAATTCGTTAAAAATTTAAAACTTTGTACTAATATTAATAATATTTTGTATTTTTTTTTGCTGATTTTAGCAAACAGATTTTAAATTCCACTTTACTAAAAGCTTACTAAAATTTAGTAGCGGCTACTAGTTTTTCTACTAATTTGTACTACACGTCAGCAGACATGTGTTGTTAAGATTAGCAAAAAATACCGCTGGGCTCAAATTAGCAGAATTTCCCGTAATAACAGCAAAATTTTCAGTTGCCATTACAGACTTTTTTTGGTGAGTGTATGCTGAATCATAAATTTAAAGTAAATAGTCTTAGTCCTATATCACATTATCTTGGTATAGAAGTCGAAAAAATAAAGGAATTTCATTATAAGTTAAGACAAAAACAATATATTGATAAGATGCTAGTTAAATTTGGTCTTCAAGATACAAAACCCTCCAAATATACACTAGATATGTCCGAAGGAAAACCCAATTCTGAACCATTATTACGCAACGATGAATATCGAAGTTTAATGGATTCATTATTGTATATTGCTGTAAATACACGACGAAATATCCTAAAGGGACATCCGAATTATACTTAAACTTAAATAGAATCTCAGAAGTTCAAAACCAGCTTGTTGGTTATGCTGATGCTAATTGGGCAGAATGTAGAATTGATCGTAAGTCTAACTCTGGCTACTTATTTATGCTAAATGGAAGTGCTGTAAGCTGGGATGGTAAGAAGAAAATATGTGTATCATTATCAACAACAGAAGCCGAATTTATCGCCTTGTCTGAAGCTGCAAAAGAAATATGCTGTTTGATTTGAGATGTCAACAAAAACATCCTACAACAATGTTTAAAGATTATCGAAGATATGATTGCCCATATGCTTAGAAAGCCCTTGCCAACACCCACGCTAGACATTTTTAGATTAAAATCGAACATATTATTTAAATTTTTATTCTTGAAAATAGAAAATCGGAAAGAGATTTATATTTTAGTTAGAAATATGGTTGTAAATCTCCGAAAGGAATATAAATCTTATGGACAAATTGCTAAGATCGTGAAATTAAGTCGTGCTACTGTGCAGACGTTTATTAGAAATTATGATGGTACCAATAGTACCGAAAATAAGCCACGACCTGGTAGACCCAAAAAGCTTTCGAGACGCGATGTTAGCAGTATTATTAAAGTAGTCAACCACGATCCGAAAAATTGGCGGAACATATCGAAAAATGTTCTAATATAATTGTTACTCCACGAACAATAATAAACGTTTTGCATGACAATGGTTTTAAGAGCAGAGTAGCACGCAAAAAACCACTAATTTCAGCGATGAATCGTAAACTTCGCCTTAAGTTTGCTAAAGCACGGGAGAAGGATATGAATTTTTGGAAGCGTGTTATATTTACCAACGAAAGTAAGCATAACATTTTCGGAAGTGATGACCGATCCAAAGTTTGGAGAAAACAAAACACTGCACTTGACCCAAAGAATATTATACCTACAGTCAAACATGGTGGCGGCAACGTTATGGCTTGGGGCGCCATTGCGTCATCTGGAGTGGGTCGTTTGGTTTTTTTCGAAGGTAATATGGACCGGTACACTCACCAAAAAACGTCTGTAATGGCAACTGAAAATTCTGCAGTTATTACGGGAAATTCTGCTATTTTGAGCCCAGCGGTATTTTTTGCTAATCTTAGCAACACATGTCTGCTGACATGTAGTACAATGAAATTAGTAGAAAAACTAGTAGCCGCTACTAAATTTTAGTAGACTTTTTGTGAAGTGGAATTTAATTAGCAAAAAAATACTAAATATTATTAATATTATACTAAATATTATTAATATTAGTAATAAGTATTAAATTTATTAGTACAAAGTTTTAAATTTATTTTTTTTATCGAGCATCAAAAATTTTGATTATTATTTTTAAAAATTGTTAAAACATAAACGAATTAGTCAATTTTTTTTTTACTTTTAAGCCTATGTAACATATTAGGGCAATTTAAGTTTGTATGTATAAGTTTTCATTATAAGAAATAACATTTCCTTCAATATCCACTTTTTTAAAATTAGCAAATTTTTTTTGCTAATTTTAGCAAAACGGTTTTCAAAAATTTGTTAAATCATTTCTGAATTTAGCAACAAAAATTTGTAAATATTCTGTAAAAATTCTGTAATTCGTAAAATGTAAATACCAAAAAGATTTGCTAAATAATAATTTTTTAACTAAAAATCAGTATAAAAATAGTAAAGTGAGATTGAAAACTGTTTGCAATTTTTTCTATTAACTTTCTTTTCTGAGTGTATAAATATAAAAACATATTGGAATTAAATCTAATGGCATCTGTTGGTAGATTGGGTCTAGGAAATAAATGGATTTTCCAACAAGATAACGACCCTAAGCGTAATGCACACGTATTTCGAGACTAGCTTCTTTACTATGTCCCAAGACAGTTGAATTCACCACATATTGGACGTTTTGGAAAAATTGCTACGAAAATTCGACATTAGTAGCCGTGAAACATTAAAAACGGTCCTTATTCGTGCATGGGCTGAAATAACACCCGATATTACAGAGAATTTGGTGACATCAATACCCCGTCGCCTTCAAGCAGTAATTGATGCCCGACCAAATATTAAAAGTTGAAATCTTTTCTATTTATTTGCAAAATTTTCTAATGATATTAATTTTTTGTGACTGTATGTACACTTTTTTCCTATAAATTTTTTAAGTTTTTGTTATTATTGTTTTTATTATGAAAATAAATTATTTTTTATTTTATAAATAAAATTATTTATTAATGTCTTAAATATTTGTAAAAACATTTTTTTTTTATTTTCTTCGCAAACTCTGTAAAACCCATAAATAAAAGAGTGTATGTAGACTTTTTTCCTCGACTGTATATTCTTTTATAAATATATCAACCACAATTTTTAATAACAATAGTTTCTCAAACATAATTAAAAAAGACTAGTAATTTTGCTAAAAGAAAAGCTTCTTCTTAAGAACTATAATACTTATTCTCTGGTCTATTTAACTTTGTGTAAATAAAGAATTTGGTATACAAATTTCAATTGTTAATAATTATCTGCAATACAAAAAAATCTATTTATTTAAAAAAAAAATAAATAAATCAACAATCTTAAAAGGTAAATCAACTTAAAATCAACAATTTTAAAATATATATGGAAATTTGTGTTTTGTTTTTTCCTGTACAAATTAATAAAAAGAATCATAAAAAGGGCTCCGAAATTTGTTAAAGCATCAGTGGCGTAAGTTAATGGTCGCTGGGTGGTGCACTGCAGAAGGGCCCATTACCGACAGGGGCCCTATGTTGAGAGTAGTAAATAGTTTTTTTTATGAATTTATTTATTTGTGTACTTTATATAAGTACAAAAATGTCAAAAGCGCCCCGGTAGGCTAGTTGGTAGCCTGTTAGCTTATCAGTGAGGGGGTCGTGGGTTGTATTCCCACCAGAGGCTCTGGTCTCTTTTTGCTACAACGATCCGATAGCCTTCGTTGCTAGTGCTCAGTTAGGGTATTAAGATATAATTTGTAATTATATGTTTAATAAAATAAATAAATAAATAAATAAATAAATAAATAAATAAAAATGTGAATGATAAAATAAGAAAATTGCTTGCATGCAACTTTTTTTAGTAGCCAAATAATAATCACAGCACTGTCATGCAGACCTTGACAAAGAAAAATCTTTATTGAATTAATTCGCGAAAAAAATAATTCTCTTTGTAAATCATCGAGTTGATTCTATATTTTATAAATCAATTCAATAAATCTGGTTTAAAATCACAATTGATTTATCATTTTTATTGGAATCTTTTTTAATTTAATTGAATCAAATCATTACAAACATAATTCTTTTTGTAATTCGCAAATTAAAAAATGATTAATTTTAATTTAAAAAACATTAAAATTGCCTTGCAAATCTCACTTATTTTTTTAGATATTCGCCATTTTGTAAAATGGTATTTTTTTAAAATGGCCAGTATCTCGAAAACTGACAAGATGTTTACTCTAATAGAGTATTAGTACGATAATAAAAATTGGTCAGGTCCGGAAGACATACCGGGGAATCTTTTTTTGTAAGACAGTCAAAGGGTGACCCATTTTTATACGAACGAAATGAAACGGGAAATGAAATTTGTATTATCGGAGTGTGTTTATTTATATTATCATATTAATTGATAACAAAGTAGTCACCTTGTGGCTGTTTTATAAAAACCGAATCGAAGGGTAACCTTTGACGAAATCTCGCTTAGATTCGAAGATATTAGCCATTTTATAAAATGGCCATTTTTTTAAAATGACTGGTATCTCAAAAACTAAGCGAGACAGGGCAAAACTGGAAAAAAAATTTTGTTTTGATATTTTGCTTAAAAAATTTGGTTGTAAAAATTGTATATCTTTAATAAAAAAAAAATAATAATTTTTCAACTAAATATTTTATTTCTATTTTGTGTTATTACAAAGACAAAATTAACAGTAAAAATACAATTACTTTCGGACGACAAATTAACAGTAATTTTAAACAAAAAAAAAATTAAATTGATGATATAGAAAACGTGGCAAAAAAATTAGTAAGAAATGCACAAATTTTAAAAATATATTTTTTTGGTTTTAAATACATAATTTATGTATGTACCATAAAACAAGGGTATACAATAAATGTATGAAATTCCTTGTACCTATCATAAAGGACAAGCTGTACCACATTCTTCCTCTACATTTCTAATATCCCTTATAATCCGCTAAACCAAAAAGTGGTTTAGTATACGCGACCCACCATGAAGGCAGCAGTTTAAAAACATAACCAACAAAAGAGACAGTTCTTAATAATAATAGGGTATCGAAGCAATTGAGTGTCGTTGGCAAAAGTTTTCTTGTGTTTTCTTCAATAATTTTGGGATCGCCCTCGTATTTCCACAGACACAGTATATGTATTTCTTAAAATATTACAAATTTAAAACTTATGTTCTTGTACCTTTTAAGGCATTAACAATAATAAAATATTACTAACTAAAACCAAGTCGAGCACAACGTGGAAAACGTTGCAAAAAATTTAGAAAGAAATGCATATTTTTTTGGGTTTTGTGTACCATAAAACAAGAGTATCCCAGCAAAAATAGACATTACCAATAACTAAAGGAGTAAGTAGCCCAAAAAGGGTTCCACTAGTTATCAAGCTATTTACTCGCTAAATTACTTTTGTTCGCGATGTCCCAAAATTCATAGGCGGTCATTACCCTCTCGCTTACAAAAAAAGTGAGAATAATGGGTTACCAGCTTGGTTACTTATAGTGAAGAAATAAGTGGTTACTTACAAGTAAATAGTTAGTCTTAGTAAAAAAAGTAAATAGTTAGTCTTAGTAAAATAATAGTAGACCTTTCTCAAGTAAAATTGTCTTGCTTAAAGAAATCAATCAAATTTTAAAAGTTGGCAACGCGAACAATTTTATACTGCCGTATCTGCTCCCACAACGATTGCAAACCATGTCGCTATGTCATGGGAATGGCTTTATTGTACTGATTTATATCAAAAATAACATTTGTATTGTGAATTGATTGAAAAATAAAGAAATTTTTTAAAAATATAAACTTTTTTAGTCTTTTAATTATCAAAAATATCACTGGAAGATTCCAGTCTGTAATAGGGTGAAATTAGGAAGAGTGGCAAGGAGAAGTACACATCAAATGAAAGGTATGGACTAGAGGAATCAGAAAAACTAACATGCTAAGAAATCTATAGTCCAGTTTTGGAGAAACGCTGGAAGATGATATTTATGGTCCGAGTGGAATAAAAGAGTGGCAAGAAAAAGTGCATATGGTTTTTCCGATTCCTCTAGTCTATACCTTTCGTTTGATATGCACTTTTTCTTGCCACTCTGAAATGTGCATCTTTTATCCCACTCGGACCATAAATTTCATCTTCCAGCGTTTCTCCAAAACTAGACAATAGATTTCTTAACACGGTAGTTTTTCTGATTCCTCTAGTCCATACCTTTCATTTAATATGCACTTTTTCTTGCCACTCTGAAAAGTGCATCTTTTATCCCACTCGGACCATAAATTTCATCTTCCAGCGTTTCTCCAAAACTGGACAATATATTTCTTAGCACGGTCGTTTTCCTGATTCATCTAGTTCATACCTTTCGTTTGATATGCACTTTATCTTAGCATTCTGAAAAGTGCATATTTTATCCCACTCGTACCATAAATTTCATCTTCCAGCGTTTCTCCAAAACTGGACGATAGATTTCTTAGCACGGTAGTATTAATGATTCATCTAGTTCATACCTTTCGTTTGATATGCACTTTATCTTGCCATTCTGAAAAGTGCATCTTTTATCCCACTCGTACCATAAATTTCATCTTCCAGCGTTTCTCCAAAACTGGACAATATATTTCTTAGCACGGTGGTTTTCCTGATTCATCGAGTTCATACCTTTCGTTTGATATGCACTTTATCTTGCCATTCTGAAAAGTGCATTTTTTATCCCACTCGTACCATAAATTTCATCTTCCAGCGTTTCTCCAAAACTGGACGATAGATTTCTTAGCACGGTAGTTTTTCTGATTCCTGTAGTTCATACCTTTCGTTTGATATGCACTTTTCCATGCCACTCTGAAAAGTGCATCTTTTATCCCACTCGGACCATAAATTTCATCTTCCAGCGTTTCTCCAAAAATGGACAATAGATTTCTTAACACAGTAGTTTTTCTGGATCCTCTGGTCCATACCTATCGTTTGATGTGTACTTCTCCTTGCCACTCTTCCTAGTTTCACCCTATTACAGACTGGAATCTTCCATTGATATTTTTGATAATTAAAAGACTTAAAAAGTTTATATTTTTTAAAAATTTCTTAATTTTTCAATTAATTTACTTTACAAATGTTATTTTTGAAATAAATTCCCATTCCCATCACATAGCGACATAGTTTGCTAACGGCACGTACCAAAAATTCACTTGTATTTGAAACTATAAAAAACATAATAAAAATATTTACTTTTTGCATTCAAAAATTTAAGTTTATATAGGTGCAATGCTATTTCACATTATAAACCCTTTCAAATCTTAAAATTTTTACAAAATCTTTTTTCACAGCAGATAATTTTCTATTTTGTCGTATAGTTTTTCAAAACAAATTAATCAATAGATACTAAAAAACAGAAATACGAATTCGGTACTTATTTCAGTAACTACCAGTAATTTTGCATGTACACTTCTACCATCCATTATCAGTAGGTCATTATTTTGTATTTTAAAGCAATGCAAAAGTAAACGACCTAGTCATGACCTGCCATTACCACGTTTTTGCTGGGAAAGTAGAATAAATATATGAAATTCCTTGTAACTATCATAAAGGACAAACTGTACCTGATTCTTTATCTACATATATGACTTGGGATTTATGACCTGACGCATATTAAATATAACAATACAATATAACCGTATAATCCTTAAAAGACAAATGTAAACAACAATTCTTAAAACTTAATTCCATTATTTTTATTTTTTCAAAAAACAATGGAAAGGCCGAAATGACTGGCAGACAGACAAAACAGTGTTGACAGTTTTTTTTAAAGGACTTATCCCCAATTATCGAGTTTTTATCCCCAAAATTCAGTTCCTAAAAAAATCTTTTTTTTAAACTCATGATTTGTACTTATAACAAATTTAAGATTCAGAGAACTTATTAGTTTAACCCAATACCGGCCAGGACATTTTTTATCTGATGCTGAATTTTGGTGAAAAAGAATGATGGGAAGTCCCAAATAGTCATGTGTGCTATATATGGACCTACAATTGGATGCGAACATGCACGCCATGTCGATGTCGCTCACGTAGTAAAAAACGTTCTTTTGGTTTTATATGGGCAAATTGCAAAGGTTTGGCAAATTGGGTTTTTTGCGATTCCAATTGATTTTCTTTGCAAATCCAATTAGTTTTTAGCTGATTTCCCAATTTAATTTGAAAAAAGGTTTAAACAGGGAAATTTACTCAAATTTTTGCATAGACTAGGGGAAATTCGCTCAATTTTCCCCTGTTTTCTCTCAGTTTCCGAACCTTTGTATTCTGTATAAAATTTTATTTGGCCGCTGCCGGCGTTGCAAAAAACAAATATAAACAGGGTTGAAAAATAATAAAAATTAAAAAGAGATGAAAATATCATTAATATTTTTTTCTCAAAAATCCTCTGAAATTTTGTTGTTATCCCCAACAAATTCCCTAAACAGAAATTTTTATCCTATTCACAAAATAAAATCCCCAATTTGGGGATAAATCCCCTAAGCTGACAACACTGATGTTTATTTATTTGGGAAATTCCAAGTTGTAAAATTATAAATAATGAAACAAAAAATTCTTGGAAGTGTCATAAAAGATTTTATTTTACATGCTTCTAAAGGTACATTACCTCAATTTACATATTTATTAGTTTTTCGTTAGCATCTACCTGAATTGTAGGGATAAACTCTAACCGCTGTAAGCTTTTTTGCAATAGAAATTATAGCACGTGTTCGGGACGAAAAATAAACAAAAATATCTTCTACAGAAGGTTTAGAATGAATCTCGTAAGCTAATGTATTAAAAAGGAGTAGGTCAAGGCTAAACTTATTCCTCTTGCCAATATGTAAATACATAACCAAATTTTAATTGTTCCTTTACTTAAGAAGATATGGCGAATTTCATTTTTCATAAAATGTGAAATTGAGCGGCAATGCACCTTTAATTTAATGTATGTATGTTACGAGTTTATTCTTCAAACTTTAACACTTTGCTACACTCACCAAAAAAAGTCTGTAATGGCAACTGAAAATATTGCTGTTATTACGGGAAATTTTGCTAATTTGAGCCTAGCGGTATTTTTTGCTAATCTTAGCAACACAGAAAAAATTAGTTGCCGCTACTAAATTTTAGTAAACTTTTTGTAAAGTGGAACTTAAAATCTGTTTGCTAAAATCAGCAAAAAAATTTACTAAATATTATTAATATTAGTACAAAATTTCAAATTTATTTCTTTTATCGAACATTAAATTTTTTTTATTATTTTTTTCAAAAATATTTTAAATAAAATTAAAAAAAAAATCAAAGGCTTAAAAATTATAAAAACGTAATTGATTTTGTTTAAATTTAATAATATCTGTTTTTAAAAATATCTTAATCATTTTTTTTTTTTTTACTTTTAAGATCAAATTTTAATTGTTTTTAGGGCCGATTTTTAGAACTAAAAAAACTTTTTAGTGCTATTTTAAGTGGGTGTCCTATTTTTAGACATTAGTCGGTATATTCACTTCCGATACATTTTTTTTTAATCTATGTAACATTCTAAGGCAATTTAAGTTTGTAGGTGTAAGTTTTAATTAGAGAAAAACATTTCCTTCAATACCCACGTTTTTAAATTTTTTTTATTTTTTTGTTAATTTTAGCAAATCGGTTTTCAAAAATTTGTAAAATGATTTCTGAATTTAGCAACAAAAATGTTTAAATATTCTGTAAAAATTCTGTAATTTGTAAAATGTAAATAGCAAAAAGATTTGCTAAATAATATTTTTTTTTACTAAAAATCTGTACAAAAATAGTAAAATGGGATTGAAAACCGTTTACAAATTTTTTTACTAACTTTTTTTTCTGAGGGTACATTTTAAATCTGCACTCAATTTGTGCCCTCCGTTTTTTATACAAGGGCGGATAAATAAGTCCGTGACTTTTCGAACTTCTCTCGTAGTTATATAAAATGCAACACTGCACTGTTCAAAACATACAGCCTCGTGGATTTTTTTAAAAATGGAAAAAACTGAATTTTGAGTGTTTATTAAACATTATTTTTTGCGAAAAAAAACCGTCAATCAAAATTTTTCAAAACAGAAATTACCAAATAAAAACAAAATGTTTAATTCGTTTATGTTTTAACATTTTTAAGATTTTTAAGCCTTTGATTTTGTTTTGAATTTTGTATAAAATAATTTTTGAAAATGTAAATAAAATAAAAAAATTGATGCTCGATAAAAAAAATAAATTTAAGATTTTGTACTAATATTCACAATATTTCGTAATTTTTTTTGCTGATTTGAGCAAACCGGTTTTAAATTCCGCTTTACAAAAAGTTTACTAAAATTTAGTAGCGTCTACTAATTTCATTGTACTACACGTCAGCAGACATGTGTTGCTAAGATTAGCAAAAATACCGCTGGGCTCAAATTAGCAAAATTTCCCGTAATAATAGCAAAATTTTCAGTTGACATTACAGACTTTTTTTGGTTGACATTACAGACTTTAATTGTGAAAATGAAGTGGTTAAAAACACATAAGATTTAAAAATATCTATCATTATTGTTATGTAACTTAAAGTCCTAACTACAAAGTTAGTAGACAAATTTGTAAATGGATTTCAATCTCACTTTACTATTTTTGTATTGATTTTTAGTAAAAAGATTATTATTTAGGAAATTTTGTTATTTACATTTTACAAATTACACAATTTTTACAGAATATTTACAAATTTTTGTTGCTAACTTCAGAAAATAGCACTAAAGACTTTTTTAGTTCTAAAAATCAGACCTTAAAACAATTAAAAAATTACTAAAAATATTTTATAAAACAAAAATTAGCAAATTAAAACAAAATTAAAAAATTCGTTTATGTTTTAAGTATATTCTACGCCTTTGTATTTTTTTTTTTATTTTGTCTAAAATATTTTTGGAAAAAACAAAAATGTTGTTCGATTTATAAATTAAAATTTTGCTATAATTTGCAATTCATTGATTTTACAGCAATTTACTAAAATTTAGCAGCGGTTACTAAATTTTGTATACTTATTTGATTGTACTAATACATATTAATAATATATAGTAAATTTATTGGCTGATTTTAGCAAACCGATTTTAAACTCCATTTTACAAAAAGTTTACTAAAATTTAGTAGTACCTACTAATTTTTTCTACTAATTTCATTGTACTACACGTCAGCAGACATGTGTTGCTAAGATTAGCAAAATATATCGCTGGGCTCAAATTAGCAAAATTTCCCGTCATAACAGCAAAACTTTTAGTTGCCATTATAGACTCTTTTTTGTTAGTGTACCACAAATAGAATAGAACGTTTTAGTTAATACAGCAAATCAAAACAACAATGTTCACATTTCAGTGCTTTTCGGGTATTTTGTTGGTTCTTTTTAGCAGTTTGTTTATTATTATACTAGCCCGCTACGTTGTTAGCGTAGAAATTGGTTGCCCGGGCTAAAGCCCGGGAATATACTTAGTTTCCAGATAATTACCCGGAGTCCATTACCATGTCCCAGATCAAAATTCTAAGATGTACCTCAATTATGAGTTAGCCTATACTCCAGGTAACACATATTTCAAATTTCAGATTTTTTCCCATTTAACCCCCATTTTTACCATGTACCTGGCTAAAATTCTAAAACGTTACTTATCAATGAGTTAGCAGTTAAAATATATTTAAAATTTCAGATTTCTAGCTAAATCAGCGTGGGTAACCCTTTAAGGGGAGAGACTGTTCGCCTTTTTGTCCACCACGTAACATTTCCGAAAATCCGACCTAGATGAATGTCTACACCAGAGGAGGAACCTATGCACCAAATTTTAACTTCCCAGATCCAGCGGTTTTGGTAGGATGTCGAGGGTGAGAATTTTTCCCTTTTCTGCCCCTCCCTGTTGAATTTTCCAAAAATTACATCTTCACTGTTATCTACATACTAAATTTCAACTTCCTAGGTCCAACAGTTTTTGCAGGCGTTAAATGGGAGACTTCATCGATCAGTTAGCACATACTGAAAGAAAAGCATATTCAGAATTTCAGGTTTCTAGCTATAGGGGTTTGGGCAGGCCGCGAAAGGGGAGTTTTGTTTACGTTTTACTCTTCCCCGAAGGGATTTCCAAGAACCTCGTATTAGCGAATGTCTACGCCGCAGGGTGAACCTACATACCAAATTTCAGCGTCCTACCTCCTGAGGTTTGGGCTGGGCGATGGTGAATGAAATAAATAAATATTTACACATTTTAACATTTACAAATTTGCACATTTGCCCATTTGCACATTTACCCATTTGCACATTAACACATGTGCATATTTACACATTTGCATATTTGCACATTTACATTACCATCAAACCATCAATCCATAAAACCATCAATCTATCAAATCATAAAACAATCAAATTTTCACTTTTAAACATTTGCACTTTTGCAAATTTGCACATTTGAACTTTTGCAAATTTGCACTTTTGCAAATTTGCACACCTGCCCTTTTTCATTTTTTACATTGGAGAAGGAATCTATTTATCAAATTTAAACTTCCCAGCTCAAGCGGTTTCGGCAGGCCGTCAAGGGAGAGAATATTCGCTTTTTTGCTCCTCCGCGTTAGATTCTCCAAAAGTCTTATCTTATCTGTTATCTACACTGAAGAAGAAACCTTCATACCAAATTTAAACTTTCAGCGGTTTGGGCTGGCCGTTCGGGGGAGACTTTTCCCCTTATTGCACCTGCCAGTGGGAATTTCCGAAAATCCAACTTGGGTAGATGTCTACGCTGGAGTGGGAACCTATATACTATATTTTAACTTCCCAGCTCTAGCGGTTTTGGCAAGTCGTCAAAGGGGAGAATTTTTCCCTTTTTTGCCCTTCCCGTTGGATTTTCCAAAATTGACATCTTAGCGGTTATCTACACTGGAAAAGGAGCCTGCATACCAAATTTCAACCTTCTAGGTCCAGCGGTTTTGCCAAGCAGTTAAAGGGAGACATTTCATCCTTTTAAACCCCATTTTTATCACGTCCCTGGTAAAATGTAGCTTATCAGTAAGTTGGTCCATACTGCAGGTAAAACATATTTAAAATTTCAGGTATCTTGCTTTTTCACTGTGGGCAGACCGTTAAGGGGGAGATTTTTCCCCCTTTTGTCCCTCCCCGCAGGAATTTACAAAAATCCTACCTGGGTGGGATACACACAATTTCGACCTTCCAGCTCTAGGGGATTTGGCAGGCCGTCGAGGGGGAAAATTTCACCCTTTTCTGCCCCTTCCCGTTTGATTTTTTAAAAATCACGTCTTATCTGTTATCTACACTGGAGAAGGAGCCTGCATACCAAATATCAACTTCCCATGCCCAACGGTTTGGGAAGGCCGTCGTGGAGGAGAATTTCACCCTTTTATGCCCCTCCCCGTTGGATTTTTTCAAAACTCACGTCTTAGCTGGTATCTATACTGGAGAAGAAGTATGCATACAAAATTTCAACTTCCTAGGTTCAACGGTTTGGAAAGGTCATCGAGGGGGAGAATTTTACCCTTTTCTGCCCCTCTCCGTTGGATTTTTTAAAGCTCACGTCTTAGCTGGAGAAAGAGTCTGCATACAAAATTTCAACTTCCTAGATCCAATGGTTTGGGCAGGCCGTAAATGGGGAGACTTTTCGCCCTTTAAACCCCCATTTTTACAACGTTACTGGCCAAAATTCTAAAATGTAGCACATATTCCCAAGAAGGCGTATTTCAGGTTTCTAGCTAAAGGGATTTGGGCAGGCCGTGAAAGGTGAGTTTTATCCTATTTTGGCACTCTCCGAAGGAATTTTCAAAAACCCCGTCTTAGCGGACGTCTACGCTAACTGGTCAAAACTACTAGAAAAATAAAATTTTTCTTTCGATTACTTAAAATTTAAAGTAAAAATTCTAAACCATACTAGAGTTATTATATTTTTGTGAATTTTCTGATAAGTATTTTCAAACTAAATAAGAATATATGTATCAATAATAACTAAAATGAACTAAAGAAAAATTTTTAAAAACTGAACGAAATTTTTTAAGTAAATACCAAAATATCTGCTAACTGGAAAAATACTCTCTTAGTAAAAATAAATGTTGCGATAAATGCAGTATAATTAGTTAGTCTTTTTTTTAATTAATATTCCATAACTGTTCCATATTTTTCTCAGAAAAACAACTGTAATTACTGTTAAATACGACAACGGTTTTTATGCCTCTTTGTATATATTTTATTTATATTGCGAATTTGTTGAAAAGATTTTCTCACAGTGTTTAATTAGTATTTTTTCATTAAATCGCTATTGTATTTTAAACTTTTGTACTTTAAAACCAATTTTAATTTATTTTAGTCCGTTTTATGCATTTTTTGCGAAAATGTCAACCATTTTTAAATACTAAATTACATTTTTAAATTCAAAGGAAAATTAAATTAAAAAAAAAAATAAAATTAGAGGTGGTTAATTTTATTTCATATTAATTTTGTGTGAATTTAAATTTGAGTTATGTCATAAATTCACACAGCGAAGTATTAAAGTCAAAATATCTATTTTTTATACTCGTAAAGAAACAGCTCTAAGTCAAAAATTATATGACCTATCAAAACTCCTACGCGCATCCATAGATAATTTAGTTTTCCATATGCATTATAAATTTCAGAGAACTCCACCAAAAATTGATTAAGTAATGCTGCGTGCCGTGGACCTCTGTTGTAAATATACTATCATTTTGTAAAACTTTGTGTAAAACAAATATTTTTTTGTACTGTTCATAAATCTTGTGAAAACCAATCTTTGTTAACACATCTCCGTAAATAAAGAAAATAAAGAAAGAAATTTTTTATATAGGCTTTTTACATACGTGTTACCCCTTAAGTAGTATAAAAGGGTGCTTAAGGTCAATGATTTTTGATGTAACAAATTGGTATCATTGCGACAAAAACACTGAAGATCCCACTGTAAATACAGAAGATATGACAAAAAAATTAAAAATGCCCTACATTCGGCAACAAAAAAAATTAAAAAAAATAAAATAATAGTTCCGCTGGAATCATTCGAATACTTTCCTAGCAAAAGTTTATTGCTTTTTTGCGAGCTTTCATTCTAAAATATTAGGCTAGTACATTAAGGTGGTAGCAACTGAGATCTGGTGGGTTAATACTAGAACGGGTTACTTGAGGTCAATGGCTCCTTCGTGGAAAACATCGGTCTCCGCGAGACAAAAAACATTGAAATACAACACTTTAAGATCCGACGGTAAATGGCGAAGATATAACGAAAAATATAAAATGGCGACCCCTACGTTCGGCCAAAAAAAAAAACATTTTCGAAATTTTCTTGTTAAAATACTTTATATTTGAGGGTGTACGGTGAACATTTTTTTTTTTTGAGGTACGGTCTAATGTACATGTCTGCTTACGTGTAGTACAATGAAATTTGTAGAAAAAATTAGCTGCCGCTACCAAATTTTAGTAAACTTTTTGTAAAGTGGAATTTAAAATCTGTTTGCTAAAATCAGCAAAAAAAATTACTAAATATTATTAATATTAGTACAATACCAAATTTAATTTTTTTTATCGAGCATCAAAATTTTTTATTTTTAAAAAAATATTTTAGACAAAATTAAAAAAAAATCAAAGGCTTACAAATTTTAACAACTTAAACGAATTTATCATTTTTTTTAATTTCGTAATTTCGGTATATTATTTTAAATTGAGCTTAAGATCTCTTATTATTTATAAAAATTAATTATAAAGATTTATTTATCCCAATATTTTATCACCACATTGGGTGACTTCTTCAGGGTATTTTTTTTTTATATAAATTATATATAATTATAAATTGCGGAAAATCAAAAATTATTTTTTGTCAACAAAAATAAAAATATCACAGAAATCAAAAATAATAATATTTGAAAAATTAAAATACTACATGAACAAAAATATTTAAAATACATGCTATTTTACATAATAATTTTTTTATTACAAAATTTCTTCATAATTTGTAACATTTCTAACAAATATCTGCGTCTGTAATTATGCTCTGTATTTAAAATTGACGTCTTATCAAAATCAGGATAATGATTAGAATTCGTGCAATGTAATAATAATGCTGTTTTTTTTTTTGGAGAAGTAGTGTTCCTGTATAATCTGATCAGATATATGTCCTGCAATTCTAGTTTTTAATTTATTCTTTGTTGTAAATTATGAGATTCTTGTATGGAAAAATTGAATGTGAAACCAAAAATCATTACAAAATATGTTGATGGTTTATTCTGCTTCATTTCAGAAACATTCTATGTATTAATGATATTTTGTCAACTTTTAATTCATTTCAAGACAATATAAAATTTACAATTGAAAAAAGAATGTAATTCTAAAATTCCTTCTTAGATACATTGATAATAAGAAGGGGTGCAACAAAGAATAAATTAAATACTAGAATTGTAGGACATATATCTGATCAGAAATACAGAAATACTACTTCTACACAAAAAACAAGATTATCATTACATTGCACGAATACCAATCATTATCCTGATTATGACAGTAGTCTATTAAAAGATGGTACTTGTTGGGAGCAGTGTTGCATTTTATATAGCTACGAGAGAATTTCGAAAAGTCACTGACATATTGATCCGCCCTCGTACAATATAGGACAGTGATGCAAAATGTGGCACAATTGGGCAATTTGTTGCACTTTTGAATGTTT
The DNA here is from genome assembly GCA_949748255.1 of Eustalomyia histrio. Taxonomy (NCBI): domain Eukaryota; kingdom Metazoa; phylum Arthropoda; class Insecta; order Diptera; family Anthomyiidae; genus Eustalomyia; species Eustalomyia histrio. Next base: position 59,145,632 of record OX456526.1, on the reverse strand, counting down.
GATGGACCTGTGTTACTTTTTAATCTATTTTGGCCCTTTCAACTCTAAATTCAACTACTACAAACTGTTCAGTACATTTTTTAATGTATTTTTCTCCTTATTTCGGACAATACTTTTATTTACAACAATGTTTTGTTTGTCAAAGAAAAGCTTTTTAGTTTATTTGCAAATCTGTCTTGCTTTAAGTAAAAATTATTTTAAGTATATCAAGTAAATAAATACAAAAAGAAATAAAGTAGACTGACAAATAAATACTTTTATATTTTTAGCAGGTTTGGCAGGCAAAACCGCTTAAATACCCTTATCGATTCAATACACTTTCAACTGACTATCGTTACCTCTAAAATACCGTTTTCGAAATAACCAAAATACCGTTATCGCTAAAATATCTTTACCGAAATAATTGAAAAGTCCGTTACCCGTAAAGTAACGTTACTGAAATAACTGAAATATTGTTATCCTTAAAATACCGTTACCAAAATAAACAAAAAACCGTTAGTCGTAAAATAACGTTACCGAAATAACTGAAATATCGTTACCCTTACAATACCGTTACCGACATAATATGAAATATCATTATTCTTAAAAAACCAATACAGTAGGTCCTTTTTAAAATATTTCTCTAAAATGTCCAAAAAACTTCCTAAATTTACTCCTATCACCAAAAAGTAATTCCTATAGGGATACTTTCTATTTTAAATAAAAAAAAAAGATGCATGTAAAAACATTTTTTTATTTTTTTTAATATTCGTGCAATAAATAAATTTAAAAAAATATATAATCGTATGTAGAATTGTAAACTGAAATAAATTATATCTTAAAAAATCTTAGCAAGTTTGTGTGAAACCATGATTTGATAAGAAAATACTCCACCGTAAAACTGGAAAAAAAAAAAGAAAATACGTATTGCGGGGTTAAGTATGAACCTACTATTATACTTAAGCCCACAACATGTATTTTTGTTTTTTCAAGATTCTACTTTTAAATTCCATGCAAAATTTTAAATCGAAAATGCATATTTTGGGGTTAAGTATGAACGTATCATTAGTCTGGATACTGGATACTATCGGCCTGATAACGGTTGTCGTATTGGTAGTCGAAATTTTTGACTCCATACAAAATGGTTTTGCGTTAATTGAAAATATAAAGAAATTAAATTCTGATTATATATTTTTAAATTTTTATTGTTATTTATTCAGTAGTAAAATTTTTTAAAAGTTGTGTTTTTACGACTTTACAGCAAATTCGACTTAACTCTCGATTTCGACTAATTTTAGACCCAAAATCAGGGTTGTATTTTTATAATATTTTTGGGGTAAAATAACGTTTATTATAAAAAAATTCATCTCTGGTAGTACTAAATTTCCAAATAATTAATACTTATACAACTTAAGCTTATTCACACTTTAAAATAAAACTATTTAAAAAAATTGTGGGACTTTTTTGATAGTTCCCCATTTTTCTAAACTTCCATAACTCGTAACTATTAAGAAAAATGGTAGTATACATTTACAAGATATAACAATTTAAAGTTAGTATGCTTTAGAGTGGTTTCTGCGCTTTTAAAAAATTAAAATGCTGTTTTTAAGTCCAAAATTTCAAATGATTTTCAAAATGGACTTTCTCAAAAAAAATTTCTTTAAAATATTCAATTTCAAAATCAACGATTTGTCGAATAGTAAATAGTGGCATCATACATACAATTTATAAAATAGGAAGATCCTGCGTAACAGCTGCAATCGTTTTGACCACCACTGTATCTGGCTTCGCAGTCTGATCATGAGGGGGTTAAATATATCGGTGTACATTGAAACTACAGTTATTCTAAAAATACTAAAATAACGTTACCCTTAAAATACCGTTACCGAAATATCTAAAATATCGTTATTGCTAAAAAACCGTAACCGAAATAATTAAAAACCGTTACCCATAAAATACTGATACCGAACTAAATAAAATATCGTTATCTCTATTATACCGTTACACTTACCCATAACCGCATTCGTTTCGGTTACCATCCATGATTTTTAGAGACAATTCATGTTCCGATCAATGTGATCCAACGCTTTAAAATGAAAATCCAATAGAAAATTAAAAACAGATTGGATTAAATCGTACCCATTACTAACAGATTAAAATTTAATTAAATAAAAAACTGGTAAATATATTCTAAAAAAATGTTGGCCCACTCAAAGGTATTTTGGCCCTTTTTAAACGTCGATTTGGCTCAAAACAAAAAAATCAAAATACATCACTGATATACAGGCAGGCGATCAACAGCAATTTCCACCCTTAAAATCATAGGTATGTAGTTGTCATATTTACGTACATTAGAACACAACACACACTACAACTACATTAAGCAGAAAAAGGATATTTATTATCAGCAAAAATTCGTGTACTGAAATTTGCAATTAGTCGTTAACAGAACCTCTTTATAAACAGTCGTTTATTTGGTAGTTTAAAGGAAAGCATTTTTCAAATTTAATTGCGGATCAATTTTTTTATTTGAAGAATAAAACATCGGTTACTGGAGAGTTTTCTCTTTAGGAAAACGTGATTATTTTTCAAAAAAAAAAAAATCCAACAAGCACTACAAACATATTGTATAAAAAAGGATATTCATCATCGGACAAGCGGAACCTACAGGTGCAGCAGCAGCAATTGGCTTATTAAAACACTCTGTACGGAATTTGTTGTTTAATTGGTAGTTTGAAGGAAAGCATTTTTGAAATTTTATTCTGGTTGGATTTTTTACTGAAGCATTTTTTCGAAAAAGAATTTTTAACAATGGACTCTAATATGGTAAGTTTTACTTTTTTAAATTAATTATTGGTTTATATAAAACATTTTGAGCTGGAAGCATTAGTTTCTGGTAAAGTTAAATTGGATCTTATATTCCAATAAATTTAGGATTCTTAAAATTATCCAAATCAGATTTCGAAAGTTAGTTGTCTGCAGATTTTTTTTCATATGCAGTCATTTTCATTGCGAGTCCGATTTTTTTTTTGGCAACGGCCTCTTCAGACCCACCTTTAAGGTTTATTCTAGAGATGGGCACATGAGCGATTTTTGACTTACACACTATTTCGAACCCAAAATTATAATCACACACGTAGATTTTTTCTACTCACGCATGATCACGTGAACCACTTGAAGTGTTATCATACTTAATACCAGGGTTGGCAGCCAATACCCCTAAAATACCGTTATCGATTCAATTCCCTTTCAACTCACTATCGTTACCCCTAAAATACCGCTACCGAAATAACTGAAAAAATCGTTATCTTTTGTGTGTAATTTTCGAATTTTATTTTTTATTATGGTATGAGATATAATTATATATGATACATTATGTGCAAAAAAATTTGAGATATTGTTATATATAGTTTCATATCTAGAGTATTTTTGATATGATAAAAGATATAATTTCATATAATTTTATGTGGCCCTATGTCAATGGTTTCGAATCCCAACCAGTGAGTTAAATTTTTTGTTCTTTTAGTTTGTTTTTATTTCCTTATTAATATTCCTTATTAACAAGAACTAGAAATTCTTTTAAGTATAATTATTTTAGCATGTCCCAGACTAAAACTCTAAGATGTACCTCAATAATGAGTTAGCCCATACTCCAAGTACCACATATTTCAAATTTCAGGTTTCTAGCTAAATCGGTATGGGCAGCCTGTTAGGGGAGTTCACCTTTCCTAGGTGAACAGCTACCGACCTAGGTGAATGCCTACACCGCAGAAGGAACATATGAATCAAATTTCAACTTCCCAGCTCCAGCGTTTTTGGAAGGACATCAAGGGTGAGAATTTTTCTCTTTTCTGCCCCTCCCCTTTGGATTTTAACTTTATAGGTCCAACAGTTTGTACAGGCTGTTAAAGCATACTTCAAATTTCCGGCTTCTAGCTACAGGGTTTCAGCAGGCCGTGAAATGGGAGTTTATCCCCATTTTGCTCTTCCCCGAAAGAGTATCCAAGAACCTCGTCTTAGCTAATGTCTACCCCGTAGGCACATTTGCCCTTTGCACATTTACCCATTTGCACATGTGCACATTTACACATTTGCATATTTGCACTAAATTATCAATCTATCAAACCATCAATAAAATTTTCAATTTTGCACATTTGCACTTTTGTAAATTTGCACATTTGCATATTTACAAATTTGCACTTTTGCACATCTGCACATTAGCATAATTGCACATTTACATTGGTTGAGAAATCTATGTACCAAATTTTAACTTCGCAGCTCCAGCGGTTTTGGCAGGACGTCAGGGCGAGAATTTCCCGCTTTTCGCCCCTCCTCTTTAGATTTTCCAAAAGTCACGCCATAGCTGTTATCTACACTGGAGAAGGAACCTGCATACAAAATTTCAACTTTCCAGTTTCAGCATTTGAAAATACAAAAATTATTTAAATACAAGACGATAAAGAAATTAAATATAACAGCTCAAAATCGTAGGGTGTACTGTTTTTTTATTTCTAAAATACAATTGACTATTTCTGAAATACAATTGAAAAAGTGGACGTTTTCGTTTATATTATATTGTTGGATCTAATCTGATACAATTCGATCTGACTTTTTTCGGACAAATTTCGATATTACTTTATAAATATATTGTTGGGTCTAATTTAATCTGCCATTTTTCGGATCAATTCAGATCCATCTAAATCCTCAAATATGTTTCTGGATCTAATTTGATCTGCCATTTTTCGGATCAGATTAATTTTTTTTACTCGGACCTACTTACTTTTTGCCAATTAATTTCAAACCAACTGTGGTTCATTATGTAAAAATGTTTGTGTTAGTTATAGATATTTCTGCAAGGGGCCACTGTGAAGTAACGATATTTTAGTTATTTCGGTAACGATATTTTAAGGGTATTGTTATTTTTTGTTATTGCGGTATCGGTATTTAACCCCATAATATTCTGACTTTTGGCAGATAGATATATGTATGTATGTACAGAGAATATACATATATCTATCTGCCAAAAGTCAGAATATTATGGGGTTAAATACCGATACCGCAATAACAAAAAATAACAATACCCTTAAAATATCGTTACCGAAATAACTAAAATATCGTTATCGCTAAAATGCCGTTACCCAAATAAAAGAAAATAGCGTTATCGCTAAAAAGCCAATACCGAAATAACTGAAAAAATTGTTATCCCTAAAATACCGTTACCGCAATCACTGAAAAAATCGTTATCCTTAAAATAACGTTACAGAAATAGTAGAAAATAGCGTTACCCTTACCGATAACCGCATTTGTTTCGGTTACCATTCATGCGTAATACATAAAGAAAAAACCAGTCTTGCTACATTTCATGTAAAAAAATCGTTAATATATAAAAAATCGAAAAAATGAAAAAAACGAAAAACGAAACGAAATTGGTTTCAATTCCTGCATATCGAGCAGCTTGTTATAAAAACACGCATTCAAAAAAATTTAATTAAGTAACTTTGGTCCACCATATCGTTTTTAGATGCAAGTTCTGAATTTTTTGAAAAAAGGGATATTGCGTGTTTTTAAACCTACTTGTAACCTTTACGCTATAAATCTGGTGCACATTTGACTTTAAAGCTTAAAAAACTTGTTTTCCTTGTCTATGCTCCATATTTAGACGTACATAAAATGGTCCTTCCTAAATAAGATTTAAATGGTATCTAGACAAACAAAACGGTAGATAGTAATAACATATTATTTGGGAACACTCCTCAAAACTTGACACAAATTATATTTTATGTAGGGTATTATATAGTTGGCATGCTCGTGCATGCTTAATTATATTACTATTTTTATGGTAAATTTCGAGTACCTTGTGCTTTCTTTGAAATATTTACGAATATTTGTAATTTTTTTCAGATACCATCACTACAAAACATGCCACCTCTAATGGTCAATGCATGGGCTCAAACTACAAGTAATGTTTTACATTTAAATGCCACCGATCAAACAGATCATTTGAAAAGAGAACAAGAATCAGAAGAAGAAGTGAAAGAATTAAGGAAACAAATAAGAGATCATTTGGAAAGAGAAGAAGAATTAGAAAAAGAAGTGACAGAGCTAAGCAAACAAATAAGAGATCATTTAAAAAGAGAACAAGAATCAGAAGAAGAAGTGAAAGAACTAAGGAAACAAATAAGAGATCATTCGGAAAGAGAAGAAGAATTAGAAAAAGAAGTGACAGAGCTAAGCAAACAAAAAAGAGATCATTTGAAAAGAGAAGAAGAATTAGAAAAAGAAGTGACAGAGCTAAGCAAACAAAAAAGAGATCATTTGAAAAGAGAAGCAGAATTAGAAAAAGAAGTGACAGTGCTAAGCAAACAAACAAGAGATCATTTGAAAAGAGAAGAAGAATTAGAAAAAGAAGTGACAGAGCTAAGCAAACAAACAAGAGATCATTTGAAAAGAGAAGAAGAATTAGAAAAAGAAGTGACAGTGCTAAGCAAACAAACAAGAGATCATTTGAAAAGAGAACAAGAATTAGAAAAAGAAGTGACAGAGCTAAGCAAACAAACAAGAGATCATTTGAAAAGAGAAGAAGAATTAGAAAAAGAAGTGACAGTGCTAAGCAAACAAACAAGAGATCATTTGAAAAGAGAAGAAGAATTAGAAAAAGAAGTGACAGAGCTAAGCAAACAAAAAATAGATCATTTGAAAAGAGAACAAGAATTAGAAAAAGAAGTGACAGAGCTAAGCAAACAAACAAGAGATCATTTGAAAAGAGAAGAAGAATCAGTTAAAGAAGTGACAGAGCTAAGGAAGCAAATAAGAGATCATTTGAAAAGAGAAAAACAATTATTGATAAAGCTAAGCAAACGAAAAATAGAGCATTTGAAAAGAGAAAAAGAATTAGATAAAGAAGTGACAGAGCTAAGAAAAGCTAAAAGAGAACTTTTAGAACTAGTATCACAATTACATGCTAAGACAATGTTGGAAGAGAAACAGCAGCCCCAACATCATTTGAAATATGAGGCAGAAACTCTAAATCCATCACAATATCCAGGTATTATCTGTAATAAAACACTACAAATTTATCCAAATCTTGCAAATAATCCAACATCATATACTACATTACCTAATTCGGTTATAAATCCCCGACAACTAATATCTTCAGCGAATTATGAAAGTGTCAATTATACGATTGTTGCTGATGGCAATGCAGACCATAATGGTGAGCCAATTGAAATACAATTGGCCGAAGAAGATGGTGCTTTAAATTTAAATAATTCAGCAGATTCTGGACGCTTAGAAATTTGCTTAGAACCCGAGGAACATCTAGAAGTTAAGCCTGAACACCCGATTTCTCCACCCAGTGAACATCACATTATAAAAAGACGTAAATTGGCGTTAGCTCAGCATGAAGTTTTACCATCAACAAGTGGGAATTATAACCACCAGCAGCATCACAAACAACAGTACCATCAGCAATGGTGTGAACAAGAAGAGAAGCATCAAAAACAAAGTCAAAAAGATCAAAAAAGACGTCCTAGGAATGGTTTATTAAAAAGTTCCAAAATTGAAAAGACAAATGGTAGTAGTTCAACATCACCAAATAACGGCATTAATTCTCAATGTGAAGCAGCTAGTACTAGTCATAGATATTATGTAGCTGAAATGGTTTCACTTGGTCCCAATGGTACCCGAATACCAGCTTCACTTTATGAAACCATGAGTTGGGATACAGTGTCAATTGCAACAAGAACACTTCTAATGAACTTATTTGATCGTCACACTTTAGCCACTCATTCAATGACTGGAAAAGAATCGCCGGCTTTTAAAGGTCTTAATAAGCCCGTAAAAAACAAGTTAGATCCTGATATCGTAGCCGATATTGTCTATGCAGTATCGATTAGATGTAATGTACCTGAAAGGGAAGTACGTCATGCAATTACCTCGAAATGTGCCGACGAAAACAAAAAGTTGAAAAAAGGACAAATCAGAGAACCGTCTACAGAAGATAAAGAAAATAATAAAAATATTGTGAATTGATTATTTTAATCTGTGGATTACTTGATCAAGTTGACATGCTTTTTCATTTGTCTTAAGTTGTATTCCTTTCAGTTGAGAGTCTATTCAAAATATGCTTTCAATTGCTTTTCTCAGATATGTCCAGTAGGATTTAAGGTTCAACTACAATTGACTTAAGTGACTTAAGCTAGGTATCGATATGAAACGAAAATTCTAACACAATTAAGTTACTTACGCCAATTGTAGTTGGGCCTTAACGTATAACAATCTTACTTTTTCGTATCTTGTATTAAAAAACTATAAATATTTTAGTTTTAAGCATAAATACAAAAATTAATTTTTTTATAAGTTATAATTCTAATCAAAACTAAATAACCCAAACTAATATCAAATCTAAATATCCCAGTCCTAGTGAGTTCATATATTATTCCATATATGCACGGATCCGTAGTTTGAGGAATCTTTTGAATACTTTTCCTATATGCCCGTATATCAAAAAAACTTTTATTTACTTTTTAACGAACATATTGTTTTTTGTTTATTAAAATTATATGTAAATATTATACTTTTATTAACATGTTGCTGGTGAATTTATAAATTTTGAAGAAATTTAGGAATTTAAAAAAAAAATACATAAATTACGTTAGTTCATTTAGTTTTGAACTATTTTTAAGTACATTCAGTCTTTTATTTAAGTCTATTATTTTAAATTCTAAGATAAGAAATTATATGTAAATATTACACTTCTATTTATGTTACATATTGCAGATAAATTCATACATTTTGAAAAAATTTGGGAATTTTTAAAACTAATAAAAATATTTTAAAGTACTTTATTATTAAAATTATTTATTTTAAATAGTGATATCGAAAAATTAATTAATATGGAAAACTTATAAAATGTATTACAAAATTAATTAACAAAAACAGTTTTAAGGAGGCTGACGATGACCTGGTCGCTCAGGTCGAAAGTATGCACTCCCCCTGGCGTTGATCCTCACAATTTTTTTCATTTAATTAAAAATAAAGAAAAAATAGTGTTTACTATTCGTTAGTAACATTAAATTATGATCTGCAGTCTGATACAATTTAAAAACAGTTTTATTTAGGGATCGTGTTTTAAAATTGATTTACGAATTCGAGTATACAAATTTATATTTTTATTAAAGTTTTTATGTATTGTTGATTTAATATTTTGTAAATAAATAGTATTAGTAGGATTTTAGATCATATAATCATATTCTTTTTTATAAATTGTTTTTATTGCAAAGAAACATAAAATTTTTTGCCAGTAAATTATCTATATCTATATAAAGGGTGTCCCAAGAAGAACGCAATTTTTAAATTTTAAATAAAACACAGATATTTAAAAAAAAATCGTGAAACATTATTATATCGTAAAGTAGACAGAATGAGGTTATGTATGGAACAATATATCGTGCAGATGGCCGCCGCGGCTTTGCTGGCATGCACGCGATCTTTTAATGAAATTTTCAATGACCGTTTTGCATGAATGCTGAGGTATTTCATTAATGCAGCGTCCAATTTCCTCTTTTAAGGCTTGAGTCGTCGTCGGCTTATTCGCGTAAACCATCGACTTCAAAAAACCCCAAAGAAAAAAATCTAATGGTGTTAAATCGCACGATTTAGGCGGCCAATTCTGATCTCCAAAACGCGAAATAACACGACCGGGCAAGAAAAAACTGGTTATCATTTCACGATACCGAACACCATTGACTGTTTGCGCTTGACCTGCCTCACTTTCATAAAAAACAGGTCCAATGATTCCTCCAGCCCAAAAACCACACCACACAGTGACACGTTGAGGATGCATTTGCTTCTCGTGAATCACTCGAGGATTTTCCTCACCCCAAATGCGACAATTCTGCCTATTGACGAAGCCATCAAGATGAAAATGGGCCTCGTCACTGAAGATGATTTTATCGGCAAAATCAGCATTTTCATGTTGTCTCTCCAATACCCAATTAACGAACTCCCTTCGCTGTCCATGGTCAGCTGGCTTCAGTTCCTGAGTCAATTGAACTTTGTATGCATGAAGATGCAAATCTTTCGTCAAAATTCGCTGCAAAGTGGATTTGGAGACACCAATTTGCTGAGCTCGGTGTCGAATTGAGGTGGATGGAGTTTGAGCGACATCATCACGTACAGCTGCGACATTTTCAGTCGATCGACCTGGTCGATGGCGCGTTGTTGTCTTTACATCACTAACAGACCCAGTTTCGGCAAATTTATCCATTAATCTCTTTACAGTTGACTCTTTTGGGGCATTATTGTGACCCCAAATTGATCGCAATTTGCGAACTGTAGCCGCAAAACTTTCACCATTTTGGTAAAACAATTTCACAATGAGAATGCGTTTTTCATTCGTGTAGCGCTCCATTTTTACTAACCTCGTACCTTCTACTAGCAAACAATAACAATTGTTCAAATGTCAAACAATGACACTTCGAACGTTGCCAGATTTAAAAATTGCGTTCTTCTTGGGACACCCTTTATATAAAAAGTGTGCTGTGACTTTATAACTCACGAACGATCAAACCAAATCGATCGACGCGTTCGTGAGTTATGACTTTTCATGTCAATATGTGATTTTGCCATATATATATAAAAAAAAAACAACAACAAATACGTAGGCGACCATGAGCGTTTGCGGTATGTATACTAAGTGCTGACTTCATACACACGGTAAATACACGTTGTAGCGCATACATGGATACACATTGAATTTGATTCAATGTTAATATTCATTCATGCGTAGCGAAGCTCGCCGGGATCCGCTAGTAGAGAATAAAAATTGAAAAATTAAACAAGAGCCAGCAGGGTAGAATAATTAGTATTTTCGGTTGACGTTACCCAACCTCCTTAGTATCCACGCTCTCCCCTATTGGTTATTGCTTATTGATGATTGTATATTTTTTATTGAAACAATTGGAAACAATTTATATTTTTTTATTTAATTTTATTCAAAAAATATTTTAGACAAAATTAAAAAAAAAAATAGTTAAAACATAAACGAATTTATCATTTTGGTTTAATTTTAGACATGAGTCGGTTGTAAAAAGTATTTTCACTTCCTATCCCTATTTTTTAACCTATGTAGCATTTTAAGGCAATTTAAGTTTTAATTATTAGAAATAAAATTTCCTTAAATACCTACTTTTTAAAATTAGTAAATTTTTTGGATAATTTTAGCAAATCGGTTTTCAAAAATTTGTAAAATGATTTTCGAAGTTAGCAACAAAAACTTGTATATATTCTGTAAAAATTATATAACATGTAAAATGTAAATAGCAAAAAAGTTTACTAAATAATATTTTTTTTACTAAAAATCAGTACAAAAATACTAAAGTGGGATTGAAACCCGTTTACAAATTTTTCTACTTAGTTTTTTTTTTCTGAGTGTATATTCTAAAATAAATTACTTTTTTAATTTTTGTGGAGTTTGTTGTTTTTGTTTTAGAATTTTCTTAAATTTTCTATTGAACTTGCATTCGTGTCCACACAGTGAAAGTCTCTTTTTGTAAATTTAGTAATTTTAGTATCTTTTACATATAAAAACAGGTAAAAAAGGCTTAAAATAATCCTGCATGTTCTGGAATTAGTGACTGATTCATAATGAAAATTTTTTAAAATTTACCTTGTGAAAACATTTTTTAGTTCTGAAAATCACAAAAACTTTTGTTCCATTCTGATTAATGCGAACAATAAATTCCAATCTTTTTTTAAACGAAAAATGAACTTTTCCTTTTTTTACTACACCTTAAATTTACTAAAATGGACTCAATAAGAATTCTATTTCCCGTATCTTTAAACGAAAGGCATATTTTGAATCGTTTCAAATCGTTTTGAGACATTACACTTACCATTTTGGGTAGTATTAATTCTGGATAATAAATACTCAAGCCCAAGCAAGGTCAATGGTTCAGTACTTATTATCCACAATTAAAAAACCACATACCACATCTGGCGCATTCAATCAGTAACAAAAGCTATCAATGGGATTCCAGAACATACCCCATTATTTAATTCTAAGCGACTGGTGAAAAGCAAGTGAAAATATTTTATTACCAGTCGCTACTGTAAAATGTAACCGCTGGACTGATTTTGCCCATTCTTAGGACGATGTCCATTAATCTAGATAGAAATGTGCAGCCCTTCTTGCGTCTTGGTCGCCATTTCAACAGACTGACGGACAGAAAGATAGGCGGACATCGCTAAATCGACTTAATATTACATAAGGATTGCGAATATACATATATATACTTAGACCTATATTTCGACATGTTACAAACGGAATGACAACCTGATTTAAAGGGTGGTTAAATTTTAAGGGCCGATGTTGATTTTGAATAAAACACAAATTTTCGATGACGCTGAGGCATAGAATTATGCCGTTAATGCGCCGAATTATCTCATCCTTTAGCTCTTGAATTGTTGCCGGCTTATCGGCGTACACTTTTTCTTTCATATAACCCCAAAGAAAGAAGTCCTACGGTGTCAAATCACATGATCTTGGCGCCCAATTGACATCGCCACCACGTGAGATAACAAGGCCATTGAAATTGTCGCGCCGACCTCATGATAAAGTATCGCGAACAAAAGCAATGTTTTCCGCAGAACGAACTGGGCGAGCATGTACAGGTGTTTTCACAGACTCGGTTTGCTGAAATTCGCCCACAATTCTTCCGATTCTGTACACATTTGGTCAATTATGCTAATAAAAAAAAAAAAAAAAAATCACGAAGTGCACGAAATGCACAAAATGCTTTTTGATTTTAACGCCCATTTTCATAATAAGCCTGAATAACTTTAACGCGATGCACGATTGTGTATCTTTCCATGGTTCAAATTGAGTTAGTCTGAAATTGAGAAATGTCAAATGAAATGCAGAAAAAAACTTGACGTTTAGGTGTGGTTCACATTCAACATCGGCCCTTAAAATTTAACTACACTTTACATACACCTCACCATACATATATGGTGGAGGGTATAAAAAAGTACGAATTAAAAGTATTTTTTAAGCATTTTTTTTTAATTTTGTCTAAAATATTTTTGGAAAAAAATAAATAATATAAAAAAAAATGTTGTTCGATTTATAAATAAAAATTGCTATATTTTGCAATTCATTGAGATTACAACAGTTTACCAAAATTTAGCGCTTACTAATTTTTTATACTAATTTGATTGTACTAATACATATTCATGATATTTAGTAAATTTATTGGCTGATTATAGCAAACCGATTTTAAATTTCACTTTACAAAAAGTTTACTGAAATTTAGTAGCGGATGAATTTCATGTAAAAATCGAGATGCATTGAACCCGACCCCCTCAGAAATTTTGTTCATAGCTAAATTTGATCAATACAAACAAACTCTCATTTTTAGAAATGAATTTTTGGCGATTTTTGGGCGTGGCACAGTGGGAAAGTTTTCGAAAAAACGCGAAAATGGTCGAAAAAACTCCATTTAAACTACAATAATTCAGAATCGGCTGAACCAATGTACATGATCTTGGTATCATTAAAAATATATTTTAACATTCTTTATGACACGTTTAAAACCAGCCTGCAATAGCAATTCTACAAACTCGACAAGAAAATGGATCTAAAACTCGATAAAGAGTGTGAAAATTTACGATTCTGGTAAGGTATCGTAGAATTCCACAATCTAGTGGTATTAACACAAAATGACCGTCTCATAATGAGTGAGAAATGTCTGGGGAAAACTAAACTATGCGTTCTAGTAGAAGAACTAAAATGGAACTTGTTAGACAAGTATGGCGGATTACTATATTTTACTGCTTTATGTATAGAAAAAATAAATTTGCCTTAAGTCTATATATTGACTAAATTCACATCCCAAAACCTGTCTTCGATATTTAGCAACATGATCTCTAACACGAATTACTCTATTGAAGCAATATTTCCAGCAGATGTACATGAGTAAACCTCAATACAATAAAGAAAATGTGGAAGACACAACGATAGGGCAACACGATATCGTACAGCAAACGGCAAGTAGCAAGCAGCATTATAAAGCCTGCGCAGTGTCCCACAGACTCTAGATATTACCAAATTTACATGTTAATCAAAAGAAAGAATATTGTCCAAAATAAGACCCAATGATTTATATTGTGAGACAATTTCCAATGACTCATTATCCAGCAAAATATTTTAATTTATATCAGAATTTTTCGAAAAAATCATGATTTTAAACTTTATTGGGTTAAGTTCTAGAAAATTTGCCTAAGACCATTCCATTATACGACCAAGATCACTATTAACACGATCCTCAAACCGATGTAAATTAGAAAACTCCGAAGTTGCTAAAAGTTGAATATCATCAAAAATTTCATTAATATATAAGTATAGGACCCTTGAGGAATGCCTCTATAAGCTTCAACAGACTTTGACCTCAATTCGCCTACTTGCACAAACTGACTACGACTAGAAAGCAAAATAAAATATTATGATTTAAAATTTGTAAGGATAGTTTTATGAAACAAATAATAATTTTGAAAAAGTAAAAATCATAGTTAACTTGATTTTCATTAGTCAATGCACTCAAAGAAAAAAGTTAGTAGAAAAATCTGTAAACGGTTTTCAATTCCACTTTACTATTTTTTTTTTACTGATTTTTAGTAAAAAAAAATTCACAGTGATACAAAATCGAACTTTCCAAAATGCAAATAAAAGTTGACATTTTCCATGACAAAACCTTTAAGGTTTTTTTATTTAGTTTAGTGCGAGATTTTTTTTTACACGCTTTTGAAGTTGGTGATTTTGGTACGCTGTCTAACAAGAAAAAATCATGGAAAATTGTCGTATCTTACTGATTTTGGGGTCGAGGAATAAAATATTTTTGATATATATTTTTAACTAAAACTCACGCTAGATGGCGCTATAATAGAAATTTCGCTATTACTTGTAGATTTTCATAGAAAAAAAGGTGTTTTTACTTTTTTGAGGCTAAAAATCAATTTTTCATGTTGGCTTCAATATAAAACATATTTCTAATGATATTACGAAGTATATTTTGTTATTCTCAGTACGTTACTATAATTGTACAAAAATGGTATTTTTATGGAAAAAAAATTGTGTTTTTTATGGGAAAAACGATTTTTGTATTTTGGAAAACAAAATCAACAAATTTTATTAAAATGCACATTGTTATCATTGCACAAATACTTTACGAAGCAATTGTCGTTTTAAACAAATTTAATTTGTTGATTGTATAAAGAGCAGTGAAGTTAATTTGATAAAAATCAGGGTTCAGAAGAATTCAAATATATGAAAACTAAATTTAAGTTTTCATTCATTCATTATAAATTATCATGAATGAAACTTGAAAAATTGTTTGTTTAATTTTTTAATTTGTAAAAAAAATTCCAATGAGATTGAAAACTGCTGCAAGAAAAGTTGCTGTGTGTATACCGGGATTTTCGTACATACTATTGCTGAATGCTGTGCAAAACATAATTATGAAACTAGATTTTTTGAAAATCTAGCTATGAAACTGGATTTCCATGTATGGGAAATCTGGTTTTAAATCCAGTTATAAACTATATTTTTGCCGAAATCTGATTTAAACGAGATTTCGGGCATAGTTTAAATTCAGTATTAAATAAAAGAGCAATTCCATATGAAAACGATCAAAATTGGCAAATTTTTGGACGACCCCTCTCCGATTTTAAAATAAATAGTCTCAATCGATTGCCCAGCAAAAAATAATGTACCTACATATTTTTTTTTTTTTTTTATAGTGACTGGTTTAGTGGTGGTGTACACCACTGTCATGTGACAAAATTGAAGAATTCTTCATAAGGGACCTCATTAAAAGTTATTTAAAAAAAAAACTACTAAAGTAACGAGTGATAGCTCGTTGGAAAGGTATTGAATCAGGCTTTAATTGAAAAATAAAATTTTCCTAATTTTTCTCAGAAATTTACCTTTTTTCCCATGAAAATTAAATTTTCCCATGAAAATTAAATTTTCCGATTTTCCACAGAAGCTCCTAAATTTTCCGGCTAATTTTATTTTTTTTGGATTCCTCATAATTTTTGCTTTAAGAATCAGCAATAAAAAAATGGGCCCCCGACTCCTTGTTTGGACAGGAGAAGAGCATTTAAGAGACCACCTTGTTCTCATTGTTTTTATATTTTTTATAATTGAATTATTTTTAATTATTTAACATTATTTTATTTTATTATTAAAAATACATTTTAAACATTATTTTACAGTTAAAAATACATTTATGAAGAAAAAATCAATTTTTTTTAAGAGCACGCATTCTTTTGGTCGTAGGATGGCAAACTTAGAAAATCCCACTTTTTCAGCTGGGAATTTCTCTTTGAACTGATGGTATGCTTCGGATAGATTACATAATAATAATCTGCGCTGCTTGTGTACTTTTTCTCCATCCTCACGTGTGATAACATAGTCACGTGTACCTGGGCAGGCGCGGCTGTTGTCATCATTGCAGTAAAAATCTTGAATCAATTTCACCGTTGCTTCGCTGAGGGTCCTTGAGCCAAATTTCTTGGTGGGAGTCGCCAATATGCCCTTCTGTCGAACTAATTCTTTGCTTCTTCTCGCGATGTAAAAAGATGTTTGAAACTGTTCAGAAATCTTGCGTATAGACCATGATTGAGGCAGCACAGATAAAATGAGATATTTCTCCGGAAAAGTGGTCGCTAAATTGAATTTTCTTTTCAACTGCTCAATCATTTGTTTGCCGTCATCAACGTCATCTGCTTGACTGCATTCGTTATCAGAGCCTTCATCAAATATTGTCGCGATTGCACTCATAACCTTGCCTTTTTTATCTTTCCTGTATTTTTCACTTCGCAACTTTCTTTTTCTAATAGGCGTTTCACCTAAAGTGGTAATAGCCTCATTCAAAGGACTCAAAGACATATTGACCATCGGAATGTCTGCCTCACTATCAGATGAAACATTTTGTTCAATTGTCATTTCACTCTCGGATTGTGGTTGCATTTGTTTCAATGCATTTGCTTGTTGAGACAAATCGATTTTACACTTGGGGCAAATGAATTGTGCTTCTTCACCGTATTGTTTATTTAATTCATTCATGTATCGCTTCGAAACACCAGTTAATTTTAATACTTTTATCTTTTTCGAACGATGTCCACTCTTGTTAAACGGATTGCAGCAAAATTTATTCATTTTACTTTAAATTGTCTTTACAGCTTCACTCTTTACTTTACAAAAAAACACTTTAACACTTTCACGTTTAGTATTCAACTGAAATTTGACTCAGAGTGTGTGAAGTATTTATATTTATTTTTTGGTAAAAAATAGGTAAAAAAAAATAAGCGATATTTGCTTTTCTTCAATAGGAAAATTTGCGTGAACTACTTCATAAAATGTTTTGTAAATTTTTTAAATTACCAGGTAATAAATATTTCGCCATATTTATGGAAAATCCGTGTTTTATGACTTGTTTCTGCACGTGTCATTTTAGGCGAAATATTTATTACCTGGTAATTTAAAAAATTTACAAAACATTTTATGACCTGTAGCCTCAGTCGGGTTTGGTGTTCCATTACATGCCACTGCTACTATTATCCATGGATTTATGGCCGATCTTGTGAAGGCAGGCAGACCATATTCACTACACACTCAACTTGGGGCTCTTAAAAAAAATGATTTTTTCTTCATAAATGTATTTTTAACTGTAAAATAATTTTTAAAATGTATTTTTAATAATAAAATTAAATAATGTTTAATAATTAAAAATAATTCAATTATAAAAAATATAAAAACAATGAGAACAAGGTGGTCTCTTAAATGCTCTTCTCCTGTCCAAACAAGGAGTCGGGGCCCGTTTTTTTATTGCTGATTCTTAAAGCAAAAATTGTGAGGAATCCAAAAAAAATAAAATTAGCCGGAAAATTTAGGAGCTTCTGTGGAAAATCGGAAAATTTAATTTTCATGGGAAAATTTAATTTTCATGGGAAAATTTAATTTTCATGGGAAAAAAGGTAAATTTCTGAGAAAAATTAGGAAAATTTTATTTTTCAATTAAAGCCTGATTCAATACCTTTCCAACGAGCTATCACTCGTTAACAACTTTCAATGAGGTCCCTTATGAAGAATTCTTCAATTTTGTCACATGACAGTGGTGTACACCACCACTAAACCAGTCACTATAAAAAAAAAATATATGTAGGTACATTATTTTTTGCTGGGCAATCGATTGAGACTATTTATTTTAAAATCGGAGAGGGGTCGTCCAAAAGGTGATCGCTTTCATATGGAATTGCTCAAAAACAAAAAACACTTTCACAAGCAGTGAGTGCAGTGTGTAGCAAACACAAAGCTTTGTCCCAATTCACACATAGCAACTTTTGTTGCGCTTCTCTTGAGTTTATGGGAGATAGGGGAAAGAAGAGTGGTAATTGGTACGGAGTTGCTGTGTGAAGATAAAAGCAACTTTTAAAGGGAATTGACAAGAATTACCGTAACTCTGTGTGAAATGGGACTTTGGAACACTGAAAAAAAAAGTTAGTAGAAAAATTTGTAAGCGCTTTTCAATCCCACTTAACTAATTTTTTTTTAATGAGTTTTAGTAAAAAAATATTATTTAGTAATTTTTTTGCTATAAACATTTTACAAATTACAGAACTTTTACAGAATATTTACAAATTTTTGAGGCTACCTTCAGAAATCATTTTTACAAATTTCTGAAAACCGATTTGCTAAAATAAGCCAAAAAATTGTATAATTTTAAAGGAAATGTTATTTCTAATAATTAAAACTTATACATACAAACTTAAATTGCCTTAAAATGTTGCATAGGTTGAAAAAATTGATCGGAAGTGAAGATACTTTTCACAACCGATTTATGTCGAAAAATAGGACATCCACTTAAAATAGCTCTACAAACTTTTTTAGTTCTAAAATCAACCATTAAAACGATTAAAATTTGACCTTAAAATCAAAAAAAAAAATTACTAAAAATATTTTTCAAACAAAATTCAGCAAATTCAAACAAAATGACAAATTCATTTATGATTTAAATTTAAGTATTTTTAAGCCTTTATTTTTTTTTTAATTTGACTAAAATATTAAAAACAAATAAAAAAATGTTTAATAAAAAAAATATAAAATTGTATATTCAAATTCGTAGGGCAATTTCAAAAGAAATTAGCAGCTTAAAGTGTAAAAAGTGTATTTAAAAATAATTGAGTTAGTTTGTGCATTTTAATAATTTTTTCTTATAAATTATAATTTTGCTATAATTTACAATTCATTGAGTTTACAGTAATTTACTAAAATTTACTAATTTTTTGTACTAATTTGATTGTACTAATATTAAAAATATTTCGTAAAGTATTTTTGCTGATTTTATCAAACCGATTTTAAATTCTAGTTCACAAAAAGTTTACTAATATATAGCTACAAATTTTTTCTACTAATTTCATTGTACTACACGTCAGCAGACATGTGTTGCTAAGATTAATACAAAAAAAAAATATCGCGGGCTTAAATTAGCAAAATTTCCGTAAAATTTTCGCATTACAGACTTTTTTGGTGAGGATATTGTTGAGATTAAAAGCCTGTTCCTCGATCTCGAACGAAAAACTAGTCGAACGAAAGCAAGTCACTCGAATTCGAATCAATTTGGGTTTCTCTATTTCGAAAGTCTTCGATCGACTTGACTTACGTGTGTCAATTTTTGTTTCTTACGCATTTACAAACCACAGAAATGCCAGATATTATATTTTGAGCATTTGTTACAATTTTCTTTAAAAGTAGCAAAAATACTACTAAACTGCTTAAAGACAAAAACAACCCTGTTAAACAGTGATCAGCTGTATATGACAAATGAAATAAAAAAAATAACAATAAACAAATCAATTTTTATTTTGAAAATGTGTTTATTTGTGAAAATTTTTGTTATCGATTGGTTGTGGGTGAAATTGTTGTTTGGAGTGCTTTTCGGTTGCATGTTGTCTGTTCGGTGCGGTCACTGCTAAAGTCCTTGTAAAATAAAAAATGTATATATGAGCTTCTTGGGCAAACGTAAGCCGCAAACAACACACACATACCTTTTACCACTCAGCAACAGCGTAATAGGGGGTGAAACGGAGTTTAGTTTTCTGGTCAAATTTTCCCCCTCTGCGGAAAATTTGTTTGCTCCGAACACTAGAGTCCTTCTGGCAAAATCAGGTCTTTCTTCCATATAAAATACAAGCGTCTTCGGATGGTCCATTGTTGATTTTTTTTAACTAAAATTTAAAATTCTCAATAATCTATTAATATTTGTATTATTTTGTACTTACTTTTTGTTATCCATTGCTTTTTTTACTTCATTTTGCTTTTAAAAATATCAAACACATATTTACTCGACAAAAAAAACAGCAAGTGACTGATTTTGACATTTGCGTTCCAGCTGTTCGAAATAGAGAAACCAAATTTTGTATGAAAACAGTAAAGGGCTAACTATATTATACTTTTGCTAACTTAAGCAACTGTCAAAAATCAACGAAAAGTCTGTCAAATGCTTAATCAACTTATTGAAGACTTTTTGGTGGCTACAATGTACTTTTTAAACTTAAATACTTACTACACTTAGTTGCAAATATTTGTACTTTTGCAACAACTGTTTTCTTCTTATATTTGCAAAATATATGTGTCTTTTCGAAAAATATTATTTAATGTGTTCAATTTATAAATATTTTACAATTAACGAGTAAATCTATATTATTTTAAATAATTTAAAGAAACAAATGAAAACATAAATAAAAAAGTACTAAAAAATGCAACAGTGCTTGCATCTTAATCGAAAAACAAATACAAAACCCACCCCTTTTGTTAAACATGCACTTTTGTTTTTTAACATTTTCGATTAAATTTTCTATAAAAAAATTTTCCACGTACATTGCAGTTTGTTTTTTTTTCATAAAAAGTTTTTTTAAAAACACATGATTCCTTAAGTAAAGTGCGGTCAGTTTCGCTGTTTGCTTAAGCAAATGACACTTGACGAAACTTAACGAAAAGTTTGTTAAGTACAATATAGTCATACACATTTGATTACATGTATTCGCACATTTGCTTAAGCTAGCAAAAGTATAATATAGTTAGCTCTTTACGTTTTCGTTCGACTTGTCGTTCGAGTCATCGTTCGCATAGAAATAGAGTTAGTGGAACCCAAAACTGTTTTCTTTCGACTAGAAAGCAAACGAACGTGTTTTTTCGAAATAGAGGAACAGGCTATAATTTTTAAATACATTTTTATTTAAAATTATATCATGGTTTTGAATTAAAAAAATATGTATAACATACATTATAAACATGAATGTGCATGATTTAAAAAAGACAACCAGTGCCCAGATTCTAAAAAACGCACGATAATTATCATTCATTTTCGAAGTTAAAAATTCTATCGTTTTGAGGATGTTACTTACCAAACTGTTGAACGATATGATTAAAATTGACTCTCTTTTATTAAATTTGTAACAACAGTTTAAAATTTGTATACACACTCACCAAAAAAGTATGTAATGGCAACTGAAAATTTTGCTGTTATTACGGGAAATTTTGCTAATTTGAGCCCAGCGGCATTTTTTTTTTTCTAATCTTAATTTATCATTTTGTTTTAATTTGGTAATTTCTATTTTGAAGAATATTTTAGTCAATTTTTTTTTACTTTTAAGGTCAAATTTTAATTGTATTTAGGGCTGATTTTTAGAATTAAAAAAACTTTTTAGTGCTATTTTAGGTGGATCCATTTTTTGTAAGTATAAGTTTAATTATTATAAATAAAATTTCCTTCAATATTCACTTTTTATAAATTAGTAAATTTCTTTACTAATTATAGGAAATCGGTTTTCGAAAATTTGTAAATATTCTGTAAAAATTCTGTAATTTGTAAAATGTAAATGGCAAAAAGATTTGCTAAATAATATATTTGTTCTACCAACTTTTTTTTCTGAGTGTAATATGGTAGATTTAAACTTCGAAGGTGGACGATGATAAATTTTACCTGCAACATGTTAAAACTACATAAACAAGATTGTTTATGTTTATTATATTCCAATTTCTACCTAAGAAATTTAATTATAAAAAGGGACATGCATAATTTTAACAAATCCTTGGATTCTACAGATAATCTTACTAAACTTTATGATACATTACAAATATTCCCAGTACAATTTATCGCCTTATTTAACCAGAATTTTTTTAAATAGTTTTCTGGTATTATTTTTTAAATCAGGCACATTCATATTTATAATGTACAGTGTTGTGCAAAACATCAGCAACAAAACGCGTATTTAACATTAAGGTGGTGTTTTCAGATGACGTTTTGCTTTAGACGAACAAAAATACAAAAACAAAATACTCTCATTCGTCTAGCGACGTACGTCTTGTGGAAACCCCATATAAGTTTTGCAATAAATTACCTGAGCTGGGGGAGCAGATGTGATGGGGGAGCAGATGTGATGGGGGAGCAGATGTGATGGTATGGAGTTGAAACACTCCACAAATTTTGTGGGGAAAATGGACCGTTTAATGTACCAACAATTTCTAGAAACAAAAATTATTTCGCATGCTGAATGACCCGACAATGTCCCGAAACATACATTGAAGTTGGTCAAAGAGTTCATAGAAGAGCATGGAGTTCAATTGTTGATTTTGTGTTGGTGTTCCATATGAGCATCATTGTTTAAGTTTAGTTTATAACAGTTTAAGAGCCAATTTAGGCAGTGACTTTGCATGCAAAAATTGTGTGGAATTTTCGTTTGTTGGCGAACGGGGTAGAGACGCTTACTTCTCGGTTTTCGTTCCATGTTTTTATTATTTCTCTTTAGCGCTCATCTTTTGTTACTTCATTCTCAGACCGTTTTTATTTTATGAAAAAAGTTTTTGTTGCAAATGAACTATATTCTGAAATAAATAACTTTATTTATGGAGTTTGTTGCATTTTTTTTACATTTAATCAATCAATTCCATGATAAAATTTTTAACAAAAATTAAAATTTTTTTCGGGGATAGTTCCTAAATAAATCGAGAGAACCATGAGAAGAAATCTCTCTAAAATACGCACTCTTGCTAATTAGAGCATGCAACTATTGCGCGCAATCCTTGTTTGATGGCGTGGTTTTAGTTCATAGTTTCTAAAGAATTCAATCCTTCATTCGATTTTCAATTCTGATTAACTATGGAAATATTGAATTCTCAAAATACAATTTTTAACTGGAAATGAATTCTTAATTTGTCTCAATGGATTTATTTTAAAATATTTAATAAATTTTTCATATTTGATTTGACAATCATTGAATTTATTCGTGGCAATTTAATCGGTTATTAGTCGATTGAGTCGCAAATTTGGGATTTATTGTTCATTCGAAAAAAAAAAGTATTCGAATTGAATAATAGGGTTGTTTTTTTGGAATTTTATATCTACATATATCTAAAACTACTTGTAAAGGAAACGACTATCCCTACTAACCTGACTTTTCTTTATTTTTTGTAAACAAATACAATTTGAACATTCGGGGCTGCCTTTGTACGAAATCTGTTTTCCTTTATGGACTTTTATTATATTATTTGCCCTGCACTACTTTTAATTACAAACACATCATTTATTTGTTATAGCTTTTGTTGTTTTTAATATTTTATCAAATTAAAAATTCTGAAATTTCAAACATTTTTATGACATTAATAAATAATTTTGTTTACATTTAAAAGAGAAATGTCAATAATTTCTAAGACTTGACAGAATTTTTATATATTCTTAATTTTTCAATAGCTATATCTATAACTACTTAGCAAGTCTATATCTAAAATTTGTATGGAATTTTTTACGTCCATGGCTCGAAAACTAGACACGCTAAAAAAAAAATTTTCAGTATTATACTAAATTTGACAACAGCATATTGTAAATAAAACAATAGGTCTGTACGAGGTAATTTTGGGTAAAGTCTGGTAAAATGAGAGTAAGCAAAAAATTCTCTCACAAAACTATAAAAATGCCCAAAATACTGCAAACGCACAAAACCACATTTAATACCCAAAAATAAACGTCAAATTTATTCATATTAAAAAACAGCTTAATTAATAAATATATTTGAAATGCCAAATATCTACTTACATTTTCAAATGTATTTTTCATTATTAAGAAGGAAAAGTTGTTTATAGTAAACTTTTATTTAACTTTAATTTTTTTCAAAAATGCAAAACAGTTAATTTATTAGCAACAGCTGATGATTTGACAATATTACCATTTTACCCAAACAAAAAGTACGGGTAAGTTCTGGCACACCATGACGATGTCTCTCACGTCGTAAAAAACGTTCTCTTTCTTTTGTATGTGCAGATTTCAAAGGTTCAGCATCTTTTTAAATTGGATTTTTTGCGATTCCAATTGAATTTCTTTGCAAATCCAATTAGTTTTTAGCAGCTTTCCCAATTGGATTTGGAAAAAAGGTTTAAAAACAGGGGAATTTACTCAAATTTTTGCAGAAATCAGGGAAATTTGCTCAATTTTCCCCTGTTTTCTCCAAGTTTCCGAACCTTTGTATTCTGTATAATATTTTATTTGGCCGCTGACGGCGTTGCATCCTCTATACTATTCTTCCTCTATGGTTCTGGTAAAAAGAGAAACACAATTACTCTCTCATAAACGCTCTCATTTACCCAATTTTTGTTACAAGAAACGCTTTCTGGTAAGATTGGGTTCCCGCGGGCACCCGCGGTAACGTACGTCGAACACACCTAATATGTTCCTAAAAAAAATTAATTTATTGCAAAATTCATTACCATGATAAAAGAAACTATATTAATATAGCTTTCATTTTTTAACAAGAAATGCCTATTTGGAGGAGAGATTTTTCACTTTGTTCATGGCATATCTTTCCGGCACTATTGCAATGTTGTTTGCAATTTTTTTTAACCGGAGGCAAACAAGAAAATTTGTGCTACATTAAACTTTACTTTCAAATAAAAGAAAGCAATTTTTTTGTATTCACAACTTACATTGTAGTACTATTGTAAAATTTACTATTTGTTTACATTTTTTTAGCACAAGGTGATGCCAGATTTACCCAATATTTTTATTAAATAGATCAAAAAACGCCGCATTGAAATTTTTTTTTAAATCGCCTCGAAGGGGTCTTAAATAGATCTAGAGGCAGCCACATACCATGGATCGTGAAACAAAATGCATATTTAAGATTCTGTGGAAATTTTTTTTCATTTCAGTACCCACTCATATATGTTACTACGCGTATCAGTTTTTGGGTCCTGGAGGGCCTCACAAGCCCCGTCCCCAAAAATGGAAGATAAAAAAGTTTTATTTTTTTTTATTCCAGAGGGGGTCATATATTTTTTTTATAAAGTAACCTAGGGGGTGGCACATACCATGGATCGGTAAACAAAATGCATATTTGAGATCCTGTAGAAATTTCCTCGCGTACCAGTTTTTGGGCCCTGGGGGCTCCGGCACCAAAAATGGAAGATAGAAAAAAAAATTTATTTTTTTATTCCAAAAAGGAACATATAATTTTTTTTGAGCAACGCTCGACAAAGTGCATTTCAGCCAAAAAAAAAGTACCAAACATAAACATACAATATACAACAGTGATGCAAAATGTGGCAAAATTGGGTCATTTTTGGCACTTTGGAATGTTTGATGGACCTGTGTTATTTTCTAATCTATTTTGGCCCTTTCAATTAAAAATTTAACTACTACAAACTATTCAGAACATTTTTGAATGTATTTTTCTCCTTATTTCGGACAATACTTTTATTAACAACAATGTTTTGTTTGTCAAAGAGCTATCACACATTTGACTAATATTTAAGCTCACAATGTTTATTCTTTTAAAAACACACGGGAATAATATTTATCTGGTATAAAATGTATACGTACACATAGCTTTGTGTGTGTTAGTGTTTTTTGTATTCATTTAACATTTGGCGTTTTTTAAAAATGTGCATGTATTGGTTTTGTGCTGCTAAAGCTGAAAGTCCATACCACGCATGCTGCGCTTCTTCGCATTATACACGGTTGTCAAAAAAGTAGAATCATTGTAATTGTATGCTGCAAGTTACATAGTACCAAAGCGTAGAATGCCTTGACGCGTATGACGCGTCATAAGCAGCGTATGAACAGATCAGCTGATTTTGATAGTTTATTTTTATTTTAAAAACTACACAATGGAGGAAAAACTAATTGAAGCTGTAAAAAAACACAAAGTTCTTTATTCAACAAATTTACACTAAAGCTGATCAAAACAAAAGCGTAAAAAGCGTCGTATGTAACTTGAATTTCAGTAAAGCGTTTAAAGAGTTGACGCGTACAAATCGTTGACGCGAAAACGCGTGGTATGGACTTTCAGCTTAATGCGAGGAAGAAGCTAATTGAAACTTTACGCCACCAAAAAACCATTCTCCTCGCCCCGCTTGCCAACAAGCTGGCATGTTATGCCAGCATAATTGTTCTAATGTGTGATAACTCATTGAAAAGCTTTTTAGTTTATTTGCAAATCTGTCTTGCTTTTAGTAAAAATTCTTAAGTATATCAAGTAAATACAAAAAGAAACAAAGTTATCTGTCAAATAACGGTAACGGTAAAAAATTATTGATAAATAAAATTTGTATTGATAAATAAATTTCCCATTGCTTTTGAGTAATGGTATTTGTGAATTTAAATGAAACAAAACAGGTAAGTTGAAATATATACTTTTATATATCAAAGTAATTATAAATATATTTTAAGCAGGTTTGGCAGGCAATACCGATAAAATACCCTTATAGATTCAATACACTTTCAACTGACTATCGTTACACCTAAAATTCCGTTCTCTAAATAACTAAAATACCGTCATGGAAATATTTAAGAAAAACCGTTACCCGTAAACTAACGCTACAGAAATAACCGCCTTAAAATATCGTTACCGAAGTAACTGAAATATCGTTACTCTTATAATACCGTTACCGACATAATAGGAAATATCATTACTCTTAAAAAAACGATACAGTAGGTCCTTTTTAAAATATTTCAATAAAATGTCCAATAATATTCCTAAATTTACTCCTATCACCAAAAAGTATCCCTATAGGAATACCTATAAAAATATATATATTTGTGCGATAAATAAAAAAAATTTATTTAATTAAAATTTAATTTAATTTAAAAAAAAATATATAATCGTATGTAGAGTTTTAAACTGAAATAAATTATATCTTAAAAAAATCTTAACAAGTTTGTGTGAAACCATTATTTGATAAGAAATTACTCCACCGTAAAACTGGAAAAAAAGGAAATACGTATTGTGGGGTTAAGTATGAACCTACTATTATACTTAACCCCACAACACGTATTTTTGTTTTTTCAAGATTCTTACTTTCAAATTCAATGTAAAATTTTAAATCGAAAATGCGTATTTTGAAGTTAAATATGGACGTATCATTAGTCTGGATACAGGATACAATACTTTTTCCATCCATACAAAAACAGGTTTATAATTTTATAACCAAAATCAGGGTTGTATTTTTATAATATTTTCGGTGTAAAATTATGTTTATTATAGAAAAATACATCTCTGGTAGTACTAAATTTTCAAATAATTATTACTTATACAACTTAAGCATATTCCCACTTTTAAATAAAACTATTTAAAAAAAATTGTGAGACTATTTTGAGAGTTCCCCATTTTTCTAAACTTCCATAACTCGTAACTATTAAGAAAAATCGTAGTATGCATTTAGAAGATTTACCAATTTAAAATATGTATTGTGGGTTTAAGTATGATCGTAAACGTTTGTATAAAACCATGATTTGATTAGAAAATACGTATTGTGGGGTTAAGTATGAACGTTATATTATACTTAACCCCACAACACGTATTTTTGTTTTTTCAAGATTCTTACTTTCAAATTCAATGTAAAATTTTAAATCGAAAATGCGTATTTTGAAGTTAAGTATGGACGTATCATTAGTCTGGATACAAGATACAATACTTTTTCCATCCATACAAAAACATGGTTATAATTTCAGAACCAAAAGCAGGGTTGTATTTTTATAATATTTTCGGGGTAAAATTACGTTTATTATAGAAAAATACATCTCTGGTAGTACTAAATTTTCAAATAATTATTACTTATACAACTTAAGCTTATTCCGACTTTTAAATAAAACTATTTAAAAAATTGTGAGACTATTTTGAGAGTTCCCCATTTTTCTAAACTTCCATAACTCGTAACTATTAAGAAAAATCGTAGAATGCTTTTAGAAGATATAACAATTTTAAATTAGTGTGCTTTAAAGTGGATTCTGCGCTTTAAAAAAAAATAAAATGCTGTTTTTAAGTCGAAAATTTCAAATGATTTTCAAAATGGACTTTCTCAAAAAGAAATTTCTTTAAAATATTCAATTCCAAAATCAACGATTTGTCGAATAGTACCATTACTAACAGATTAAAATTTAATTAAATAAAAAACTGGTAAATATATTCTAAAAAAATGTTGGGCCACTCAAAGGTATTTTGGCCCTTTTTAAACGTCGATTTGGCTCAAAACAAAAAAACTCTAAATACATCACTGATATACAGGCAAGCGATCAACAGCAATTTCCACCCTTAAAATCATAGGTATGTAGTTGTCATATGTATATACATTAAAACACAACAAACGCTACAACTACATTGAGCAGAAAAAGGATATTTATTATCAGCAAAAATTCGTGTACTGAAATTTGCAATTAGTCGTTAACAGAACCTCTTTATAAACAGTCGTTTATTTGGTAGTTTAAAGGAAAGCATTTTTCAAATTTTATTGCGGATCAATTTTTTTATTTGAAGAATAAAACATCGGTTACTGGATAGTTTTCTCTTTTGGAAAACGTGATAATTTTTCAAAAAAAATCTAACAAGCACTACAAACATATTGTATAAAAAAGGATATTCATCATCAGACAAGCGGAACCTACAGGTGCAGCAGCAGCTCAAATTGGCTTATAAAAACACTCTGTACGGAATTTGTTGTTTAATTGGTAGTTTAAAGGAAAGCATTTTTGAAATTTTATTCTGGTTGGATTTTTTATTTGAAAATCGAGCAAAAATCGGTTACTGAAGCATTTTTTTCGAAAAAGAATTTTTAACAATGGACCCTAATATGGTAAGTTTTACTTTTTTAAATTAATTATTGGTTTATATAAAGCATTTTGAGCTGGAAGCATTAGTTTCTGGTAAAGTTAAATTGGATCTTATATTCCAATAAATTTAGGATTCTTAAAATTATCCAAATCAGATTTCGAAAGTTAGTTGCCTGCAGATTTTTTTTCATATGCAGTCATTTTTATTGCGAGTCCGATTTTTTTTTTGGCAACGGCCTCTTCAGACCCACCTTTAAGGTTTATTCTAGAGATGGGCACATGAGCGATTTTTGACTTACACACTATTTCGAACCAAAAATTATAATCACGCACGTAGATTTTTTCTACTCACGCATGATCACGTGAGTAATTAAATATATAAGATTTTATTTATCATTTGAACCACTTGAAGTGTTACCATACTTAATACCAGGGTTGGCAGGTAATACCCCTAAAATACCGTTAACGAAATAACTGAAAAAATCGTTATCTTTTGTGTGTAATTTTCCAATTTTATTTTTTATTATGGTATGAGATATAATTATATATGATACATTATGTGCAAACAAATTTAAGATATTGTTATATATAGTTT
Source organism: Eustalomyia histrio (assembly GCA_949748255.1). Lineage (NCBI taxonomy): Eukaryota > Metazoa > Arthropoda > Insecta > Diptera > Anthomyiidae > Eustalomyia > Eustalomyia histrio. The sequence continues at coordinate 59,115,902 of OX456526.1, read as the reverse complement.
CATATCTAGAGTATTTTTGATATGGTAAAAGATATAATTTCATTTAATTATATGTGGCCCCATGTCAATGGTTTCGAATCCCAGTCAGTAAGATAAATTTTTTGTTCTTTTAGTTTGTTTTTATTTCCTTATTAATATTCCTTATTAACAAGAACTAGAAATTCTTTTAAGTATAATTATTTTACCATGTCCCAGACCAAAACTCTAAGATGTACCTCAATAATGAGTTAGCCCATACTCCAGGTGACACATATTTCAAATTTCAGGTTTCTAGCTAAATCGGTGTGGGCAGTCTGTTAAGGGAGACTGTTCACCTTTTTGCCCCTCTTCGTAGACATTTACAAAAATCCGACCTAGGCGAATGCCTACACCGGAGAAGAAACAAATGAACCAAATTTCAACTTCCCACACTCACCAAAAAAAGTCTTTAATCGCAACTGACAATTTTGCTGTTATTACGGGAAATTTTGCCAATTTGAGCCCAGCGGTATTTTTTGTAAATCTTAGCAACACATGTCTGCTGACGTGTAGTTCAATGAAATTAGTAGAAAAAATAGTAGCCGCTACTAAATTTTTCTAAACTTTTTGTAAAGTGGAATTCAAAATCGGTTTGCTAAAATCAGCAAAAAAAAAATTTACTAAATATTATAAATATTTGTACAAAATTTCAAATTTATTTATTTGTTTTATCGAGCATTAAAATATTATTTATTTTATTTTATTCAAAAAATATTTTAGACAAAATTAAAAAAAAGGTTAAAAAATTGTAAAAACATAAACGAATTTTCATTTTGGTTTAATTTTGCAATTTCTGTTTTGAAAAATATTTTAGTCAATTTTTTTTTACTTTTAAGGTCAAATTTTAATTGTTTTTAGGGCGGATTCTTAGAACTAAAAAAACTTTTTAGTGCTTTTTTAAGTAGATGTCCTATTTTTAGACACTTCCGATCCTTTTTTTAATCTATGTAACATTTTAAGACAATTTAAGTTTGTAGGTGAATGTTTTAATTAGAAATAACATTTCCTTCAGTATCCTCTTTTTTAAAATTTGTAATATTTTTTGCTAATTTAAGCAAATCGGTTTTCAAAAATTTGTAATATGATTTCTGAAATTAGCAACAAAAATTTGTAAATATTCTGTTAAAATTCGTTTACAAATTTTTCTACAAACTTTTTTTTCTGAGTGCAGCTCCAGCGTTTTTGGAAGGACATCAAGGGTGAGAATTTTTCCCTTTTCTGCCCCTCCCCTTTGGATTTTAACTTTATAGGTCCAATAGTTTGGGCAGGCTGTTAAAGCATATTTCAAATTTCCGGCTTCTAGCAATAGGGTTTGGGCAGGCCGTGAAAGGGGAGTTTATCCCCATTTTGCTCTTCCCCGAAGGAGTTTCCAAGAACCTCGTCTTAGCGAATGTCTACGCCGTAGGCACATTTGCCCATTTACACATTTACCCATTTGCACATGTGCACATTTACACATTTGGATATTTGTATCAAACCATCAATCTATCAAACCATCAAACAACACTTTGCACTTTTGCAAATTTTCACATTTGCACTTTTGTAAATTTGCACATTTTCACATTAGCATATATGCACATTTGCACTTCTGCAAATTTGCACACATTTACATTTGCACATTTAAAAATTTGCACTTTTGCACATTAGCATAATTGCACATTTACATTGGATGAGAAATCTATGTACCAAATTTTAACTTCGCAGCTCCAGCGGTTTTGGCAGCCCGTCAGGGCGAGAATTTCCCGCTTTTTGCCTCTCCCCTTTAGATTTTCCAAAAGTCACGCCATAGCTGTTATCTACACTGGAGAAGGAACCTGCATACCAAATTTAAACTTTCTAGTTTCAGCATTTGAAAATACAAAAATTATTTAAATACAAGACAATAACGAAATTAAATGTAACAGCTCCAAATCGTAGGGTGTACTGTTTTTTTATTTCTGAAATACAATTGACTTTTTCTGAAATACAATTGAAAAAGTGCAAGTTTTCGTTTATATTATATTGTTGGATCTAATCTGATACAATTCGATCTGACTTTTTTCGGACAAATTTCGATATTACTTTATAAATATATTGTTGGGTCTAATTTAATCTGCCATTTTCGAATCAATTCAGATCCATCTTAATCCTCAAATATATTTCTGGATCTAACTTGATCTGCCATTTTTCGGATCAAATATAAATATTGTGCCAGATTAATTTTTTTTACTCGGACCTACTTTCTTTTTGCCAATTAATTTCAAACCAACTGTGGTTCATTATGTAAAAATGTTTATGTTAGTTATAGATATTTCTGCAAGGGGCCACTGTGAAGTAACAATATTCAAAAATATATTCTCTGTACATACATACATACATATATCTATCTGCCAAAAGTCTGAATATGATGGGGTTAAATACCGATACCGCAATAACAAAAATAACAATACCCTTAAAATATCGTTATCGCTAAAATACCGTTACCGAAATAATGAAAAATACCGTTATCGCTAAAATGCCAATACCGAAATAACTGAAAAAATCGTTATCCCTAAAATACCGTTACCGAAATCACTGAAAAAATCGTTATCCTTAAAATAACGTTACAGAAATAGTAGAAAATAGCGTTACCCTTACCGATAACCGCATTTGTTTCGGTTACCATTCCTACGCAATACATAAAGAAAAAACCAGTCTTGCTACATTACATGAAAAAAAATCGTTAATATATAAAAAATCCAAGATTTAAATGGTATCTAGACAAACAAAACGGTAGATAGTAATAACATATTATTTGGGAACACACTTTGAAACTTGACACAAATTATATTTTATGTAGGGTATTATATAGTTGGCATGCTCGTGCATGCTTAATTATATTACTATTTTTATGGTAAATTTCGAGTATCTTGAGCTTTCTTTGAAATATTTACAAATATTTGTAATTCTTTTTCAGATACCATCACTACAAAACATGCCACCTCTAATGGTCAATGCATGGGCTCAAACTACAAGTAATGTTTTACATTTAAATGCCACCGATCAAACAGATCATTTGAAAATAGAACAAGAATCAGAAGAAGAAGTGAAAGAATTAAGGAAACAAATAAGAGATCATTTAAAAAGAGAAGAAGAATTAGAAAAAGAAGTGACAGAGCTAAGCAAACAAACAAGAGATCATTTGAAAAGAGAAGAAGAATCAGATAAAGAAGTAAAAGAACTAAGGAAACAAATAAGAGATCATTTGAAAAGAGAAGAAGAATTAGAAAAAGAAGTGACAGAGCTAAGCAAACAAACAAGAGATTATTTGAAAAGAGAAGAAGAATTAGAAAAAGAAGTGACAGAGCTAAGCAAACAAAAAAGAGATCATTTGAAAAGAGAAGAAGAATCAGATAAAGAAGTGAAAGAACTAAGGAAACAAATAAGAGATCATTTGAAAAGAGAAGAAGAATTAGAAAAAGAAGTGACAGAGCTAAGCAAACAAAAAAGAGATCATTTGAAAAGAGAACAAGAATTAGAAAAAGGAGTGACAGAGCTAAGCAAACAAACAAGAGATCATTTGAAAAGAGAAGAAGAATCAGATAAAGAAGTGACAGAGCTAAGGAAACAAATAAGAGATCATTTGAAAAGAGAAAAACAATTATTGACAAAGCTAAACAAACGAAAAATAGATCATTTGAATAAAGAAGAAGAATTAGATATAGAAGTGATAGAGCTAAGAAAAGCTAAAAGAGAACTTTTAGATCTAATATCACAATTACATGCTGAGACAATGTTGGAAGAGAAACAGCAGCCCCAACATCATTTGAAATCTGAGGCAGAAACTCTAAATCCATCACAATATCCAGGTGTTATCTGTAATAAAACACCACAAATTAATCCAAATCTTGCAAATAATCCAACATCACATACTACATTACCTAATTCGGTTATAAATCCCCGACAACTAATATCTTCAGCCAATTATGAAAGTGTCAATTATACGATTGTTGCTGATGGCAATGCAGACCATAATGGTGAGCCAATTGAAATACAATTGGCCGAAGAAGATGGTGCTTTAAATTTAAATAATTCAGCAGATTCTGGACGCTTAGAAATTTGCTTAGAACCCGAGGAAAATCTAGAAGTTAAGCCTGAACACCCGATTTCTCCACCCAGTGAACATCACATTATAAAAAGACGTAAATTGGCGTTAGCTCAGCATGAAGTTTTACCATCAACAAGTGGGAATTATAACCACCAGCAGCATCACGAACAACAGTACCATCAGCAATGGTATGAACAAGAAGAGAAGCATCAAAAACAAAGTCAAAAAAATCAAAAAAGACGTCCTAGGAATGGTTTATTGAAAAGTTCCAAAATTGAAAAGACAAATGGTAGTAGTTCAACATCACCAAATAACGGCATTAATTCTCAATGTGAAGCAGCTAGTACTAGTCATAGATATTATGTAGCTGAAATGGTTTCACTTGGTCCCAATGGTACCCGAATACCAGCTTCACTTTATGAAACCATGAGTTGGGATACAGTGTCAATTGCAACAAGAACACTTCTAATGAACTTATTTGATCGTCACACTTTAGCCACTCATTCAATGACTGGAAAAGAATCGCCGGCTTTTAAAGGTCTTAATAAGCCCGTAAAAAACAAGTTAGATCCTGATATCGTAGCCGATATTGTCTATGCAGTATCGATTAGATGTAATGTACCTGAAAGGGAAGTACGTCATGCAATTACCTCGAAATGTGCCGACGAAAACAAAAAGTTGAAAAAAGGACAAATCAGAGAACCGTCTACAGAAGATAAAGAAAATAATAAAAATATTGCGAATTGATTATTTTAATCTGTGGATTACTTGATCAAGTTGACATGCTTTTTCATTTGTCTTAAGTTGTATTCCTTTCAGTTGAGAGTCTATTCAAAATATGCTTTCAAATGCTTTTCTCAGATATGTCCAGTAGGATTTAAGGTTCAACTACAATTGACTTAAGTGACTTAAGCTAGGTATCGATATGAAACGAAAAATTCTAACACAATTAGGTTACTTACGCCAATTGTAGTTGGGCCTTAACGTATAACAATCTTACTTTTTCGTATCTTGTATTAAAAAACTATAAATATTTTAGTTTTAAGCATAAATACAAATATTAATTTTTTTATAAGTTATAATTCTGATCAAAACTAAATAACCCAAACTAATATCAAATCTAAATATCCCAGCCCTAGTGAGTTCATATATTATTCCATATATGCACGGATCCGTAATTTGAGGAAAAAAAAACTTTTTTTACTTTTTAAGAAACATATTGTTTTTTTTTTATTAAAATTAAATGTAAATATTATACTTCTATTAACATGTTGCTGGTGAATTCATAAATTTTGAAGAAATTTAGGAATTTTTTAAAAAAATTTATAAATTACGTTAGTTCATTTAGTTTAAACTATTTTAAAGTACATTTAGTCTTTTATTTAAGTCTATTATTTTAAATACTGTGATAAGAGATTATATGTTAATATTATACTTCTATTTATTTTATTTTTTTATTTATTTATTATTGTACAATTTTAAACCAAGCCCTTAGGCCACATATGGTTTATAAACTACACACATTAAAAAGATAAAAAAAAAAAGAAAAATAAAACTTCTACATAATAAGTAAATATTTATCAATAAAACCAATTATAAATTTAATAACTTATCAAAAAAAAATAATAATAATAAAAATAATACAATTAACAATAAAGAAATATTAATTGAATACAAATTTTCCTTTTCTAAAAATAACCTATGGGTAATTGCGTTCAAATATATAAAAATAAGTCACCAAAAATTTAATTATAGATAAAATTCAATAAATGTTAAAATATAAAATAGAAAAATTAATGATCGTTATGGTAGGCATATTCTTTAATTTACAGAAAAATTAAAACTTCTAAGAAAAAAGGGTAAATAATTCCAAATTTTAGCTACCCTGTACTGGAACGATCTTTGAAGAATAGACGTGTTGCAATGTGGATAAATTAATTGTGGGTTTCTTAAAGAACTAGAAAGTACGAAATGCTTTAGTAAATATACCGGACATTTACCCTTAAAAATTTTGTAAAAATATATATTTTGAGCGCCCCGGTAGGCTAGTTGGTAACGTGCTAGCTTATCAGTGCGGGGGTCGTGGGTTCGATTCCCACCAGAGGATCCGGTCTGTTTTCGCTACAACGAGCGGATGACCTTTGTAGCTAGTGCTCGGTTGGGGTATTAATATATAATTTGTAATTATATGATTAATATAAATAAAATAAAAATCGCGTGTGTATAAATGTTTTAAAATTGCATCTTAGAAAATCCTCTACTTAATTAGTAACGTGGTAACGATATTTAAGATTGTACACAAATCGAATAATTCGATTGAACAAAATATGATATCTACGCATTACACGACCCTTAACACCAGATATAACAATATAACATATTAGACTGGTAAATAAAGATTTAAAGAATATAATCGACGTAATGTGAAATTAATGATAGAACACAGCCAATCTATATACTCTTCAAAACTAAGACTAGAATCAATTAAAACATGTCTGGGCATTTAATACATTCTACAAACTCAATTTTATAACCGTTCGCCTTGATATTTGAATTCACGAAAGTCCTAGGAGATTTGAAAATCATTGCCTTAGTTTTCGCAGAATTAAAACAAAGATTACAGTTATCAGACATTATAAAATAATTCACACGCTCCAATACATCATTAAACTGAGATTCACCAGAAAAAAGAAGCTGAATATTATCCGCAAAAACAAAAACCTCACAAGAAAACCCATCCGCAATAGACATAAGATCATTCATATAAATAAGAAACAACAAGGGCCCAATAACAGATCCTTGCGGAATACCACTAGTTACTGTCAACCAGCCAGAAATAGACTCCTTAGAATGAACATATTGACGTCTTTCCGTCAAATAAGAAAAAATTAGCCCACAAGCCGATTGCGAGAATTTAAAGAAATCACAGAGTTTTCGAATTACAGGTTGGTTGAAAAGTTCCTGCGCTCGAAATGAAAGAATACTGTTTTTGTTACGAAATATATTTTTTATTCAATATAATCTCCTAGAAGCTCAATACACTTGGTCCAATGATCTTCCAATAATTTTATCCCATCCTTATAATGGTTTTCCGGAAGCTCTGCAAAATAACCGTCTACGACTGCTATGGCCTCTTCATTCGACGAAAAATGCTTTCCACGAAGGAATTGTTTGAGATTTCTGAAGAGATAGTTGTCACTGGGAGCCAAATCTGGTGAATACGGTGGATGTTCAAGCAACTCGTACTTTAAAACTTTGAATTAAGCCATCGTCAAAACACTTTTGTGAGCAGGTGCATTGTCTTGATGAAAAATGATTTTTTTCTTCTTTAAACCAGGTCTTTTCTCACGAATTTTTTCATCCAGCTGATCCAAAAGGCTGCAATAATATTCAGAGTTGATTGTTTTACATTTCTGAAGATAATCAATCAACATAATACATTTTGCATCCCAAAAAACTGATGCCATAACCTTCATTGCTGATCGTTGTGGCTTCACCTGCTTTGGAGCTGAACAACCAGCTTCAGTCCACTGTAAAAGTTCTTGTTTCATTTTAGAATCATGGTGGTAGATCCAAGTCTCATCCATAGTTATAAAACGACGCAAAAAGTCGGTTTATTCGGCTTAAAACGCTCCAAATTACGTTGAGAAATTTGTTTTCGATCCAGTTTTTGTTGAATTGTTAATGTGTGCGGCACTAACTTTCCAAACAGTTTTTTCATACGTAATTCTTCATGTAAAATATGGAGTACTCGTTCGTCTGAGATGCCTATGGCATTAGCATAGGCATTTAACGCTTAGTCAAACTTGGATCTTTACTAACCATATTATGTACCTGCTCAATGATTTCTGCTGTGGTTGCAGTTTTTGGTCGTCCTTCGCGTGGATCGTCTTTAAGGCTGGTACTACCACGTTTAAATTCACCAGCCCAAAATTCAACGGTGCGTTTTGAAGGTAAGGACTCCTTATACACTTCTAACAATTGTGCATAAATTTAATTTGCTTTTAAACCCTTCAAACCAAAGAATCTAATGACTGTACGATATTCAATTTTTTCCATATTAAAAAAAATCAATGACACCAAACAAATGGCTTGTAAACAAAGAAAGAATTGACAGAATGACTTGCAACTTTGTATGTGTTCTCAGGACAGTTATACCAACTTGAGAAAAAAAAAGTTTGGAGCTAGCAGTGCCATTTCTTGGTGAGCGCAGGACTTTTTCAACCAACCTGTAAAATTGTGTGACTAATACGGTCAAAAGCTTTGGATAAATCAAGCGATAACAAAACGCCTACATTACTTTTATCCATACCTCTTCCAATAGAACCCGTTAGATCTACCAGTAGGAAAGAGGTGTTATAATTCATGGCGAAATTCCGATTGAAAAGGGTTTATTAAGCTATTATCATCCAAATATTGTAACATTTGTTCCTTTATAACGTGTTCGACAATTTTGAAAACCACCTTAGCAACTTTCCAATCGGTAGGAAAAATAGAACAAGTGAGAATATTATTAACTAGGTGTAATAACTGTTTTTGAATATACGGAAAAATAATTTTTAAAAATCTTAATGGCAAACCATCAGGGCCCGAAGCATTAGATTTACTATTAAAAAATGCACAACACAATTCCTCCAAATTAATAGCACGGAAGAAAACCATTATCAACAAAGCTTAAATTAGAATTAAAAGGGTCAATGGCATCAACTGTTCTATGAGATACAAATTCTTTATTAAGCCCATTTGCATCTAAACCTTTTGCAGATTCAATCGTCTCTCCGACCTCCATTAGATCTCAAAATTTTCCACATACCCTTAGCATCAAGGTTCTCAGCTTTACGAATAACGGTTTTAGCCTTGTTCCTCGCCCTACAATAAATTCTGCAATTCTCCGGAGAAGGTAAACAAAGATATTCCTTAAAAGCTAGATCTTTAACTGATAGATTAAATTTAATGACTGGTGAATCAAACCAATTTTGATTTACTACATAAAATTTGCACATTTTTGACGGGGACATGAGAATGTAAAATGTTAATACATTCCATTAAACTACAAAGTTGGTTGTCAATACTAGAAGTTCTAAAAAATTCAGTAAAATCAAATTGAAGCACTAGATTCACCAACAACTCATTGTACACATTCTTGAAGTCTTTAAAATCGATATAATCATCAGTAGGGGCAATACTAGTAGAAACACTCAAGAAAATAAAAGAATGGTGAGATATAGCTGGACATTGCATCTGATTAGTCAATATGACAGGTACTGTTGGACTTACAAGGATAAAGTCTAATAATGAAGTAGAAAAATGCGATACAGCAAAATGAGTCGGCAGACTATTATGAAGACAATATAATCCCAGCCTCTGAGAAAAAGAATGCATGGTATGAGAGTTAATTAAATCAAACAAGTTCAAATTAAAGTCACCCATAATTATAAAATTATTGTACTTCACCAATTCAATCTATCCTCCAATCTATCCTCCATAATTTGAATATTCTCAGCATTTCTTTTAGGAAGATAAACAACACCGAGTAAAAAATTAGAACCTCGCGTTTCAACTTCAATAAAAATTGATTCAAATTTACCATAATCTTCAGATTTATAAACTACTTTGGCCTTAATTCTGTTAGAAACAAAAAGCCCTACACCTCCGCCTCTAACTTTGTTAAAATCACTACTTACATCGCTGACTACAACATCAACTCTCCTATCACCGGAGTCTATCATTCCTGTGAAATGTATATCCTGGTACCGCAATGACTTGAAGAAATATTTGACTTCAACCAAGTCTCACTAACACCTATAATATCTAAAAGACAATATCTAAGAATATGCCTTAATTCATCAGGTTTTTATGAAGATGATTTTTTTCCTAAATTTGAACGCAAGTAAGAGTTGTCATGGACAACAGGGCCTAAATTTTAATTTAATGTCATATCAAAATTATAAACAACAGTAAAAATAAATTAAAAAAATATATAAATATAAAATTAGCTAAAAAAATAATTATCAGATTGACTGATTCGACAATTTGATAACAAAAAAGCTTAAACAAATAAGATTAAACAAGAATCATTACCAGAAAATCATTAAATTAATGTTATGTTATATAAAGCAAGAAAAAAACCAAAATACAACATTTTGAACTAACTGAAGATCGATCAAATGATGAACTGGACAATGGCACACTATTTTCTGAAGACCCATCTATCAATTCCCCACATTGTCTAATATCCAATACTTTTTCTAACCCATTGAATAACACTATATTCAACTTCGGTATATCGCCATTAATAAGCTTAAACTTTTTTATCTTCTTTCCTTCCCACAATTTACGGCAAATGATCAAACAAGTAGATCCGACTCGCAACACGACCACCAATAACATCCTTAAGCTTTATATGATTCATTCGGGAATAATTTGACTTAAACAGTCTCTTGTATAGACAGTGTTAAATTTAACTAAGACGGAATCGCCACCCATAATATAACAACAATGTTGTATATCAATCGGCCAGAGGTTAATATTACAGATTGAAGCGATGCGAGCAACAGGATTTCGAAGATCTTTAATTCCCTTCGGTAAACCCTTTATCACTATATTTGCTCTACTCATCCGCCGTTGCAAAATGTCGTTCTGAGTTTCAAGATAATGAATTTTCTCTCTCTCAGCGCTTTATCTACTTGATTTACAACAATGGAGGAACTTCGCACTTTATCCTCTAGCGCATGGATTTTGTTCGAGAATTCATTGCGAACGGCATTTAGAATCTCATCAACATTTTTTTTTTGTAGTTGTTTTTCCAGCTCAGCCCTATAATTGTTTTGTTATTTCTCCAGGGAGGACGAAAAAAGCATTTATGCAAATCCTCACTCAAATTTGATATGCTGTTCTGATCGATATTATTAGCAATCAGAATTACATCGTCAGCATGACTAACATCTACTTCGGATGTACTACAAGGTTGGCATGTAAATTTAAAAATTTTGTGACGAAATAAAAAAGAATGTTGGTCTCTTGTTATTTTTAAACAAGTACTGCGATAAAACGAGCCACTGAAATACTGCATCCGAGACTATTTTGGTTATCTTTCACGGTGTTCTTGCATTTTGGACAAGTATATAAATCTTTTGATGTTGACATTTTAAATGTCGTCGGTTAATGAATGCAATAAGTTAGAACTCTGGTTACCTTAAAAACAAAATGAGACTCCAGCAAACTAATGCTATAAATATTAAGTTAACCCCTTGTTGTTCGACGGTACTTAAAATTACCATTACAATTATCAGCTCATTAAATCTTAAAAATGAAATATTTTTACACTTTTTGGCTGTACGTATGTTAAAGTGCACTCAAATTTATCGCATGAGATTTTTTTTCAACTGTTGGTAAGCCTTTCTTCCCAGAATAACGGTAATTTAAAACGTGTTTCAGCTCTTTGCGTAAGACGTGGTGGCACTAATTTCGATTATTGCAAAATAGTAATATTTTAGCTATTTCAATGATTAAAGTGTTTTATTTTAAACGAATGATCCATTTAGAAGACATACAGATGTTTATACATTTGATATTTCTATTATTCGGTGTTTTTTATATAAATATCTACAGTGGACCGGTAAGTACCGTTGGGCTGTGAGTGTTGGTTTATATATGGTATTATAGTATATTTTCGTTGTTTGCAGTTGATAGCGCTATGGCAGGAATCCGTAGTAGACGTCTTGATACCGATTTAATTCTGGAATCAATTCCCATTGATAATGCCGGAAACACAGATATTGATACCGATGACGAGTGTGAGGCCTGGTAATGACGACACAATGAAGCAGTATTTTCGGGAACTGCTAGACGAAAATGTTTTGTCCAACGATCCTGGGGAGAGTGAGATATTACAGTGTACAAATAATTCTGAAGAAAATGGAAGTCATGGTGAGCATGACACTGAGAAAATACCTCAAGTAATGCCACGCAGAAGCCGTCGAAGCACCATTGATGCTGAGCCACTGAAAGTTGAGAGAGAGTTTTTTTCATTCTTTTTGATTCGCCCTGGCCCAACGGTATTTAAGAGTACCAGTCATAACCAATAAATATCCTTGCTGATCCTGGACAAATTTTAAATTTTATATTTATCTTTAAGAAACCTTAATAATACAGATTTAATGAAAAAAAATTTAATTTTTCAACGCTTTCGTGTCTTGGTCCACAAGGGGTTAACCTCATATATTATTTGTAATTGGTTATGGTGTTTGAAATCTTTCTCCAAAAATAAAATTCCTTTTTCACTAATCAGATGGTTGAGAAATAAACAAAGCTTAATTTCGTTTCTGAGCAAATACAAATAGCGGAGCCTTTTATTTCTTTCTTCTTCCTTTTTGTTTTGTTATTCTCTAGGATAATCTACTAGTAGTTCGATTTAAAAAAAAATCACCAAAGTTTTGCAAATAAAGCACAATTACTACCGCCGCTTTTAAATAGATATTTCAACTATTTTCTACTATTAAACAATTTTATCTACTCCATTTTAATTAATTTTCTGGGAACGTAAAAATGTTCTTTAGTTCGATATGACAGGGTTCATGTTACATGTTGCAGATAAATTTATACATTTTGAAAAAATTTGGGAATTTTTAAAACTAATAAAAATATTTTAAAGTAAATTAAGTCTATTATTTTAAATACTGATATCGAAAAATTAGTTAATAAAGAAAACTTATAAAATGTATTTAAAAATTAATTAACAAAAACAGTCTTAAGGAGGCTGATGACGACCTGGTCTCTCAGGTCGAAAGTGTGCACTCCCTCTGGCGTTGATCCTCACAATTTTTTCCATTTAATTAAAAATAAAGAAATAGTATACTGTTCGTTAGTAACATTAAATTATGATCTCGAGTCTGATAAAATTAAAAAACAGTTTTATTTTGGGATTGTGCCGTTTTTGGAGCTGTTTAAGCTCAACAAAATTTTTTGTTTATATCTCTATGTACTCTGTTGAACCCATCCTTCTTTTGACCACATTCCTTAAAACACAAAAAAAAAAAATAATGGTGTTAAAAGTACAAAGTTGTAGGTTGCGTATACTCACCAAAAATGCATCTTTTTTCTTTGACATTTAAACTTGGGGCTCTCGGCCGGTCTTGCCAAAATGACTTTTTTTTTAAATTTATATTTCTTGAATAACAAACATTTTGAAATCTTTATTAAAGGTCTTTGAAATATGCCTGGTCAAAATTTAATTTTTGGTAACGTGTTACTCCGCTAGGTTTGGGGTAAAAAAATACTGAAAATTACTAAAAAGTGTATTTCCACACCAATTTTCGCCTCTAAGTTCGATCTGGATATTAATTCGGTAGAACAAGAGTTTGCATTGAAAAAAGGCTGCCTTTATATATGGCCATATCTGATAAAAAAAAATAAAACATATTACCCATTTATGGAAATTACAGGAATGAGTGACAAATCAAAGTTCAACTTGAGAAATTCGAATTAAATTAAAAATGAATTTTGAGCATGGAGGAGCCAGCGTGATGGTGTGGGCTTGGTTTTCGACATGGGATGCCAGCACGATTTCGCATGCTAAGGGGAACATGCGAAACATACATTGAGCTTGTTAAGGGTTTATAGACGAGAATTGAGTTCAAGTCCTTGATTGGCCAGCAAAATCACCCGACTTGAACCCATTGAAAACCTCTTTGGAATATTGAAGAGGAGTGTTTTTTCAGTAAAGAATTTCTAAATCGAACCGAACTTTTTGAAATTGTATTTAGAATCTGAGTAGAAACATATTCCAGAAGCCGTAATAAGTAGTCTTATAGAATCCATGCCGCTCGAAATAATAAATTGTTGCTTTTGTATTGCACACATTTATATGAAGACCATTGTTAAAGTTTATTTTATAAAAACGCTCTTAGATGGTTTTGATTTTATGAAAAAAGTTTTTTTTTTTGCAAATGAACTACACTTACCAAAAAAAGTCTGTAATGGCAACTGAAAATTTTGCTGTTATTACGGGAAATTTCAACCCAGCGGTATTTTTTTGCTAATCTTAGCAACACGTGTCTGCTGAAGTGTAGTGTAGTACAAGGAAATTAGTAGAAAAGTCCCGCTACTACATTTTAGTAAACTTTTTTTGAAATTAAATTTAAAATCGGTTTGCTAAAATCAGCAAAAAAAATATTAATATTAGTACAACCAAATTAGTATAAAATATTAGTAAGCCCTACAAAATTTAAGTACATTTCTTTAAACTCAATTAATTGTAAAATATAGCAAAATTTTAATTTATAAAAATATATTATTAAAATGTACAAATTAACATAATTATTTTTAGATACACTTGTTACACTTTAAAGCCGCTAATTTGTTTTAAAGTTGATTTACGAATTCGAATATATTTTTTTTATTTTATTACAAAAACTATTTTAGACAAAATTAAAAAAAATCAAAAACTTAAAAAATATTAAAAACATAAACGAATTTATCATTTTGTTTTATTTGGTAATTTTGGTTTTGATTTAGAAAAATATTTAAGATAAATTTTTTGCAACTAAAGGTAAAATTTTGATCATTTTAAGGGCTGATTTTTTGAACTAAAAAGGTTTTTAGTGCTACACTCAGAAAAAAAATTAGAAGAAAAATTTGTCAACGATTTTCAACCCCACTTTATTATTTTTGTACAAATTTTTAGTAAAAAAAATATTAATAAGCAAATCTTTTTGCTATTTGCATTTTACAAATTATAGAATTCTTACAGAATGTTTACAAATTTTTGTTGCTAACTTTAAAAATCATTTAACAAATATTTGAAAACCGATTTGCTATAATTAGCAAAAGAAATTAACTAATTTTAAAAAGTGAATATTGCAGAAAATATTTTTTCTAATTACACCTACAAACTTAAATTGACTTAAAATGTTACATACGTAAATAAAAAAGTGATCGAAAGTGAAGATACCGACTCATGTCTAAAAATAGGACATCCACTTAAAATAACAATAGAAAGTTATTTTAGTTCTAAAAATCAGCCTTAAAAACAATTAAAATTTGACCTTAAAATTAAAAAAAAAAAACAGAAATTAAAATAAAATGATAAATTCGTTTATGTTTTTACAATTTTTAAGCCTTTGATTGTTTTCTTAATTTTTTCTAAAATATTTTTTGAAAAAATAAATACAATAAAAAAATTTTGATGCTCAATAAAAAAATTTAAATATTGTACTAATATTAATAATATTTAGTAATTTTTTTTTTTGCTGATTTAAGCCAACTTATTTTAATTTTCACTTTACAAAAAAATTACTAAAATTTAGTAAAGTTTACTAATTTCATTGTACTACACCTCAGCGGACATGTGTTGCTAAGATTAGCAAAAAATACCGCTGGGCTCAAATTAGCAAAATTTCCCGTAATAACAGCAAAATTTTCAGTTGCCATTACAGACTTTTTGGTGAGTGTATTTTAAGTGGATGTCCCATTTTTAGACCTGAGTCGGTTGTAAAAAGTATTTTCACTTCCGATCCCTTTTTTTAACCTGTGTAGCATTTTAAGGCAATTTAAGTTTTAATTATTAGAATTAAAATGTCCTTCAATATCCACTTTTTTAAAAGCAGTAAATTTTTTGGATAATTTTAGCAAATCGGTTTTCAAAAATTTGTAAAATGATTTTCGAAGTTAGCAACAAAAATTTGTATATATTCTGTAAAAATTCTGCAACTTGTAAAATGAAAATAGCAAAAAACTTGATTAAACAATATTTTTTTTACTAAAAATCAGTACAAAAATAATAAAGTGGAATTAAAAACCGTTTACAAATTTTTCTACTTAGTTTTTTTTTCTGAGTGTATATTCTAAAATAAATTACTTTAATAATTTTTGTGGAGTTTGTTGTTTTTGTTTTACAATTTTCTTAAATTTTCTATTGAACTTGCATTCGTGTCCACACAGTGAAAGTATCTTTTTGTAAATTTAGTAATTTTAGTATCTTTTACATACATATAAAAACAGGTAAAAAAGTCTTAAAATAATCCTGCATGTTCTGGAATTAGTGACTAATTCATAATGAAAATTTTTTTAAAATTTACCTAATTTCAAAAACCTTATTCTTGCATTAGTACCATTTTGGTGTTTATAGTAGTGTTCCCATATGACGTTTTGCTTCATACGAACGAAAAATACAATAACACAAGTAAAAAAGGCTTAAATTCGACTGTACCGAATACCCTCCACCAATATCCTAAAAAAAATTTTCTCTACTGTTTTTGATACAAATAATGTAAAAAACTTTAGAGGTAAAATTATGGAAGTGAAAAAAAATTTTTTAGGTGAACAACTTTGGATACGAAAACAAATTTTTTAGTGTAAAAAAATTTGTGTGGTGAAAAATATTTTTTGAGGTGAAAAATATTTGTGGTGAATACAAAGTATTATTCATTTCTAAGCAAGTGGTGAAAAAATATAAGAAAATGTATTATGTACCAGTCGCTACTATGAAATTGTACTAAAATACACTAATTTGTATGGAAAACTTAGAGGTATCTTCACATTTTTACTAATAACTTTTTAACCGCTGGACTGATTTTGCTCATTTTCAATTCCAAACTGCTCGGGAGGATGTCCAATAATCTGCGGAAAAATAGGCGCCCCCGCTTGCGTCAGACAGACAGACGAACATCGCTAAATCGACTTAAAATTGCATAAGGATCACGAATATATATACTTTATGGGGTCTTAGACCTATATTTCGACATGTTACAAACGGAATGACAAACTGATATATACCCTCACCATATATGGTGGAGCGTATAAAAATACATGTAGTCACTCATTCGTACAACGAAGTGCGTCTTGTGGAAAAATTTTTTAGTTCTGAAAATCGCAAAAACTTTTAAAAACTTTTAATGCGAACAATAAATTGCAATCTTTTTTTAGATGAAAAATTAACTTTTACTTTTTTTACTACACCTAAAATTTATTAAAATGGACCTAACGCGATTTCTATTTCCCGTACCTTAAAACGAAAGGCATCTTTTTAATCGTTTCCTTTAATTTGAGACATCACACTTTGCATTTTGGGTGAGTGTCGAGTTTTTTGATATAGCTCGTCTTAGGGTCCCCGGCTCCTTACCAACATATAGAAAACATTTATTTAATTCCCGAGGGAGTCATATACATTCCCAACAAACAATACGTTCCGTTTACGTACCGTTTTTGGTCCGTCATAACCGGAATCCAACTCCATTTTCGTACCGTTTTCTGGATCCGTGTATGGACCAGAAAACGGATTTTAAGGAGCATCTAAACTGATTCGAATCCGTTTAAAAAACGTCAATGACGGACCGTTTACGGACCGGATATATCGGATGAAAAACGGAGTTGTCCGTTGAAAGTCCGTCAATAATGGACCGTTTACGGACCGGATATATCGGATGAAAAACTGAGTTGTCCGTTGAAAGTCCGTCAATGGCGGACCGTTTACGGATCCGTATTCCTACCGTTTTTTCAACAAAAAACGGATTTATGTAAATGTCTAAATTATAGTTTTTTTTTTCTTTAAATTTATTTATATAGATATGTATGTATTAAAATAAAATGACAAAATAAAACTTTTACAAATTTAATTAAATGAAATATTAATCTACAGCATAACTAGCATCTCTATACATCACTGCGGTTATGGCCCATTAAATATCATGAAAAAATAAATCAAAATTTTAATTTTGGTTTAATTAGTGGCGTTTACAAAATGATGTAGCATACAACGCAAATTTCCACATTTTTTAACAAAAGCTATTATGAATTGGCAGACAATATTTTTATTTGCAAAATTGCATAAATTTTGCAAATAAATAAATATTTACCTCAAATTAAATTTATTAAATTTACTTTCGCGCGCGACCCGTATAATGATCACACACATGTTTCAATTATTCGTTTTTGACATCAAAACGAATTCAAAAGCAACGGGAGAAAAACTAATGGAATTCGAGGAAAACCGTATTTGACGATACAGAAACGGATGCACCAAAACGGTATCAAAACGTACTGTTTTCGAAAATTCAATTATACGGTCTGTTAATGTTCGGTTTACGTACATGCTTGACGGATACGTATTTACGGTCCGTAAAAGTTATTATATTTTTGAGGGTTCCTTGAAAAAATAAACCTTTGTTAAAAAATTTACATATTTTAGATGTTTTTTAAAAAAACTTTTTTACTAGTGTTAATAAATGTAAAAATGGTAATCGTTTTAAAAAATAAAACCACATACTAATTGATTTCTCCTTCTAACCATCTGGTGAATTCAATTAGTAAAAAAACTAGTGAAAATAAATTCAAGAACACCAAAATATTTGAACTTGTTTTAGTTTTTGCGTAATGGGATTTCAGAACATACACGATTACTTAATTTTAAGCGACTGGTGAAAAACAAGTGAAAATATTTTACTTTCCAGTCGCTCCTATGAAATTGTACTAAAATGTAACCGCTGAACCGATCTCGCCTATTTTCAATACTAAACTTCTAGGAGGACGTCCATTAATCTTGATAAAAATGGTCGCCATTTCAACAGACAGATGGACAGATAGATAGGCGGACATCTCTAAATCGACTTAAAATTGCATAAGAATCGCGAATATACATATATACTTAGATCTATATTTCGACATGTTACAAACGTAATGACAAAATGACATATATGATGGAGGGTATAGAAACAACTTAATTTATGTTCAGGCGCGTAAAAGTACTGCAAGTCACTAGTTTTGCACCTTAGTTTGCATTCATGCAGTTTAACAGACGGGTTGCCCGATTTTAGATATATATTCTATATAATTATTTTTTATTATTTGGCTGCATATTTATAAGCAATAAACAACACCGTTTGTTACGGAATCAAAACTGATAAAAACGGTGAGGTCCGTTTAAACGGCACGGAAACGTTAACAAGAAATGGAGTAAAAACCCGATTATACTGTCCGTTAATGTTCCGTTTACGTACAAGCTTTGATGGCTACGTGTTTTACGGACGTAAACGTGTCGCACAATCCGGCTTCATGATTCCGTATATGTTCTTTGGGAAGTTAAAAAATAAAAAATTCACATACATTCAAACATATAAAACACAAATACTTTATCCATTGTGCATTTATTTAATGTTTTTTGCTTTTTTCATCGCCAACACTTAAGTTTACTTAGCAATTGTTCAATTTAGACTCCTTCCCAGCAAAAACTGGTTAATGACATGGTAACCACTTATTTCTTCACTATGAGTAACCATGCTAACAACTCATTATTCTCACGTTTTTTAAGCGGAAGTGTAATTACCACCCATGAATTTTGGGACATCGCGAACAAAAGTAATTAAGCGAGTAAAAAGCCTGGTAATTAGTACTAGGTAATGTCTGTTTTTGCTTGGTTGTTCTCATCGATAGAATGCCGCCAATTAAGACAGTCATCTGGATTACCAATCCAGAGCTGATCAACATATTTTGTACACTACATACTTTTATAAAAAAATTAATAGTGATTTCAAATTAACGTAATAAAAACGCGTATATAAAAATCTTAACTGTTAAATAAAATTTAAAAAAAAACACATAAAAAACAATTTATATAGGTATTTGATTGTCATAAAAGTAGAGTATTCAAAAAACTGGCCTTTTGAAAAAACCGGTTTCGGTTTTCTTCGAAAAATAGAATTTTAAAAAATCGGTTTCGATTTCGGGTTTTGCAAAAAAAAACAGGTCAACCGGTTTCTTCGGTTTTTTTTTTAATTTGAATAATTTGTTAATTGTTTTTATTACAAAAAAAAAACAAATTTAATATATTAAGTAATAAAAATAAAAATATGTATATATTCCTTTAAATTTAATTATTTTATTGTATTTCATTTCAACAAAAAATTAACTTAAAACCAATATTTTTTAATATAATATCTTAAAAATTAATATTATAAATTTATATTCATATCAAATGAATAGAGATAATTAAGTTTGTAAATTGATAAAAATTAGGTACGTTAGTAATTTGAACGTTTAAAACGTTTGGCATTAAAAAGTTTTTTTAATATTACATTTTAAATATGTAAAAAGAAAATCTATTTTTCAGTTCTAAAATAATATTTTAGAAATAATATGCAATTTAAATGTTTCGTTTTAAGACGATTTTTTTGTTTGCTTTTGATAAAGCTAGAAGTGGAAAATACTCTTTCACTAAAAGTAGATGTTGGACAATTAGTCAAAAGACAATTATGTATATAAATTTTGCAACTTTTCAGTTCTTTCGTCGCATTTATCAAGATATATGAAATCAGCATATTATGATGAATGATTTTGTACAGTCTCTTTTTTAGGATTTTGAATACTGTTTATTGTGTTATTTAGATCAGAAATTAAACTATTTGAATTTAGAATATCCAAAGTTAAGTCTTCATCGGAATCTATCAGACTTACATCTAAATCTTCATAACCAAACGAACGATTATAAGTGTTCGGAAAAAATAAAAGAGACCAAGTAACCCAGTTAGTGATGTTATTAAGAAAACCGGTTAACCGAACAAAAAAGACCGGTTTTCGGTTTTCTTCGAATTTACAAAATATTCGAAACCGATCGGTTTTTAAAAATAAAGAAACCGGGTTTCGGTTTCGGTTTTTGAATACTCTACATAAAAGTTACCAAAATGAAAAAAAAAAAAATTCACATCTCCACATTAAAAAAAAATAACCAATTTTGGTTAAAAATAACCAAAACGGCAACACTGTAGTGCATTGAAGCAAAGTTATGGCTACGTTCGTAAATGCAGTAGTTGCGCATCACTGCAGCATAATTAAAGTAAAACGTTCAAAAATGCATCATTTGGTAGCACTGATTTGCGTCAAACGTTTTTTTATGCATAAAATTGAGTGCTGCCGCAAATTTTTGCAACTATGGCATCATTAAAGTTTCTGATGCAATAGTGCGAAATCAGTTTTCTTTTTCGTTTTAATTGATTTTTGATTCTTTTATACTATAAGATTTTCAATAATATTAATTTTTTATTTTAGGAATCCGCCTTCTTTTTCGTTTTAAATTATTTTTAATAATCATAAGTCTTTTCATCTTTCTTTTAATTATTTTTTTATTATAAGTTAACAAAAAGCTGTCATTTCTACCATCAAGGTTTTTAATAATATTCGATAATATTATTGTGAACATTTTTTTCATCAAACGTTTAAAAAGCAAGCATTGTGCAGTTGTTGGGCAATATGAAAGCATCTGCAACAACTGATCACGCATCAGGAACAAAGCTTGGCATAACTGCCGCAGTGATGCGCAAATTTACTGCATTTACGAACGTACCCTATACTTTAATCGTTAAAGTCTGCTTTAAAATTAAAACTACCTGAAGATGGCTTTATCCAATTTAACAACACTTACAACAGCTGTTTTCCGCTAAGAAAATTTTTGTCAAAAAATTCCTTGAATTGCAATATTTAAAGAAATATATCAATAAATAAGAGATTTTGCATTATATTTGTTAACACACTTTATTCATAAAAATACACTTTTCTCTTCTTGTTTTATAAACACACTTTATTCATAAAAATACACTTTTCTCTTCTTGTTTTATAAAGTTTTCTCTTTTACATTTTGCAATTGCAAAATTTTTATTTACACTTTCTTTTCGGCTTTATAAAAACAGCTGATCAATGTTGCCGCTTGGTTCTTTTTTAGTACAAAATGTATGCGGACATTCAGTACATTTGATGTGATACCCATTTAAAGCCAGTTTAACTTAAAACTGGCTTTAATTCTGACTATAATAGCAAAATAGATAATAACAGGTTTAATTAATTAAAAGTCGCTCTTAAAAAAGCCGACTTTGGTGCTTGACTATGATTAAGGGCCATTGACGTTATTCCTAACATTTTACAAGAGGTGCTATCAGTTTATGGTGAATGTTTCTGGTAACACCTTGCCGCACAAACAAAGCAAATACCGGTATATGAATTTTTTTACAGACATTCAAACATTTTTTCGAAGCCGTTTTAATATAAATTAAAAACCGGTTAACCGAAATCAACCCAGTTTTTTTAAAACGATTTTTCGAATAAACCGGAAACAGATTTTTAAAAGGCATTTTTTTAAATACATACTCCAAATACACCAAAAACTTCTTCTGCGGTTCTCAACCGATAAAAATACATAAAAATACCACTTTTACTGAGTCTCGGTAGACTATGGTTTCAGTTGATAGTTTCTAAATAATTCAATCCTTCATTCGACTTTCAATTCTGATTGACTATGTAAAATTTGACTTCTCAAATTATAATTTTTGAATGAAATTGAATTCTTAATTGGTCTCAATCGATTTATTTTAAAATACTTTATTCGATTTTCAAACATTGTTGGGAATTCAATTGAGTTTTACTCAATCTATTTGCAAATATGAAATTTACTTTTCATTCGATTGAGTAATTTGGGAATGAAATTCGACTTTCATCATTCGCTTTTAAATTGTATAAAATAAATAACTACGTTATTAGATGGAAGATTTCTTTTACAAGAAAAACTAAATATAAATCGTTAAATTTAAAAAAAAAATACCAAAATTAAAGAATTCTCAAAATAAAAAATTCGAAAAAACGGTTAAATTAAAAAAATAATAGAAAAAGAGTCGTCAATACAAAATACAAAAAATCCAAAATTTTTAAAAATCCCCAAAATTTAAAAACAAACTCGAACTTGGCCCAAAAACTAAACTCGCTAAAGATTTCGAAATCGAATTTATGTGTAATAGTACGCAGTACCATATATGATCGAACAAAGTGAAAATCTTGCTTTCAAATAGTAATTTCTTGTTAAAAATACTTTTAAAAGTTATATTAGCTATAGCTACCCCAGATTTCAAAATCTAGTTAAAACTGGATTTTGAACGTATTGTAAATGCAGTTTTAAATTTAGTATCAAATTATGTTCATTTACACACGAAATTTGGCAGGTATACTGGATTTCGATTTGACAACAGCATTTTTTAAACAAAACAAAATTAAAAAGAACCTTAAAGAATTAATTTAGTTTCGGATTGCAAAATTTATTACCATGATGAAAGAAACAATGTTAATATAGCTTTTAAAAAAGTTTTTTTTTTTTTAACAAGAGGTTTGTTTTTTTCTCCGAATTTTATATAATTTTTTTGGAAATTCTTGGCGTTTCTCTTTAAAATGTAAAAAAAAAATATTTGAAATTTTTGTATATTGAATTTGGTTATTTATTAAAAACAACAGATGCTAACAATTGAGTTATGTGTTTGTTAATAAAGGTGCACAATATGCTCTATATACAAAAACAGCTTTCGTACAAAGACGGCATCAAACGTTCAATTTGTATTTGTTTACAAAAAAAGTCAGCCAAGTAGGGATAGTCGTTTTCTTTACAAGTAGTTATAAAATGTATGGAAATTCAAAATTTTGTACAAACTTAGTGCTGCATTTAACTTTACTTTCATTAAAAAATGCAATTGTATTGTATCTATAACTTATATTGTATTTTTCTTATATTAGCTGTGTTTATGTGGCAAGCTATAAAAGTTGGCTTATGTCATTCCCATATAAATTTAACATTAGCTAAAATCTAGAAAATGAGTAAAAGGAAATGTCAAAATTGCAGTGATACACAAAAAGGGATATTTATACAAACAAAAATATACCATACAGTTTATATGGAGTTTAGTTTTTCTATCTCATTTTGCAAATTACTGCAATGCCTCAAGAATTCTTGTTTACCATATGTCATTGGTAACCGCGCTGTGTAGTCTGTGTTCGATAGCTCCCCGCATAAACACAGCTATAATTAAAATTTATTTTACATTTCTTACACAGGTGCTGCCAGATTATCGCAATATTTTTATACTCAAGCTGTGTTTTTGCGGGAAGCTATCAGCGTTGACTTGTGTCATTCAAATACAAAATAATAAAGGAACAATATTGTTGTTGTTCCAACCAATAAACATAGAATTAAAATGAAAAAAGTGGATGGGGCCTGCTGCAATTACTACAAATGGTATTGGATTGCAAGTTGCAAACAGGTAGAACACATAAAAAACTACCAAGAATTAATTAGAATTTTTGAATTCCTTTTGCTGTATTTGCTGTGAGAATTTAAAAGAAACTGGGAAAACACAATATACAAGCAGGCGATCAACAACAATTTCCACCCCTAAAATCATAGGTATTGTAGTTGGCATATGTATGTACATAGAATACAACAACCACTACAAATACATTGGGTAGAAAAAGGATATTTATCATCAGCTCAAACTTGTGTATTAAAACATTCTCTAAAGAAATTTGCAATCATTTGTTAACAAAACCTCTTTATAAACAGTTGTTTAATTGGTAGTTTGAAGGAAAGCATTTTTCAAATTTTATTCCGGATCATTTTTTATTTGAAAACGAACTAAACATCGGTTATTGCAGCGTTTTCTCTTTTGGATTATTTTTCAAAAAAAAAATTTTTTCAACAAGCACTACAAACATATTGTATAAAAAAGGATATTCATCATCAGCTAAGCGGAACCTTTATGTGCAGCAACAGCTCAAATTGGTTTATAGAATACTGTAAAGAATTTGTTGTTTAATTGGTAGTTTGAAGGAAAGCATTTTTGAAATTTTATTCTGGTTGGATTTTTTATTTGAAAATCAAACAAAAATCGGTTACTGAAGCATTTTTTCCAAAAAGAATTTTTAACAATGGATTCTAATATGGTAAGTTTTACTTTTTTAAATTGATTATTGGATTCTATAAAATTTTTAAAGCTGGAAGCATTAGTTTCTGGTAAATATAAATTAGTTCTTATATTGCAATAATTTAGTATTCTTAAAATTATCCAAATAAAATTTTGAAGATTAGTTGTCTGCGAGTTTGGGCAGTCATTTTTATTGCGAGTCCGATTTATTTTTTTCAACGTGATGAGCACGTGAGTGATTTTTTACTCACGCAGTACTTCGCACCAAAAATTACAGTCACGCACGTGGATTTTTTCTACTCATGCACGATCACTTGGAAAAATAAAATTTTCGTTCACACTCACAAAAAAAGAATTGAAAAAATATTTCGAAAAATTAAACAAGAATTTATTTTATCAAATGAAGTGTTAACATACCTTATTCATAAAGTAAAAACAGTCTTGGTACTTAAATGTAAAAATATGGATAAAATCATGCGACCACGTGAGTAATTTAATTTTTGGATCACGCGTGATTCACGAAATGTTCCAGTAATCAACGCTGCCGAGTGGAGTGTACTAAAATAGAGATGGCATGGTACAAAAAGTATATAACTCTAAGGAGTGTAGTTTCCTCTTACGAATTTTTTAGTACTCTCTTAGAACACGCATATATAAGCAAGGCGAATTCACTTTACAGGTAGTGTTGATTCTACAACAAGTATAACATTAGAAAACCAGCATGGTTTTTTATTGTTGTGTAAAACAAATCAAATTGTTTGTGGAAAATGTATGTATCTATATGTATGTTCGTATATATGTATGCACTTTTAAACAAACCCAAGCGTAAACATGAACGACTTTTGACATTTCTCTCTCCAATTATGTAAAAAAAAGTAGCTCAACTGTGTTAATAACACCACCTGGGTAAATTCGCCTTGGCTATAAGCTGCAACAAAGGTGAGCTTTGGCCGGCAACTTTAAGTATCTAGTAGTGCTGCCATATAGCCAATTTTAATTATTTTTCCTCCATTTTTTGTGATGCTTAAGATTTTTCAGGTTTTTTTTCATAAATGTGTTAATAGAAGGAGTTATCGTAGCTTACTGCAATTTGGTACGCGATTTTAGTTTGAGTTAATTAGAAGATAAACGAAATTTTGCGAAAATTGGTGCAAGGACACGCCTACCTCCCATATATCCTGAAGTTTAAAAATGTAATAAAATAATCAATTTTGATCAGAACCTAATGAAAATTGATAATTGTTATTAGAACAGTTATTAACGTGTCTGCCGATTTTTTTCAATCGAAGGAAGGACTCGCTTACCTGTCATATATCCTTTTTTAAAAAAATTACATAAAATTTGTAAAAGTTAACCGATTACATTCAAACTTATCAAATTAATTTAAATAAACATAAAAAACATGTATACTAAATTTCGTTGAATTCGGTTTTGTAACTAAAAAGTCAATTTGTATAATATCATTTTTTTTAAGTCTTTATAATCCCTAAAAATATTTTTAAAAAATATACAAAAATTTACATACAAAAAAATAAAATATGTTTAACGTAATAACAAATAACTAAATACTATATTTAAGAAAATAAGTTTTTATTGAAATCTTACTTTTACAAAAATCGAACTTGAATTTCAAAATTTCTTTTGTATATTCACAACTTGGGAAGTTTTTAAAATAAAAAAACTTAAAACTATAAAAAACAACAATTCTAACCAAATATCATCGGTAGTTGAGTCTTCGCTCATCGAAGCCGTGTAGCAGAGAACTGCAAAATCAACTTTTTTCTTGATTTAATCATACACAAAAATTCTTGTTCACTTTTAATAATTCAACAAAATTCACTGTAGAATAAAATCAGCATCATGTTACTGAACGCGTAATTGGAATCAGTGTGAATCATCTGTCGTTTATGTTTTATGCAAATGTAATCACTTAACAATGTTCAGTAACATGATGCTGATTTTATTCTACAGTGAATTTTGTTGAATTATTAAAAGTGAACAAGAATTTTTGTGTATGATTAAATCAAGAAAAAAGTTGGTTTTGCAGTTCTCTGTCTTGTAGAAAATTTATTTTGAAAAAAACTTCTATTATATTTGCTTAGATTCCAGTATTTTTTCATTTTAACATTAAAAAAATGAACACTGTATTAAGGTGTTCTTGTCGGAATATGAATCTCCTATCTTTTGTGTTACAAATTTGTAAATGTTTGCTACTTTATTATTTCAAGGTGCAGAAAGCCAACAATTAATTTAATCTGAATTTTTTAAATAGTGTTTTTATTTGATATTTTGTTTATACTAACAATAGAGATAGACCCGTGAGAAGTTTTAACATTTACGTTCAATGTACTTAGGAAATTTTAAATTCACCCACAATTATAAAACAAATTATTTAAAAATAGGTTTTACAAACAATAGGTTTATTGTAATCATTTTAAATGACATTACCCTTAAAATACAGTTACATTACACGTCATTAAAATTAATTTTTATCAAAAAAGTAGAATAAATTTATTTTTAATTACCTTTAAAATACCGAAATTATCGATAGATCCGTTACGTATATGTCGAACTACGCATGATTTCGTTTACGAAATCCGTGATTAAATTTTTAAAACTTTTTATTAAATAAAAACTATGTCACGTTCTCATCCCTAACTTAATAAATTTTAATAACGGTAAATAATATGTCAATATGATAAAACAAAACAAAGAATACGACAAATATTATCAGGGATGGAACCTTTTAAATAATACGAAAAATTAAATAAGCGAAAATGAATAGTTACAGTCAAAAATGTTTATTTGTTGCCTAATTCCGAGCTTTTAGGATGTAGATTATCTTTAAACTCAGTTTATCGCAGCTTGTAACTTGAATACTGATTTTGAAATTTGTTTTAATTAATTTTATTTCAATGAAGACCAAAATTTTATGTAACGAAATGTCGTTCCGACAAATTTATGTTAATAAACATGGAAATAGGAGACAAAATTCGTTTTCGGTTTAACTAAACCAAGTTTAACTCACATCCGAAAAACTCGGCCTAAGTGTGTGTAATAATTTTATTAAGAAAATTGCACTTTTTATTCGGAATTTGGTTCTTTTTTTATTCGGCCGAATGAATTGAAGCCACAAAAAAAATTAAATAATTTACATTAAAACTTACAAAAAAATTTATATTTTTAGTTTATTACAAAAATACTAGAACAATTATATAAAAAAAAAAACTTTAAGCCACTTTTTGAAAAACTTAATTTTTAAATTTTTTTTGTGAAACATCTAAAAATTTTGTTTGTGTTTAA
Source organism: Eustalomyia histrio (assembly GCA_949748255.1). Lineage (NCBI taxonomy): Eukaryota > Metazoa > Arthropoda > Insecta > Diptera > Anthomyiidae > Eustalomyia > Eustalomyia histrio. Next base: position 59,087,795 of record OX456526.1, on the reverse strand, counting down.
CTATTTTTGCTTCAAATTCTATAAGTTTAGCGCCCTCACGCGGCTCAAAAAAAGGTAAAACCAAAATATTCTCTTACACGATTTTAAGCTACTTTATAATCTTTCCAAAAATATATTTTTCATCCATATTTATGTTAAATATTTATTATTTTTTACGTCATTTCAAATTTTGGCACTTTAAAAGTGGAACAAATTTTAGTATAAATTAAGAAAATAGACATATATAAAAACATGTTTTTTTGTAATTTGTGGCAAAATATTGGTTCAATTCTTTTCATTATCTTTGAGATAATAGTATAAACTTTGAAAAAAAAACAACTCTTTTTTTCGTATTTTTTTTTTTTACTCCATCAAAATTTTGTAAATTTCGATTTTTTAATTCAAAAAAAAAAAGTAATTTTCAGATCAGATTTATACTGTACAGTATATTTTAGATTTATACTGTACAGTATATTTTAGATTTATACTGTACAGTATATTTTTAGTCGATTACAAATATATTAAGACAAAATAAAAACCAAACCTTAAATTAATTTTTTAAAAAATTAATTTTATATATTTTTTTCGTGAAACAACTAAAAGCCATATTTATTGTTATACCATTATTGCTTGAAATTGTCTAAGCTTAGCGACCTCTCATGGCGCCAAAAAGAGTTAAACCATTTTCTTTTTCATATATTTTAGTTGCTTTATAATCTTTCCAAAAATATATTATTTATCAATATTCATGACCAACATTTTGTTTTTGATTTTGTCTATGGAACAAAGCACTGTGCTAAAAAAGAAATGGCATGATACAAAAAGTATATAACTCTAGGGAGTGTAGTTCTCTCTCACAAATTTTTTAGTACTCTCTGAGAACACGCACATAGTTTATGCATTAAAAACATAGACGACTGCGGCTGCACGATTACACACTCTGCTGACTGCAATTGTAGTCAGCTAATTAATTTTTTTGAAAATGACAACAGCTAATCCTAAAAATTGTCAATTGTAAAATATGAAAGCTGTATCTTATACAAATGCATTTTTATTTCAGTGGTACCACTTACATTGTTTTTTACTTTATTGAAATAGAACAACATGCATGATTGTATACTCGTATAAAAATTTAACTTAAAAAGACCATTTCTTATTTATAGTTCATTATAATAACGTAAAAATAAATAAATAAATGTATTTAACCCCTCCTGATTATTAATGTTTTCTTTTTTTGTTTAACAAAAAATATTTCATAGCACTAATTTGTTTTACATATTTTGTTATATTTTAACCTAAGTTGGCTACAGCGGCAAGAGTTGTTGTGTAGTTGTGTTGGTGTCAAAATAATCGTTTTCATATAAACGTGTGTATATTATTTTTTAAGGCTGTAGTCGTATTAGTGTTTAATGCATTTCACCTAAAACCCACGACGATTTTCTCCATGTTTTTCAAAACATGATTTGAAGCGTGTAGAGAAGCAATCGGGGTAGAGAAAAAAATCACCTTTTCTTTTCCCGGTGATTTTTTTTATATTCCTTTACATACTTTCGTATAATTGTTTTGTTGCTTCATTTTATAAGAGACAAAATTAAAATAAAAACAAGAATTATTATAATATTATTATTGTGACATATAGACATTCTAAAAACATGGGGGAAAAAAAGCATCGTATGAATGTGTAAGGTGGTTTTTGGAAGTAACTTTAAAAAAGAATTAAAAATAAGATTTGATTTTTAAATCGTGACTTTTGGCCGCCATCTTTTATTTGTATCTAGCGGTGGCATTTTTATCTATTTTCGCCATTTTTTGGGATGCTTAAAAGATTTTTCAGGCATTTTCATAAATTTCTTTTATTGACATATTTAATATAAGTAAAAAATACAACAAAACTTTTCTATTTTGTTAAAAAAATAGTTACGAATTTAAACATAACATTGTAACATTAAAGGTATTAAGGTCTATACACACATTGACCATCTCCGTCTATCCATAGCAATTATTTCCGATTTCTAAGGTAAAAATATATAATAAGTAGAACAAATTTTCTATTACATGTTGCAACATATTGTGCTCTTGTTATTGGTTTCACCCATGTATATGATAAAAAATCGGTATCGAGAAAAATCTGCATGATAAGCTAGGTTTTAGAATTTTGGTCAGGGATGTGGTAAAATTGGGGTTTAAAAAGGGGAAAAGTCACTTACATAACGGCCTGCACAAGCCGCAGGACCAGAGAACTTGAAATTTGGTATGCAGGTTCCTTCTTCATTGTAGCCTACAGCTAAGACGGGATTTTGGGAAAATTCAACGAGGAGGGGCAAAAAAGAGGAAATTCTCCCCCTTGACGACTAGCCAAACCCGCTGGAACCAAAAAGTTGAAATTTGGTACATAGGTTCCCACTCCAGCGTTGACATCCACCTAAGTGGGATTTTTGAAAATTCCTACTGGGAGGGGCAAAATGGGAAATTTTTCCTCCTAAACGGCCTGCCCAAACCGCTGAAACTAGAAAGTCGAAATTTGGTATGCAGGTGCATTCTCCAGTGCAAATACGGATACGCATGACTTGAAAAATCCAACGCGGAAGGCAAAGAAGCGGATAGTTCTCCTGCTTGACTGCCTGCCAAAACCGCTTTAGATTCCTCCTCCGTCTCAGACATCCATTCAAGTGGAATTTTTGGAAATTTCTACAGGAAGGGGCAAAAAGGGGAAAAGTCTCCCCCTTTACAGACTGTCAACACTTCTTTAGCTAGAAAGCTGATATTTGATATATGTGTTACATAGAGAAAGCGCTAACTACTTGATAAGGTATATTTTAGAATTTTGACCAGGGACGTGGTAAAACTGGGACTTGAAAGGGCGAAAAATCTCCCCTTAACGACATGCGCACTCCACTAGACCTAGGAAATTGAAATTTGGTATGTAGGTTCCTTATACGGTGTAGACAACAGCTAACGCGGAGGGGCAAACAAGGGGAAAATTCTCGCCCTTGACTGCCTGCCAAAACCTCTAGAGATGAGAAGTTGAAATTTAGTAAATAGGTTCCTCCTCCAATGTAAGTGTAAATGTGCAAATTTGATGGTTTAACGGTAATGTAAATGGCGCACATGCAAATGGGCAAATATGCAAATGTGTAAATGTGTAGATATGTAAATATTTATTTCATTCAATATCGCCCAGCGCGTATGTATGTAGGTTCCCCCTCCGGCGTAGACAATCGCAAAAACGAGGTTTTTGAAAATTTCTTCGGGGAAAAACTCATCATTCACTGCCTGCCTAAACCCCTTTAGCTAGAAACCTACTCCCGGGCCTTAGCCCTGGCCCGCTAGTCCGACATATTACCAAATATACTGCATACAAGTATTAAGTACGAGACTTTTTGCTATGTGTTTCTCATATTTATGTAAGAAATTTTTAAACTGCTTTAGTTTTATTATAAATGCATTTTATATGACTGTATGTACATAGAAGTTTTTCGGTAACAATTTCCACATGTTATTTAAAAAAAAAAACAAATGTAGATAAAGACCACAATAATTGAAAATAACATTGCTCCGTATTTTTAAAAATAAATATTAACAAAAAGCTATTGAAATTCAATAATTTTTTATGTTAATTAAAATGGCATTAACAACTAAAAATTACTTTTTATTTACATACATACATATATCATTGAAAAGATCTTTTAAATAGCCTGCGATATTTTTATTATTTTTTTTTACTCTAAACTAACACTTAGGGGATACCTCTACTAATGCTGTGCATTGCGTTAGCGAAATGAAGTTAGGTTAGTCTAGAGTATAGAGGGTGTAGTATCTGTGGACATTTGACTTAAATCTTACTAAATTGTAAGTGACAGGATAGACCTCTGCGTGGAGTTTATTTCACACAATAAAAAATTAATTTTCACTAGCCAATCGTAAACACACGAATGTGCTGTGTAAGAATTTTTTTTGTGTGTAGAAAAACTTTTTTAGATATGAAAACAATTTTTGTGGTAAAAAAAATGTTAAAAGTGAAATAAAATTGTAAGTTTTTTTTTAATATGACATTTTATTCACTAGTTGCTACTAAAATACCCACCCACCGTGATATATATATAGCTTAAGGAGTATATCTTAAGTTCCTTACCAGCGATTGCAGATTTCGATATTAGTCCATTTAGAAAAAAACATTTTTTTTGTAAAATTGGGTTTAAAAGCTGCGTTCGACGAGCTTTTTATAAAAACACGCATTCAAAATATTTAATGAAGTATCTTTGGTCTACTATTGCATTTTTAGATGCAAGCTCTGAATTTTTTGATAAAAGGGGACTTGCGTGCTTAAAACCTACTTATTTTGTAAGCTTTAAAAGAACTTAAAAAACTTGTCTTCCATGCATGTGCTTTACAACACAACGTATTGAATTTGGTTAGAATCGGTCCATATTTAGACCTTCATAGAATGGTCCTTCTGAAAAAGATTTAAATGGTATCTAGACAAACAAAACCGTAGATAGTAATATTATATGGGACCACTCCTCGTGTAGGGTATTATATATTTAATTATATTACTATTTTTATGGTAAATTTAAAGTATCTTGTGCTTTCTTTAAAATATTTACGAATATTTGTTATTCTTTTGCAGATACCATCACTGCAAAACATTCCACCTCTAATGGTCAATGCATGGGCTCAAACTACAAGTAATGTTTTACATTTAAATGCCACCGATCAAACAGATCATTTGAAAAGAGAACAAGAATCAGAAGAAGAAGTGAAAGAACTAAGGAAACAAATAAGAGATCATTTGGAAAGAGAAGAAGAATTAGAAAAAGAAGTGACAGAGCTAAGCAAACAAACAAGAGATCATTTAAAAAGAGAACAAGAATCAGAAGAAGAAGTGAAGGAACTAAGGAAACAAATAAGAGATCATTTGAAAAGAGAAGAAGAATTAGAAAAAGAAGTGGAAGAGCAAAGGAAATGTAAAAGAAAACTTTTAGGAATGCTTTCACAATTACATGGCACGACAGCATATTATCATAATCAGGCAATTTTGAGTGAGGAACAGCAGCCCCAACATCATTTGCCATTATCACCATTGTATTATAATGAAATAACTTTGAATTCTGAGGCGGAAAATCTAAATCCGTCACAAAATCCAGGTGTTATCTGTAATCAAACACCACAAATTAGTCCAAATCTTGCAAATAGTCCAACATCACATACTACATCATCAAATTCGGTTATAAATCCCCGACAACTAATATCTTCGGCTAATTATGAAAGTGTCAATTATACGATTGTTGCTGATGGCAATGCAGACCATAATGGTGAGCCAATTGAAATACAATTGGCCGAAGAAGATGGTGCTTTAAATTTAAATAATTCAGCAGATTCTGGACGCTTAGAGATTTGCTTAGAACCCGAGGAAAATATAGAGGATAATATAGAAGTTAAGCCTGAACAGCCGATTCCTGCACTCAGTGAACATCACGTTTTAAAAAGAAGTAAATTGGAGGTAGTTCCACATGAAGTTTCACCATCAACAAGTGGGAATTCTAACCATCAGCAGCACCACGAACAACAGCACCATCAACAATGGTGTGAACAACAAGAGAATCATCAAGAAAAGTATCAAAATAAACAAAAAGGTCGTCTTAGTAATGGTTTATTGAAAATTTGCAAAATTGAAAAGACAAATGATAGTAGTCATACACAAGCAACACCCATACAAGCTTCAATGCCATCACCAAATAACAGCATAAGTTCTCAAATTGAAGCACCTAGTACTAGTCATAGTTATTATGTAAATGAAATGGTTCCACTTGGTCCCAATGGTACCCGAATACCAGCTTCACTTTATGAATCCATGAGTTGGAAATCACCGTCAATTGCAACAAGAACACTTCTAAAAACCATATTTGGTCGTCACACTTTAGCCACTCATTCAATGACTGGAAAAGAATCGCCGGCTTTTAAAGGTCTTAATAAACCCGTAAAAAACAAGTTAGATCCTGAAATCGTAGCCGATATTGTCTATGCAGTATCGATGAGATGCAATGTATCTGCAAAGGTAGTACGTAATGCAATTACCACCAAATGTGCTGACGAAAATAAAATGCAAAAAATACAAATGAAAAAACTTGCTAAAAGTGTTAAAGGAGATAAAGAAAATAATAAAAATATTGCGAATTGATTATCTGTGGATTACTTGATCAGGTTGACATGGTTTTTCATTTGTCTTAAATTGTATTCTTTTCAGTTGAGAGTCTATTCAAAATATGCTTTCAAAAGTTAAGATTCTAAAAATAATAAAAATCTTTCGCATTAAATAGTTCCATTCGCGCGCTTTTCTCAGACATGTTCAATTTAAGGTTCAACTACAGTTAGCTGAAGTGACTTAAGCTAGGTATCGGTATGAAACAATACTTTTAAAACAATTAAATCACTTGAGCCAATTGTAGTTGGACCTTAACTTATAACAAACTTACTTTTTCGTACCTTGTGTTAAAAAATATATATTTTAGTTTTTAAGCATAAATACAAATATTTATTATTTTATAAGTTATAATTTTAATCAAAACTAAATATCCCAGCCCAGGTGAAAATGTTCATATATGGCTAGGATTCCTAAGTAGAGGATATATGGTCACATATGAGCATATATTGTCATATATGAGTAATTTTCCTATATCAAAAAAACTTTTTTTATTTTTCAACAAAAATATTATTTATTTTTATTAAAATTATATGTAAATATTATACTTTTAACTATTTACATGTTGTTTATCATACGTTTTGAAGAAATTTATGAATTTTTAAACATAATAAAAAACAAAATAATACATAAACTTTAAAGTTATGTAAGTCTATTTTTTTAAATACTGATATCAAAAAATAAATTAATAATGAAAACTAATAAAATGTATTAAAAAATTAATTAATAAAAACAGTTTTATTTAGGGATCATGCCGTTTTTGGAGCTGTTTAAGCTCGATTATTTTTTGGCTTAGATCTCTATTTATATCGAAGGCACTTTTTTGAATTCATCCTCTGTTTGGCCATAAATAAAAACAATAGTATTAAAGGTACAAAGTTGATTGTTATATACTCACATTCATATTTCGCCATTGTCGCTTTAGACCATGGATTTTCGGAGATTGACCTGTCTTGTCATAATCAAATTTTTTTTGAAAATTTAAATTTCTTCCATAACAAACATTTTGAAATATATATTAACGATCTTTGAAATATGCCTATATATTTTAGTTACATGTTACATCGCTTGGTGTAGGGTAAAATTAATACTGAAAATAACTAAAAGTCGTATGTCGCTTGAGAACTCGAACTGAATCTTAATTCGGTAGAAAAAGATAAACTTTTTTCCAAATAAAAAAATTTTTTTATTTTTTTATTTAGTAGTCATGAAGAATACACAATAATAGTTATTTAGATACTAGCCGAATGGAATGCATTTTCTGGTCAACTACAACCTTCATCAACATTCTTCGTGCCCTTGAAAGTGCTAATTGTAAATATGTAATCTATATTTAACTCACAAATCAAAGGAAACAGATATTTATGATAACATCCAGTTTAGTTTTTATTGAGTTTAGATGAAATTTACTTTATATTTTTGTGTATTCTCTCCATGATAACAAGATAAAAAATAAGAAATTTTTTCATTTAGAAAAAAAAATTTCTTTGACCGCGAACCCGACATATGAGTATTAAAAGATCAACTAGAAAATAACTATAACTATAATAAAAAAACTATTGACCCTTCCCGCCCCTAGAAATGTTCAACTGGTTGTAAAACCACGTCTTGCAAAAAATTAGGATAATCAAACAAAGGGGAAGAGGTGCCTGAACGACCCTAAAGTTAAAAAAAGGCAATAAAAACCAAAATCGGTCGAAAAACAGCCAAGTTATTAAAACTTCCCCCGAAAATATTAATGAGTCACAGACCACCTGATCAACAAATTCGATTACAAATTTTAAAATTTATTGAAATTATTACAACAACATTTTTGTATTCTTTTAATTCCAATGTATTCTTTTAATTCACTTAGGTGAGAAGTATTTTTCATCTCGTGTTTTGCTAACTTGTTTTAAATTAATTCCATATATGTAGATCAGAATCTTTTAACACTGTTTTCAGATCTCCAATTTTAAATATTATGTTTTAAAAATCGCATATGTTTTTGGTCGGAATATTTCAAAACGATATAAAATACATCAATCCTTTAAATTATGGCAAAGTGGTATGGTACAAATACCGTTTTAACATGTAGTTAAAAGCTTATATTTTATAAAAAAAAAAATTATTTCAAGTGCGTAAAAGATATGAGATTTATTTAAGTACAAAGATGAACGTCAGAGAAGTGCCAAAAGTAAGCAAGCTTCTATAGGTCAGATAATATAATTTTCTGACTCGAAACAGAGACCTACTAAAATAATTGTCTTCGGCTTGTAATGTGCGTCTTTGCCCAAACAAAACTAATTCATGCTTTAGTAATTTTCATAAATGCATGATAAATTTTGTGAGCGGTGGTATATATGTAATACTATGTGCTTGCACAGAATCCTACAAGAATTAAAGTTTTTCTAATACATATTTTTCAATAAAACTCGATAACACATTTAAAATTTTGTTTAGTTTTCACTGACATCTTATAGTGCCCCGGAAAGAGTTAACATAAGGGAAAATTGATGAGGAGTAAACACAATTTTACATTTGCTGTTAATTTTCTCACATGTTAGAACAAATTTATCTCTTGTAGACAAATAATAAGAATAAATGTTATAACATAATTCGCTTTTCAATTAATCGAACAAAACTGTAAAACTGCATTCATTTGAAAAAAAAAAAACACTTTTTTGGGGTAAAAATCTGCAAGGCTGGAAAAAAAAATAAATCTGCACATTTGGCAACGCTGGTGATAACACAGCCATTTGCTCTATCTTGCCTAGTTTTTGAGATATGGACAAACAGTTTTTTTTTTGCCGATTTGCAAAATTTGTTTGCGTAGATTGTTAAATAATAATTCCGAATATCAAAAAAACGTTACTTTTGTATGGGAATTGCGGTTGGTTTAAGCTCCAAATCACATTTATTGAAGTTTTTTTAATTTAAAAGAAGGGGTGTCAGAGGGTTTTTTCGACTTTTTTCATCCATATTTCAAAAATTTAAAAATTGTGGCATCCATGGGTCTAAATATAGGTGATATTGGTACCAAATTTTTTGTTTTTCGAGTACTTTCACGCTGCATAAAAATAGATTTGATTTTCATAAATTTAAGGCATGCTCCCATACAACAATTATATATTTTGGGGACCCGTCTTTTAAGCCTTAAACGTGGGTTTGGGTTGCTCTAAAAAACACGTGTCCCTTATTTTTTGCTCCTCTATAAGATATCTGAATGCGATAAAATCCGAGAGTTCTGGTTGGGACAGTTCCCTTGTTAGTGCAATTAACAATAGAATTTATTTTTCTTTTTTTCTCTAAATTTCGTTCAAATTAAAGTCAAATTGTCGACTTATCGCTTAATAGCTTATTATATTGTATAAAGAATTCATATGGAATTTATTAAGCTTTAATTAAAAAATAAATTTAAATTCAGTGTTTTGGTCCTGAGATATTTTTATTCAAGTAAAATTCCTTTTTTTTTAAATGAAAAATTTGGCAATATCCCAAAAACTTGTCTACTTTTGCACTCGATTTTCGGATTCAGCGCGCGATTTTACATGTCGTGATACGCAAAATTGTTCAACATTTGTGAACCATTGTAATTAATGTAAAATTAAAAAAGAATTAATCAAATATGAAAATATAAATACAAATCTTTATTTCTTTGTTGAATTTTGTTATAAACAAGTAACAGCGGCTAAATTCGGATATGCCGAATCTTATATACCCTTCACCATGGTTGGGAAAAAACTGAAGTTTATATATGGACATATATGGAATGGACAGATTTATATACGGACGCCTTTAAGAGGAAATTAACCATTTTGCTTGGTGAAAAAAAGGCATTTGCGACATAGCGTTTAGACAACTGAGCTATAAAGGTCATGTGGAATCATCGTTAATATAATTAAATAAACAGTTTTCGTTCAATAGGGATTTGTTTGGTTTTTATTTAAATGACACATCTTTGAATATATAGTATATTGAATTGTTTTGATTTTTTAATAAAAAATATTTTTTTTGTTTAAAAAAATATATAAATATTATTTTCAGAGCATATTTTTTAATCTTTAAGGGCATATTTCTATATTTTTAGTGCATATTTTATGCGCATAAAACACTTTTTTAGAGCATATTTGCGGTTTCCCTGGTTATGAGTATGATGCGTACATACTTCCAACTTTAGAATATATATGAGGTTCGACAAAATTTCATCAAATATAAATGCAGATCTCTGATGGGCAAACAATATTTTGTCGATTTGTATAATGTTTTTTTGTTTTGTTTTGTGTAGGTTATTGTTATTACTTCAATAGACCAAAGTCATTGTCCGCTTTCATTTCGTGCACTTATTTTTTGAGTTAGACGCAATGTAACAAATTAACCTCCTTTTCTTTCTAAATTTATATATTTATATAAAATTTATAGATTTTTATAATATTTATAGATTCTAAAAAAAATTTATCGATTTTTATAAAATTTAAATTTTATAAATTTTTTAAAATTAAGCGCCCCGGTAGACTAGTTCGACCAGTTTTAAAACCAGTCGACCGTAAAACCGGGTAATGGGGGGCTCTACTACAAATCATAATCTCAAATTTGTTTCTTAAAACATTCTCTAAGGTATTTGCAATCAGTAGTTTACGAAACCTCTTTATAAACAGTTGCTTAATCGGTAGTTTGAAGAAAAGCATTTTCCAAATTTTATTCCTGTTCAATTTTTTTATTTAAAAAAACGAACAAAACATCGGTACTTTTTCTCTTTTGGAAAACGTGGTTATTTTCCAACCAGCACAACAAACATATTGCATACAAAAAATCAACGGAATTCGATTTTTTTTTTTTGAAAATCGAACAAAAAATCGGTTAGTGGAGAATTTTTTCCCAAAAGATTTATTAAAATGGGGCCTGAAATGGTAAGTTTTACTTTTTAAAGTTAATTATTGGTTTATATAAAAGATTTAGAACTGGAAGCATTAGTTTTTGGTAAAATAAATTAGTTCTTATATTGCAATAAATTTAGGATTCCTTAATTTATCCCAATCATATTTTGAAGGTTACACTCACCAAAAAAAGTCTGTAATGGCAACTGAAAATTTTGCTGTTATAACGGGAAATTCTGCTAATTTAAGCCCAGCAAAAAAAATTACTTAATATTATTAATATTAGTAAAAAGCTTTGAATTTATTTTTCTTATCGAGCATCAAAAATTTTGATTTTATTTTTCAAAAAACGAATTATTAATTTTTTTGTTTTAATTTGGTAATTTCTGTTTTGAAAAATATTTTGGTCAATTTTTTTTTACTTTTAAGGTTAAATTTTAATTGTTTTTAGGGCGGATTTTTAAAACTAAAAAACCTTTTTAGTCCTCTTTTTAGACATGAATCGGTATCTTCACTTCCGATCCCTTTTTTTAATATATGTAACATTTTAAGGAAATTTAAGTTTGTAGGTGTAAGTTTTAATTAGAAACAACATTTCCTTCAATATCCACTTTTTTAAAACTAGTATTTTTTTTTTGCTAATTTAAGCAAATCGGTTTTCAAAAATTTGTAAAATAATTTCTAAAGTTAGCAACAAAAATTTGTAAATATTCTGTAAAAACTCTGTAATTTGTAAAATGTAAATAGCAAAAAGATTGGTTAAATAATTTTTTTCTAAAAATCAGTACAAAAATAGTAAAGTGGGATTAAAACCGCTCACAAATTTTTCTACTAACTTTTTTTCTGAGTGTTGTTAGTTTATACTCAAAGAAAAAGGTATACATAGAAAAAGGTATACAGGGCGTAAATAGGAAGACTTTCTCATTTTTACCACATCCCTGGCGATAATACTAAAATGTACCTTATTAATGAGTTAGCCCGTGTGCCATATAACACATATTTCCGTCTTAGCTGATGTATACACCTGAGAAGGAACCTACAAACCAAGTTTAATAGGGAGGCTTTTCGCCCTTTGAACGCCCATTGTTACCACGCAGCTGATGAAATATATAAAATATACCTCATCAATGAGTTGGCCCACGCTTTAGGGAAAACATATGTTTTAAACTTAAAGATGGTACAAATTTACAAAAATACCATATGTGCAGATTTCTACGCCGGAGGACGAACCTATGTACCAAATATCAATTATCTAGCTTCATCGTGCGATTTGGGCCGAGCGATGTTGGCTGCATGAGTATGTCAGCCAGTCAATAGTAACGTTATTCCTTCGCTTTAATGTGTTTAACAGAAGCAAAGGTAAATACATTCTTAAATTTCGAAGGTGCCATGATCCTTGTTTTATTTCGCTTACTTTTCGAACAGTGCCTAAGAAAATTGTTATAAAATGCCGGGCTGTATAATAAGTGTCACGTCCTATCACAAGAAATTTTCCAAAAATGCGTTTTTAAGATCTTGAGTTGTTTGGGAGGTGCCACGTCCACTTCTTTTATAAAGCCCACATTTAGTGCAGAGTTTAAAAACATTTTTAGAAATCGCGGTGAAAAATTTTGCTAAAATATGCGTTGCTGGAGCCGAAAAAAAGCAATTTAAAATTGTGCATGTAAGGTGCCACTCCCTCTATTTTATTCCGTCCCGTATTTGAGCACTTAAGGAGTTGTTATTAGATGCAGTTAAAAAATTTTAGTCGTACGAAATTGTTCCAATAGGTGCGGAGGAGAATAAGTATTAAAAACTTGGGTTACATTGAGTATCCCGCCCCGTTTTTCCAATCCGCCCACTTTCTTGGCAATGTTTAGAATTATTGGTAAAAAAACGACGTGCTTGCCTCTGCTCAAATACATTCAGAAGCAATCGAGATAAAGCAATATTAAATATTGGGTATGGAAAGTACCACGCCCTCTCGTCCCTATTTCTCCTCTTTTGGCTCAATGTTTAAAAATGTTGTGTAAATTCTCAATTTCAAATTTAACTCAAATAGGCTTAACATGAGTTGAGGAAAGCATCGAGTTGTATAAGAGGTGACACGCCCCTTGTATTATTCCGCCCACAATAGGCTCATAGCTTAAAAATGTTACTGTATTAAAAGATGCAAATAAACTTGCTCATATACGTTAAGTAGAAGCCTGGGTAAAACATTTAAAAATCTGGGGTTGAATGGAAGGTGCCATACCATCTTTTCCATATTTCACTCAGTGTTTAAGGAATTGCTATAAGATATTGCACGCAATTTTGTTCGAAAATGTTCAGCATGAGCAGAGGAATATCACGTTTAAAATTTTAGGTTATATGGAACGTCTCATTTTTCTAATCTCACCCATATTTTGAACAAAGCTTAAGAATTTTGTAAAAAACAACGTGACAACCTCTTCTCAAATACATATAACAGAAATCCACCTATACTGTTGGTTGTAATGTATGTGCTTCGCCCTTTCTTCCTATCGCGCCCAATTTTGGGTAAGTGACTAAAAATCTTGCAATTCACCATGCAAAATTTCGCTTCAATACGTTAAACAGGAGCAGAAATAAAAAATATTTAAAATAATTGATTATTTGAGAGATGCCACCCTACTGCTTCCATGAAGCCTATATTGGGTGCAGAGTTAAAAAAAAAAACATAATTAGAAAATTGTGGTCAACATTTTGTTCAAATATGTGTCACCGGAGCCGTTAGAAACAATTTAATGCTTAAGAATTTTGTTAAAAAACGACGTGACAACCTTTGGTCTAATAGTCGGGTTCAAAGTCGAGCTATATTGCGAATTGTACTTTATGTGCGACGTACTTTCGTCCTATCGTGTCCACTTTTTGGTTAGTGCTTAGAAATGCAATTCACCAAACCAAAACGCAATGGACCATGCCGAATTTCTTAAATTGGTTTTACAGGACCAAAAATAAATATAAAAAATTTCATTGTTTATGAGATGCCACACCTATTGCTTCTATGATGGCCACATTTGATGCAGAGTTAAAAATCATTATTATAAAATTTGGGTCAAAATTTCGCTCAAATATGTTAAACAGGAGCCAAAAAAAGAAATTTAAAATGTTTGTATATAGGTTGCGGGTTCGATCCCCAGGCAAAGTTTTAAAAATTTAGAAAAATAAAAAAAAAATTAAAAAATAAAATAAAGAAAGTAAAAAAAATATATAAAAAAATTAAAAAAAAAAACAACCACAAGTTCAAAAATTTTCATGGGAGGTGCCACTCCCCCTTTGTTCAATCACGATTTAATATGGCCTATAGTAATTTCCTGGGGTAGGTAGAATATGGGCAAAAAATTTCAGGAAAATCAGTTCGGCCGTTTGGGCCTAATTATTGAACCAAATAGTACTGCAGACAGACATAAACAAACGAATTTATAATATTAATAGGATTTCAAGTATCTTGTGATTTCTTGAATGTATTTACGAATATTTGTTATTCTTTTTCAGATATCATCACTACATAACAACACAGCCGAACAGAATGTAACCACCAACGATAACTACGTGCAACCTTTAATGATCTGTACATGGTCTCAAACTACAAGTGACGAGGTTTTACATTTAAATGCCACCGATCAAACAGATAGAGAAAAAGAATTAGAAAAAAAAGTGAAAGAACTAAGGAAACAAATAAGAGATCAATTGAAAAGAGAAAAAGAATTAGAAGAAGAAGTAAAAGAACTAAGGAAACAAATAAGAGAACATTTGAAAAGAGAAAAAGAATTAGAAGAAAAAGTGAAAGAACTTAGAGATCATTTGAATAGAGAAGAAGAATTAGACAAAGAAGTGGAAGAGCTAATGAAAGTTAAAAGAGACAATTCAGAACAAGTACCACCATTAGATGATGAGGAACAGCAGCCCCTACCATCCTTGTCATCATCACCATCATTTTATTGTGAAATATCTTTGAATTCTGAGGATGAAACTCTAAATACATCACAATATCCAGGTGTTATCTGTAATAAAACACCACAAATTAGTCCAAATGTTGCAAATAATCCAACATCACATACTACATCATCTAATTCAGTAATAAGCATACCTTCGGTTGCTGATGGCAATGCAGGCCATAATGGTGAGCTAATTGAAATACAATTGGTCGAAGAAGATGGTGCAAAAAATTTAAATAATTCAACAGATTCTGGACGCTCAGAAATTAACTTAGAACCCGAGCATAGCCTAAAAGTTAATTCTGAACAGCCGGTTTCTGCACCCAGTGAACATAACGTTTTAAAAAGACGTAAATTGTATAAAAAAAAACAAAGACGTCGTCCTAGGGACGGTAGTAGTCATAGACAATCAAAACGTATTCAAAACTTAAGATTCTAAAAATAATAATAATCTTTCGCGAGCTTTTCTCAGACATTTCCATTGGGATTTAAGATTCAACTACAATAAGCCTAAGTGACTTAAGCTAGGTATCGGTATGAAACGAAAATTCTAAAACAATTAAATCACTTAAGCCAATTGTAGTTGGGCCTTAACTTATAACAAACTTACTTTTTCGTACCTTGTGCTAAAAAATATAAATTTTAGTTTTTAAGCATAAATACAAATATTTATTATTTTATAAGTTATAATTTTAATCAAAACTAAATATCCCAGCCCAGATGAAAATGTTCATATATGGTAATATATGGGTTCATGTAATATTCCATATATGTTCGGATCCCTAAGTTGAGGGTATATATGGGCATATATGGCCATACATGTGTAGTTTTCCTATATCAAAATAATTTTTTTTTTTTTTTGATTTTTCAACAAAAATATTGTTTTTTTGTATTAAAATTATATCTAAATATTATACTTCTAACTCTTAACATCATGCTGATAAATTCATACATTTTGAATAAGTTTAGGAATTTTCAAAAATAATAAAAAAACAAAATAATACATAAATTACGTTAGTTTATTTAGTTTAAACTATTTTAAAGTAAATTTAGTCTATTTAAGTACTAATATCGAAAAATAAATTAATAAAGAAAACTTATAAAATGTATTAAAAAATAAATTGAAAAAAAAAACAGTTTTATTTAAGGATTGTGCCGAGTTTGGAGCCGTTTAAGCTCGACAATATTTTGGCTTAGATCTCTATTTATATCGAAAATTTGTATTTCTTCCATAACAAATATTTTGAAATCTTTATTAACGATCTTTAAAATATGCCTGGTTAACGTTTTATTTTTGGTTGCGTGCTACTCCGCTAGGTGTGGGGTAAATACTGAAAATTACTAAAAGTCTTATGTCCACACCAATTTTCGCTTGACAACTCGAACTGAATCTTAATTCGGTAGAAAAAAAAAAAAACATTTTTTTATTTTGTTATTTTGATACTAGCCGAATGGAATGCATTTTCTGGTCAACTACAACCTTCATCAACGTTCTTCGTGCCCTTGAAAGTGCTAATATATATATTTAACTCACAAAGCAAAGGAAACAGATATTTATGATAACATCCAGTTTATTTTTTATTGAGTTTAGATGAAATTTACTTTCTATTTTTGTATATTTTTCATTATCCTTTATTACTGAAAATGCATCTGTGTATTCTCTCCATGATAACAAGATAAAAAATAAGAAATTTTTTCATTTGGAAAAAAAAATTTCTTTGACCGCGAACCCGACATATGAGTATTAAAAGATCAACTAGAAAATAACTATAGCTATAATAAAAAAAAAACTATTGACCCTTCCCGTCCCTAAAAATGTTCAACCACGTCTTGCAAAAAATTAGGATAATCAAACAAAGGGGAAGAGGTGCCTCAACGACCCTAAAGTTAAAAAATGGCAATAAAAACCAAAATCGTTTGGAAAACAGCCAAGCTATTAAAACTTTCCCCGGAAATGAATGAGTCAGAGACCACTTGATCAACAAATTCGATTAAAAATTTTAAAATTTATTGAAATTATTACAACATTTTTGTATTCTTTTAATTCCAATGTACTTAGGTTAGAAGTATTTTTCATCTCGTGTTTTGTTAACTTGTTTTAAATTAATTCCATATATGTAGATCAGAATCTTTTAACACTGTTTTCAAATCACCAATTTTAAATTTTTAATTAAAAAATATTTTTTTAAAGAAATTTCAATAAATCAACGATTTTACTTTTAGGTTTTATTAAGCACATATCGACAGCACAATTCCAAAACACGGCAAGTCGAAAAAGTGAGTTCTGCAGGAGAAGCTCTTAAAGTTTACGGGCGGTATCTCGAAATATATATAAGATAGAACTTTGAGCCTTTCACAATATATATTAAAAATTAAATACAATTCTTTTCGTGATTTTGAATTTTAAAAATTTTAAATCCATCATATTTAAAAATTAAAAATGATATAGCATCCTTTAGCACGTACAAAAATTTATCAAGTCGTCGTGTAAATCAACTTGGCATCTTTTTAATGTTTCTTAAATGTTTTCGTTGGTTGTTCAAACATACATAGCATTGTTTGGCTTGGAAAAAATCTGAAGTATTCAATTCAATCTGCCAATCTGTATATTTTAAGTTATTAAAAACCAAGTAATTTTAGATAACGGTCAGATCATGCACTGATTCACTTATCATACACTATTCCAGTTTTAGAGAGTGTTGGTGACATCTCATTTAGGGATTATAGGAATATAGATATTTCAGGTTGTATGTCTTTTTTTCAAGAAATTAATTTTGATTCAATTTACCAAACGTCAGATACTTATAGACAAGTTGAGGTTTTTACTAATAATATTACTGATGCGGTTAATAGGTACGTGCCTCTTAGGAATGTTGGAAACAGAAGTTTAGACCCATGGATCAAGAATCGTAAAGTATTGGTAGCCAAAGAGTACGTGATTTGGTCAAGAGAGCATATACATATGGAGGAAAGGAGTGATGCTAATTGGAAGGTTTATTGTGTATACCAAAATAAATTAAAATCAAAATTCTGCTCGAACTCATTCCTTATTGCAGTTACAATTCAACACTTTGATAATGCAAATGTCATTTAGAGCCCGAGTTATAGGATTGTGGAGTAGTATTATACCTTATAATGAAAGAAATTTTTCTCATACTGAATCTATGTTTCGGAAAATTGTGCTTGATAAATTCTAATTGAGTTTGCTGTTACTGACTCATATGTTCGTAAATAATTTATATTTATTGATTATTTAATAGTTAATTTACCAACAAATTTGTTCTTTTTTTCTCTCTTTTGTAGAAATATATTAATTATTTTAATTAAATTATTTCTGTAATTATTTGGCCCGTAAGAGCTTGGAAAGCATAAATAAATAAATTATTTTTATTGATTTAAAAATATAAAAATAATATCAATCCAGTCCGATTCTTACTTAAAGTGTTTAAATAACATTCATAAACAAACATTTAGTAATAGCAGCTCATTGATTTCTGCATTACTTCTAAAGTAAAAATAATAAGTTACTAGTTATGTGTTATACAGCTACTTCTATTCGATGGCAGTTTCTTTCATACTGCATTACTTTCAAAGTGAAAATAATGAGTTACTAATAATGTGTTTTAACTACTTATTTGGCAGATAAAATCTATTTTTGGTTTTATTTAAATTTTTTTTTTCAAATTGTTAATAAAAATAAGTTTTTATTATATCAATTGTAACCAGTTATTTTTGGAATTTTTTTTTGCTTAGATCTCTATTTATATCGAAGGTACTCTGTTGTACCCATCCTCTTTGTTTGGCCTTATTCTCACCAACAATAGATTTTTTTCTTTGACATTTAAACATTCATATTTCACCGTTTGGGGCTTTTGACCTGTCTATATATCAACCGTGGGCAAGTGTTGCCCACGGTTTGTTTTTTTTCGAATTTTATATAAATATTTCATACAAATTTAAGTAGATATAGACTTGCTAAGTAAAGGGTGGTTAAATTTTAAAGGCCGATGTTGATTTTGAATAAAACAGAAATTATTTAGGAAATTATTGTCATTTCCTTTTATTATGATAATATGGTATGGTTCAATTATGTATGGAACAAAATATCGGCTAAATGGCTGCCTCGACCTCGGCGGCACACCTCCATCCGATGGTTCAAATTTTCTATGACGCTGAGGCATAATTGAGGTTCTATGCCGTTAATGTGCCGAATTATTTCATCCTTTAGCTCTTGAATTATTGCTGGCTTATCGCTGTACACTTTTTCTTTCAAATAACCCCAAAGAAAGAAGTTCAACGGTGTCAAATCACATGATCTTGGCGGCCAATTGACATCGCCACTACGTGAGGTAACACGGCCATTGAATTTGTCGCGCAAAAGAGCCATTGTTTCGTGCAAGTGGCACCGTTTTGTTTTCCGCAGAGCGAACTTGGCGAGCATGCACAGGTGTATTCACAGACCCGGTTTGCTGAAATTTGTCCACAATTCTCCCGATTGTGGACACATTTGATCGATTATGCTGACCAAAAAAAATCACGAATTGCACGAAATGCATTTTGATTTGAACGCCCATTTTCATAATAAGCCTGAATAACTTTAACGCGTTGCTCAATTGTGTATCTTTCCATGGTTCAAATTGAGTTAATCTGAAATTGAGAAATGTCAAATGAAATGCAGAAAAAAACTTAACGTTTAGGTGTGGTTCACATTCAACATCGGCCCTTAAAATTTAACCAACCTTTAGTTATAGATATAGCTACTTACAAATTAAGAATGCCTAGTCTTGGAAATTTTTTGCTTTTCTTTTTTAAATGTAAACAAAAATAGGTTTTTTTTTTTTTTTTTTTTGGAATTTTATATCTACATATATCTAAAACTACTTGTAAAGGAAACGACTATTCCTACTTACCTGACTTTTCTTTATTTTTTGTAAACAAATACAATTTGAACATTTGGGGCCGCCGAGCGGTAACACGAAATAGAGCAATTATATTATTTGCCCTGCTCTGCCTTAACTTACAAACACATAATTTTTTTGTTAGCTTTTGTAGTTTTTAATATTTTATCAAATTAAAAACACAAAAATTTCAAATATTTTTGTTTACATTTAAAAGAGAAAAGCATAAATTTCGAAGACTAGGCAGCATTTTTATACATTCTTAATTTTTAAGTAGCCATAAATATAACTACTTGGCAAGTCTATATCTATTTAAATTTATATCGAATATTTATATGAAATTCGACGTAAACTTTAAAACTGTTTTTAAGTTGTGGAAATTCTTTTGTTATTTCTAAATTTTGTATTCTTCAATATAAATGTAATTAAATTAGATCAACTGAATGTTATAATACCACTAATTTTTTTTTTTTAATTTAGAATTATGTGACAAAGTTGATATATTAATTAATCAACCAGCTCTTGAATACTGCGAAAATCTCTAAGTTCGCATCGATAATTATTGTGTGGATTTAATTTTTAATCCTTTGATTGCATTAAATTAATCTTACCCAAAAATATGGTTAAATCTAAAATTATTAAAAATTAAAAACTTTTTATTTTCTTTTGAAAAAGTACAGAAAATTTTTACCCTAAGTTTTTCACAAATTGCTAATTTTGTATTAAAAATGCTGAAAAACAAGAAGACCGTATTACAAAAAATAGCTGGATATTTTCCTAACTATCTAAAAACTTTGTCATGGAAAAATCCAACATGTTCCACTTTTGCAATCTATTTACCAAGAGCTTTCATTAGACAGGATATTGTTTTAATTTTTGAAAAGATAATAGTTGGTTGTCCTTGCAACTTAGTAAAAAATTTGACTTTTTTAGATAAATTATATCTTATATTTCAATAAATTTAGTATTCCTAAATTTATCCAAATCAAATTTCGAAGGTTTAGTTGTCTGCAGGTTGGGGTACAGTCACGACGTCTTCAAGACTCAACTTTAAGGTTAAATCCAGAGATGGACAAGTGAGGGATTTTTAACTCACTCACCAAAAATCACATTCACGGAATAAAATTTTTTCTACGCACGCACGATCACGTGAGTAATTTAGATTTTTGCTTACTCTCACAAAATTGAAAAAATATTTCGAAAAATTAAATATAAAAGAATTTATTTTATCACTTAAACCACTTGAACTGTTTTATACTGCATTTCCATATACGTGTTTTGAGCGAAATTACATGTTTTGCTCAAAATACGTCTTTTTTTACAAATTTTCCCATATATTTTTTACATATTTTCCCATATATTTTTAGGCATGTACAAAACATCTCAAACATCGTGTTAAATTTCAAAACATATCGAAAATAGTCAGATCAACACTGAATTGTGTCCATACTACTCTGTGTTATCCATTTATGGATAATGATAAATTCGAAAAAAATGGCATTTGACAATTTAGAAAAAAAAAATTAAGCGTCATTCAAGGTGGTAGTAATAGATATAAAAAGTTTAAATATATATAAAAAGGAAATTAAATAAATTGAACTAAAAATTACTACAAAAAGTTAGATTTTTTTATTGTATTTGCTATGAATATGAAACGTCAAATTAATTTCGAAAATTCGAACACTCAAAACACATTTTTGCTAGTGGAAACAGTTTGAAATGTTTTCCTCAAAACATGTTATTTTGGTGATAATGGAAACATGACTTAAGCATACATAAAAAAAGTCTTGCTACATTCCATACAAAAAAATTGATAAATTATAAAAAAATCGATAAAATAAAAAAACGAATAAAAGGAGTAGTCACAACAAAAAAAAAAAAATCGACTCACACACGCTCACGCACAAAATTTTTTACCGCCCACGCACGATCACGTAATTTCAATTTGGCTCGAGCGTGAAATTTCGGGTCACGTGCCCAGATCTGGTTTATCAACAATTCTGCAATAATACACGTCGCAGAGTGGAGTGTACTATAATAGAAATGGCATAAAACAAAAAATAAGTAATTGCGAAAAAGTCTACTCTATAGAGTGGAATTGTGAACCTAGCTTTAGAGTTTTGCCAAATTACAAAAACTAAGTCCATTCGCATACTTTTCTCAGTCAAATCTAATAAAAACAAAAAGTATACAAAGGTATAGTGTGTCAGAGGTGATCTTTTAAAAATTCAACATGGCCTTAGTTCAGCTGAATCGTGTTTATGAATTTGGCAACATTTTCAAAGTTAATAAGTGTTGAAAAACATTAAATTGGGTTGATGCAGTGTTGCCATATAAGCAGATACTGAAGAGGGTTGTGTAGCGTCAACCGAAAATACTAAGTTTTCTAGCCTGCTGGCTTAGTAGAATGTTTTCAATTTTTAAGAGCCAATTTATACGATGCAATTTATTGCATGCAATATTCTTAATTCCCTTTTCAAAGTTGCTTCCAAACGTATGTCTATTTATACGGTGACTTTTGTTGCACTAAACCGAATGTGAATGAAGCAACAAACCAAGAATACACCAACTAACAAATATTGCACGCAATAATTGCATGCAACAAATTTGCTAATAAAAATTTTTCATGTTTCTTTGCAATAAAAAAAAAAACAATTTATAAAAATTATACAATTATATGATCTAAAATCCTATTTAATTTTAATGAAATTTTACTAGTTTTTTTTATATATTTATATAAATTTAGACAATTTTTCTATTACTTATTTTGGAGTACCAAAAGCGTACATTTGGAAAAATTACTACAACCCAGTTAACCGGGTAGTTCGGTCTACCCGGTCCTCCGGTCTAGACCGTAAAGACCGGCTAGGCTGTAAAGACCGGTCGACCGTAAAACCGGGTAATGGGGGGCTCTACTACATATCATTAGCTCAAATTTGTGTATTTAAACATTCTCTAAGGAATTTTTCAATCAGTACTTTACACAACCTCTTTATAAAGAGTTGCTTAATCGATAGTTTGAAGGAAAGCAGTATTCAAATTTTATTCCTGTTCAATTTTTTTGTTTGAAAAACGAACAAAACATCGGTACTTTTCTCTTTTGGAAAACGTAGTTATTGTTTTAAATTTCCAACAAGCACTACAAACATATTGCATAAAAAAAAACAGCGGAAATAAAAAATCGAACCAGAAGATTTTTTATTTGAAAATCGAACAAAAATCCGGCAACGGAATCATGGAGCCTGAAATGGTAAGTTTTACTTTTTTAAATTTATTATTGGTTTATATAAAAGATTTTGAGCTGGAAGCATTGGTTTCTGGTAAAGGTAAATTGGATCTTATATTCCAATAAATTTAGGATTCTTGAATTAATCCAAATCAAATTTCGAAAGTTAGTTGTCTGCAGGTTTGGGGCATAGCCCCGATCAATACGAAATTTTTCTTCAGACTACAAGCCCATCTTTAATGTTTATTGCAGAGGTGGGCACGTGAGCGTAGATTTTTTCTACTCACGCATGTTCACGTGAGTAATTTAAATTTTTGCTCAGGCTCACAAAATACGAATTTAAAAAATATTTCGAAATATTAAACATAAAAGAATTTATTTCTCAGGAGTATAGTTCTCTCTCATGACCTTTTTAGTACTCTCTTAGAACACTCACATAGTGTGACGGCAACAAGGTGAGTTTTGGTCAGCAACTTTTTGTAGTGTTTAACGGTGCTGCCATATAAGCAATTTTAATTGATTTTTTTTTGCCTTTTTTTTTGGGTTGCTTAAGATTTTTCAAATTTTTTCATTAAAAAAATATTTTTTTTTATTTTTTTTCAGATTTTTCATATAAAAATATAATATTTGTTCAATATACTATTTATTTTTACTTAAATTAGACATATTTAATATAAGTTAAAAATACAACCAACTTTTGCAATTGTGTTAAAAAATTGTTCCGAATTTAAACATAACATTGTGACATGAAAAGTATTAAAGTGTATACACACATTGACCAACTCTGTCCATAATTTCCCATTTCTATGATAAAAATATATAATAAAGAGAAAAAATATGCTATTAATGGTTGCAACATATAATTAAAAAACTATAAAAATGCATGAATTTGAAAAAAATTTGATTTCATGAAAAAAACTGGAAAACAGTTAAGAATCCCAAGAACTGGGATAAACAATTAAACTGTTTTTATTGCACAGGCGCGGATTCAGGGGGGGGGGGGGATATTCCTTAACATTTCTATAAATAATATATTGTTGGCTATCCAAATATTTGACTGCAAATTTCGTATTTTTTATAGTTTTCTTGTAGACCACACTTAAACACATGTGCGGTAACAAATTTCGCAAGTAGAAATGATAAATTTGTTTTTTGTTTTGAATAAAAATTGCATTAAAACTGTTTTTATCATAAGTTTTTTAATTTTATTTTGTTTTGTTTTTCCTCGAGATACGCGTTTTCTATATTAAGCCGTTTTTATTACTTTTCTAAGACTTATGTATTTTTATTTTTATTTAAAGATCAGCTTACTTAATTGTATGTATGGAATTGATTTTTAATTTTTCTTGAGTTTTTTTTGTATATTAATTTTTTTAAATTTAAATAAATTGAATTGAAATTATTTATTTATCTTTTATTTGACCTTTTTCTTTTATTTATAACTAATTTATTTTTTAGAGTTTAAGGTTTGTTTTTTACAAAAATATATTATTTATTTTTTAACATTTCGCTACTCTATTTCAAAACTTTCATTTTGCTTATAATTTGTCATATATATATTTTCCTGAAGATGCTACACAATGGAGTAGCGAAATATTGAAAAATAAATAATATATTTTTGTAAGAAAAGAACATTAAACTCAAACAAATAAATTAGTTATCAATTCAATTATTTATTTAATATAAAATTTTGATTTAAACATATGTCCTATTACAGAAAAATTTGGAAAAATATTCCAAATCAGTTAAAAATATAAGTTTAAAAAATTCGAAATGCTTAAGAATTTAAAATTTGATTTTAAATAAATTTAATTATTGACAATTCTGAAATGAAAACGATCGATCAATCGGATTTTTAGATAGAGCATGTCAACTTTTTGTGGATTTAGCACTTTTTACTTTTTGTATTTTAAACTTTTTTAATAGTATAGTTAAGAGTAAAAATAATAAGAATTGCAAATGTTTTAAACATTCTGAATACATCTCTTAAAATTAATGTTTTGTTGTTTTACTTCAACGAAATTTGTTTTTTTTTTATTTTTATTTTTAACAAAAACAATGTATGATGACATGAAAAAAATAAATTGTTGTAACGAAATTTGATTTGGAGAAAATTAATCAATGAAAAGTTAAAATGCGATCTCAGTTCCAAATGTTTTGACCACTACTGTATATTTCGACATGTTACAAACGAAATGACAAACTGAGGGTATATCACCATATATAGTGGTGGGTATAAAAAAAATCAAAAAAGTTTCCCCCAAAATAGCTTGAGCTGGATCCGCCCCTGATATTGAAACACTGCATGCACCAAATTTTTTCAACAAATTCGCTGTCATATAGCAAATTTTAACTGCTTTCCCCCGTCTTTTGGGATGCTTAAGATTTTTTAAGTTTTTTTATTTTTTTAAAGTGTCTTTTATTCAATCCATGCATTTGTTAGATTTTTAACATTTAAAAAGGACATTTGATCAATATTCTATTTATTTTTACTAAAATTTGACATATTTAATATAAGTAAAAATACAACAAAACTGTTTTTTTAAAAAGTAGGTACGAATTCTAACAAAACTATGTGACATGAAATGCACACAACATCTCTGTCTATCCATATCCATTAGCTGTGTTTATGTGGCAAGCTATCAAAGTTAGCTTATGTCATTCCCATATAAATTTAACATAAGCCAATGTCTATGTATAGCTTCCCGCATAAACACAGCTAATATTCCCCAATTCTTTGATATTACTTCTGGGGTGGGTAACTTATAGGTTTGTTTCTTTCGAATTTTATATAAATTTTTCATACAAATTTAATTAGATATAGACTTGCTAAATAGTTTTAAATATAGCTGCTTAAAAATTAAAAATGTATAAAAATGCTGCCAAGTCTTAGCAATTCTTGGCTTTTCTCTTTCAAATGTAACCAAAAATATTTGTCAAAAAACATTTGAATCGTCATATTAATTTTGAAATTCCATATTAAATGTCAACATTAGATCTCAGTTAATGTTATAAATAAGTTTTAAATAAAAATAGGTCGAAAATATTAGGGTTTGAAATTAAAATAATATTACAGATTTTGATATTAGTGCATTTAAGAGAAAATAAACATTTTTTTTGCTGCGTATCGATAAACTTGTTATAAAAACACGCATTCAAAATATTTAATGAAGTATCTTTCGTCCACCATTGCGATTTTAGATGCAAGTTCTGTATTTGATGTTACAATTCTGCTGCATATTTGACTCAAAAGCTTAAAAAAAAATAACTTAAAAAAACTAGTCTTCCATGCATATGTATAAACTACACCACAATGTATTGAATTTGGTTAAAAGAAAGAATGGTCCTTCCTGAATAAGATTTAAATGGTATCTAGACAAACAAAACCGTAGATAGTAATAATATATGGGACCACTCCTCGCAATTTGACACATAGTATATTTCGTGTAGGGTATTACATAGTCGGCATGTCCGACTTTAATTGCATTACTATTTTTATGGTAAATTTCAAGTATCTTGTGCTTTCTTTGAACAGATATCATCACTTCATATCAACACAGCCGAACCAAATGTAACCACCAACGATAACTACGAGCGGCCTTTAATGTCCAATGCATCGTCTCAAACTACAAGTGATGAGTTTTTATATTTAAATGCCACCAATCAAACAGATCATTTAAAAAGAGAAAAAGAATTAGAAAAAGAAGTGGAAGAGCTAAGGAAATGTAAAAGAGAACTTTTAGGACTACTATCACAATTACATGGTACGATAGCACATTATTATAATAAGGAAGTGTTGGGTGAGGAACAGCAGCTCCAACATCAATTGCCATCATCAGCATTGTATTATAATGAAATACTTTTGAATTCTGAGGCAGCAACTCTAAATCCATCACAATATCCAGGTGTTATCTGTGAAACACCACAACAAATTAATCAAAATCTTGCAAGTAATCAAACATCATATATTACAATACCTAATTTGCTTATATATCCCCAACAGCTAATGTCTTCGGCCAATAATGAAAATGTTATTTATACAGTTGCTGATGATGCGAATGCAGACCATAATGGTGAGCCAACTGAAATACAATTGACCAAAGAAGATGGTGCTTTAAATTTAAATAGTTCAACAGATTCTGGACGCTTAGAAATTTGCTGGGAAACCAAGCATAACCTAGAAGTTGAGTCTGAACAACCGGTTTCTGCACCCAGTGAACATAACGTTTTAAAAAGACGTAAATTGTATACAAAAAAACAAAGACGTCGTCTTAGGGATGGTTTATTAACAACTTCCAAAATTGAAAATACAAATGATAGTAGTCATACACAAGCAACACCGAAACAAGCTTTAATGCCATCACCAAATAACGGCATTAGTTCTCAATGTGAAGCAGCTAGTACTAGTCATAGTTATTATGTAGATGAAATGGTTTCACTTGGTCCTTATGGTACCGAAATACCAGCTTCACTTTATACAACCATGAGTTTTGATACAGCGTCAATTGCAACAATAACACTTTTAGAAACCCTATTTGATCTTCACACTTTAGCCACTCATTCAATATCTCCAGAAAACGGGTTACAACCTGATGTCATATTCGATATTGCCTATGCAGTATCGATTAGATGTGATGTTGGGATAGCGGAAGTATGTGATGTAATTATAACGAAATGTTGGGAAGAAGATGAAATACTGCAAACACAAACCAGCAAACTTTCTAAAAATGTTACAAAACATAAAGAAAATAACGAATAGATGGTGAATTGTTTATTTTAATCTGTGGATTACTTGATCAAGTAGACTTGCTTTTTCATTTGTCTTAAATTGTATTCCTTTCAGTTGAGAGTATATTCAAAATATGCTTTAAAAGTTAAGATTCTTAAAAAAATAATAATCTTTTGCAATAAAAAGCTCCATTCGCGCGCTTTTCTCAGACATGTCCAGTAGGTTTTAAGGTTCAACTACAGTTGGCTAAAGTGACTTAAGCTAGGTATCGGTATGAAACGAAAATTCAAAAACAATTAAGTCACTTAAGACAATTGTATTTGGGTGGTAACTTATAACTTACTTTTTCGTACCTTGTATTAAAAATATATAAAACTTTAAGCATAAATACAAATATTTATTATTTTATAAGTTATAATTTTAATCAAAGCTAAATATCCCAGCCCAGGTGAACATGTTCATATATGGTAATATATGGGTTCATAAATTATTCCATATATGCTCCGATCCCCTCTTGTAAAAATTAGGATAATCAAACATACGAGAGCGGATCAATAAGTCCGTGACTTTTATATTTTTCAACATAATTTCCTCTTAGCTCAATCCAATTTTTGTATCCCTTCCAAAAAATATGATTTTTCGAGGTCCATAAAATAGGCATTTGTTTGATCATTCATTTCATCGTTGGAGCTAAATCTCTTTAAGTTTGGAAATAGGAAATAGTCGCTGGGGGCTAAATCCGGAGAATATTGCGGATAAGGTACCAACTCGTACCCCAAATCATGGAATTTTGCCATTGAGACTACACACGTGTGCACCCGTGCATTATGGTCAATTGAGAGCAAACGCGGAACCCATTTTGCAGACAGCTTTCTTTAATCCAACTGATCATTTAATATCAAAACCACACTGCCATATGAAATGCCTATGGCATCAACAATCTCACGCACTTTTACTATTCGATCGGCCAACACCATATCGTGAATTTTTTCGACATTTTCGGGTGTATTCCTCAATTGGATGTCCAGAACGTTCAGCGTCATTTGTACTTGTGCGACCACAACGAAAGTTAGTAAACCACTTTTTTACCATTGAAATCGATGGTCCAGAATCCCCATATCAAGCTTTTCCTTGGGTTGATTGACGGTTTTTTCGCAAAAAATAATGTTAAACGGAAAGTAAATGTGGAACTTGCTCAAAGGTCTATTAACAGGTGGTACTTGATGGGTGCCGTGTTGCATTTCATATAACTACGAGGGAAGTTCAAAAAGTCACGGACTTAAGTGTGTGTTCTAACTACACTCTTTAGAATTATATACTTTTTGACAAGCACTACAAATTAGAGGCTACGATTATAACTGGTCGATCGAAAGTCCGGTTACAGTCTAGTCGGCACTTAAGATCTAGACTGGTGGACCGGCCTATCCGGTTGTAGTACATTTTTCAAATGTACACATTTGGTACTTTTAATTAAATAGTAGAAAAATTGCAAAAAAAAAAACTAGAAATAATTTATAAAAATAAATATTTTTATTTAAAAAATCTAAAATTTTTTTAAAAATCAAAAAATTTTGGTAAAATCTAAAAAAATTAAATTTTTTTTTTAAATCGATGTTGTTTTAAAATCAATATATTTTTTAAAAATCGAAAAAAAAATTTAAAATTTTAGAATAATTTTAAAAGTCGAAAAATTTTAGATATATTAAAAAAAATTTATAAAAATCGAAAAATTTTTTACAAATATATAAAAATTAATAATTTTTACAAAAATCCATAAATTTCGTTAGAGTTCGAAAATATTTTTAAGAACTTATAAATTAAAAAAAAAATCGATACATTTTATAAAAATCTATATATTTTATAAAAACAGATAAATTTTATAAAAATCGAACAATTTTTTCAAAATTGGCAACATATCTTTACTGTATAAAGGCCTGCTCATTTCGTATACTACACATTTATGTGTATGAAAAAGACATGGTCGTTTTCGGTCCCAGTTTTATAACGTAGCTCGCAATTGATTTAATAAACTGAAATAAATAGATAAAATTATGCCGTGGATCATAATGGGTGAAATTTCGCAGAAATAATCGAAAAAATAGTTCTGACTTAATACTAAAAAATATTTTTCAACTTGTGAAACAATAATATTCCGAAACTGGCTGTTGACTTCAGAAAGTCCTTTAGTTTTCATACATTTGTATGAAATAACCACGGTCTTTTTCGGTTCCACGTACGGCGTTTTTATGCCGTGGATCATAATGAGTTGAAATTTCGCACTGGTAAATATTTTACAACTTGTGGAAGAAAAATATTCCGAAACTGGCTCTTAAACTCAGAAAGTCCTTTACTTTTCATATAACTATGTGAAATAGCCACGGTCTTTTGCGGCGTTTAATGACTTGGCTCACAATGTACTAAGACTTTTCAGAAATAATCTATACGTAATTCTGATTTGGAAATATAAACTTTACACGATTGAATGAAAGAAGAAAAAATTAAATGAAATGAAAAATCAGTGCTTTGTTCCATAAACAAAAATCAAAAATAAAATGTTGCGTCATGAATATTGAGAAACAAAAATTTTTGGGAAGATTTTAAAGCAACTGAAAGATATGAAAAAATGTATAGTTTGACTCTTTTTGTCGCCATGAGAGTGTGCTAAAGTTGGACAATTTGAAGCAATAATGGAATAGCAAAAATATGGCTTGTAGTTGTTTCATGAAAAAAAAAAAATCTTTTGTAAAAAATTAATTTAAAGCTTGGGTTCTTATTTTGTCGTAATATATTTTCAATGGACTAAAAATATACTGTTCAGTATAAATCTTTAGTACAACTATTTTTTACAGATCTGAAAATTACTTTTTTTGTGTTAAAAAGTCGAACTTACAAAAAATAAGAAAAAAAAAGGGATTTTTTTGACGTTTTCAAAATTAATACTATTCACCCTTATTCTAGTTGTCTTCATCGACACAAGACAATGTCGTCTTGGGATTTTTTTTTTTGAAATTGGTATTCCCGTTGTCGTTATCGAAAATAATTGATAACTGTCGACAAGTATTTGGTATTCTGTAAGAAAATGTGACGACGATATTGTCTTGAAACGACTCTGATTTTGTCGACACAATTTTTAGTAACGACTTGAGGAAAAGTAATGACTGAAAAAAAAACGGAAAAAATGGGAAGAAATATCAAATTTATTAAATGCAAAGGTAAAGAAAGCATCATCATATAAAGTGCATTATAAAAATATAACAAAATTTATTTATAGGTTTGGCGAGACTTAAAATTTAAAGTTAAAAAGAAAATGGTAGCCAACAAAGCCGAGTGTAATGCTACAGGTGGCGGAAGATTCAAGCAATTTATATTGAGCCCGCTGGAGGAAGCTGTGGCATATATTCTACAGTTTCAGAAACAGCTGAGCCCTAAGTTAAAGTCGTTTCCAACACTAAGCTGGTACGACCCCTGGGCTAAAAATCTTAATGTAGCTGCCAACTTTATTGTTTTGGAAATAAATGTGGACTTGATTCCGGTTTTCAAATTAGGTGCTATTGTTTCCAGCACATCTTTGAAGGCTGTTTTATTCAGCCGAAAGTAACTTTCAAACCTTTTAAAAAATCTAGAAGATTAACATTCTTTAAAGTAACAGACTTTGATTTTGCTACTCACTTGTTATCCGGCAGATTAAAGATATTGGATTTCTGTATGAGAAGTCTTCTTTCCAATTCTAGATTTTCTTTATTTTCTTCATCATATAAAAAACAGTTTTTCGCAAAAATAATAAACAAAATAAATCTGCCGACTCAATTTTTAGAGATGTGTTTTTGTTTAAATCGATAAACTGTCAACGTCGTTACAACACTGTTTTAGAATACCAACTTGGTGTCGAAGTGATGTCGATTGATAACGGTAATTAGAATAAGGGTGATTATCTGAAAGATTATAAGAAGAATAGAACCAAGTTTTTGTCATGTCTATTTTCTCTATTTATACTAAAATTTGTTCCACTTTTAAAGGGCCAAAGCTTAAATTGACTTAAAAGATAATAAATATTTCCCATAAATATGGATGAAAAATATATTTTTGGAAAGATTATAAAGTAGCTAAAAATCGTGTAAGAGAATATTTTTGTTTTACCTTTTTTGGAGCCACGAGAGGCCACTAAACTTAGAGATTTTAAGCAAAAATAGTTTTTCAAAATGTCTATTTTCATAATTTTTTCATAAATTTTATGCCATTTTTTAGTTTTTAAAATTAAAATGATGTCAAATAAAATAAAGTTCCCCGATAACATATTTATAAAAATATATATATATATATATATATATATATATATAAAGATTATGGAGCGTTGGTAAAAAAAATGGATTTGACTCTTATATATGTGGAATTTTAAGGAAAACTTGTTAAATTTTTTATAAAAAAATTACACTTAGGCAATAAATAAACGTTTTTCGACTATAAAACTTCATTTTCGCTAAAAGAGAATCCTTTTTTAATAAGTAAATTTTTTTAATTTTGGACTTGTTTTGAATTCTTTTAAATAAAAAATCATCAATTTTAGCACATTTTTATAAAATATCAAAAGTTATTTTTTTTATGTTTAGTTTTTTTTTTAATTCCATAGTTAATTTTAATCAAACTTAAAATATAATTTTTAATATAAATATTCAACAAAATTTTGTTTCTTGCTTTGAGTTTTTATGTTAATTTTGACGTGTAAATAAACCAAAACGAAAAAAATATTTTTTTTTTATTCAACAGTATAAAAGTAATTTCAACAATTACAAAATTGATCTTAGCGAAGCGTTTGATCGAATAAACCATAATATTCTTATTAAAAAGCTTCATGATAACTTCAACTTTTCTAAATCCGCTTGTCACCTTATTTATTCTTATCTTAGTGCTCGTTCTCAGTTTGTATCTTTGGCTGGATTAAGTTCTAGTATTGGGAACGTTACCTCAGGAGTTCCACAGGGGTCTGTTTTAGGTCCTATACTATTTTTGATTTATTTAAATGATAGTTTTTCTCTCATGGATAATAGTTTTTGCAAGTCATACGTTTTTGCTGATGATATTTTTCTTGTATATAACATTAATTCTAATATGGATACATTGCTTGAAATTCGCATAAATAATCATCTTAATGCTATACAAGACTGGATGAATCTAAATTATCTAGAAATAAATTCAACTAAAACTAAAGCAATGTACTTTCATTTACCTGCTCAACATTTCATTTGTCCCACAATCTGTATAAACTACCAATCTATTGGTTATGCTGATTCCCATAAATTCCTTGGTGTTATTATTGATTCGACTCTAAATTTCAAAAATCACATAAATAATATATCTAATCAAGTTTCTTTTATTTTAAGAAGATTATATGCTTTAAAATCATATACACCGCGGTATGTTAGATGCCGTTTAGCACATGCTGTGCTTATATCTAAAATTAACTACTGCCGAGAAGTATTTTCCGGAACGTCCTCTGGGAACTTGTACTACCGTGAGAGTATTGTTAGAAGAGTTGTTCGTTATGTATTTAATGTTCGAATTAGCGAACATAATAAAGTGTCGGCACTAGTCCCAGTATTCTTAGGTTGCAAATTTAATGATTATCTATCTTCTTGTCTTTTATTGTATTTTTATAAAATTATGAAACTAAGACAGCCAATTTTTCTTGTGGATGAATGCAAATTTATTCACTCTACCCGTAATATACAACTTGAGATACCTCGATTACTTCTTACAACTTTTGAAAATTCATTTAAAATTAGAGTATGTCGTACTTGGAACCTTCTGCCGTCTATGCTAAGGCTATTTTCATATTCATATCCTACATTCAAGAAAAAGCTTTTGAGTTTGTATCTTTAGGTATTCTAAACAGTTTGAGTCTCTGATATTATAGGATTTTAAGGTTGTTCTTGTTTTTTACAGAATTTATATATTGGTGATGTTTGCATGGTTGGGGAACCATTTATTTGTTCTTTTAGCACTAAATATTTTATTTTTAGTATTTTTAAGTCACATTGTATTATAATATAACATGAATTTTAATCTACAATTCATGTATAATTGGCCTTATAGGCTTCGTATGTATTGAAATAAATAAATAAATAAATAAATAAATAAATTAATAAATAAATAAATAAATAAATAATAAATAAATAAATAAATAAATAAATAAATAAATAAATAAATAAATAAATAAATAATAAATAAATGTTTCTAAGATATTTTTAAAAAATATTAAACAAACAATTTATTATTTCTCATAAATGTAAAGTTTGAGTAACAACACAGCAGTATTTAAAATAACTTTTGATAATAAACTCAATCGTCAATTGATTTTATACATCAGTAACAGATTAATTGATGGATATAATTTGATAGTATTACCAGTATTATAATAATAGACATTAATAAACATACCAAGGTTGAAGAATTTGAAACTTAAGTTCTTTTTTCTTTTGAAAAATGTTCAAAATAGACACATACATATTAAAATAAATAAAAAGAAAGAAAAAATTATAAAAATGGGGATTAAGATTAAAAAAAATTAAAAACTTTTCGATCTTAATGAAGCTCAATATTTGATATTATTTTATAAAAAGTACCATCAATTTTAAATTTGGTTAAATTTTAGTATTATTTAAAGACTTCCATCCCTGACAGTACTTGTTTTCTTTTATTATATTAACACTTTATTTACCGTTATTAAAATTGTTTAAGTTAGGGATGCGAACGGTATACATAGTTTTTTTTAATAAAAAGTTTTATAAAGTTTAATCTCTGATGCGTAATCTTACAATGCGTGGTAATCGAAATAATGCCTGGTTCGGTATTTCGGTAACAAAGTTTTGATAATTTCAGTATTTTAAAGGTAGTAAAAAACAAATTTATTCAACTTTAGTGTTAAAAATAATTTTCAATGACTACAAAGTAACTGTATTTTAGGCGTAACGCTATTTAAAAATATTACAATATTTTGGAGGGTATTTTTTGTAATACAATAAAAAAAAAAGGATATACTAATGACTTTTTATTTACAAAACCGAATTCAACGAATTTTAGTATACATGTTTGTTATATTTAATGGAATTAATTTGATAAGTTTGAATGCAATCGGTCAACTTTTAAGCGTTGTATAGCATTTTTTTTAAAAAGGATATATGGTAGGTAAGCGAGTCCTTGCTTGGATTGAAAAGAAAATTGGCAGGCTAGTTAGTAAATTTGTTTTAATAACAATTATCATTTTTTGTTATGTTCTGACAAAACTTAAAGATGTTATTACATTTTTAAACTTTAGGATATATGAGAGGTAGGCGTGTCGTTGCACCAATTTTCCAAACATTTAGTTTATCTTCTAATTTACTCAAACTAAAATCGCGTACCAAATTTCCTCCTTCTATTTTTGTCCACAAAGCACTATGCTGCGATGTCATTGGTCCGTTCTTCTTTGAAATCGACGTTGGTGAGGCAATCACCGACAACGGCAAGCACTACAGAACGACGATAACCGAATTCTTTTGGCCCAAATTAAACGATATGGACGTAGACGATATGTGGTTCCAGCACCCGCTCTTATTGGAAGCCCCTGTATTTTATCATATATAAAGAAATATATAAAACTAAATGTAAAATCATAACTCTTAATATATTATTCAATTCGTCACACATAGGATCATAGTTAATTATTTAACAATATTAGTTGTAATATTTTTACTAAATTTAATTTCCATTTATTTTGTTTAAATAACATTTGAGCAATTATAATTAAAAAAATTCTTCTGTCCGCCAAATTCCACATACAGTAAGAAATTCTAATTTATTTCTTCTTTGGCTCTTAATTTGCAATTACAAATCCCAATATGTACTTATTGTTATCCGTGTGAGCCTCTGCAGTTTGTGTTGCTGGTATTGCACCACTTTTTCTTCAGTAGAATCTTTTAAAATTAATTGATTATTTTGATGAATAAATACTATTACTTACTATTTTTATACCCTCCACCATATATGGTGAGGGTATATATCAGTTTGTCATTCCGTTTGTAATATGTCGAAATATACGTTTAAGACTCCATAAAGTATATATATTCGGATCCTTATGCAATTTTAAGTCGATTTAGCGATGTCCGTCTGTCTGTCCGTCTGTCTGTCTGTTGAAATGGCGATCACGACGCGAAGACGCAAGCGGGGGTGCCTATTTTTACCCAGATTATTGAACATCCTCCCGAGCAGTTTGGTATTTAAAATGAGCAAAATCGGTCAAGCGGTTCAAAAGTTATGAGTGAAAACGTGAAGGTACCTCTAAATTTTTCATACAAATTTGTACAATTTTTCTGTATCTATTTTTGTTTTCTGTTAAGTAAGTAAAAATGTTATTAAGTCCTCTTCTTGTTCGATTACATTTACAGTCTTACATACTATGAGAATAATAACATTTTAGAGCTATATGTGTGTTACTCTTAATAACTAAGTTAACGTTAAAAGCAACAATGTTAAAGTCGCTAACAGAGCAGACCTCTGTAAATAACATTACTAAAACTAAATAAATAACATTACTAAAACTAAATAACAAAAGTTCGTTACATAAATTGACAAAACATATTCATATTACAGTTCATGCAAAATTTAGTATATGCGTATATCATCTTCAGCCCCTATGGTGGAGGGTATTCAAAGATTCGGCACAGCCGAATTTAGCCCTTTTTTACTTGTTTTTGTTAAATATTTATCCATTGTTTAGAAACTTTAAGAAAAATTCACACAAAAAGAAACAGGTAACAAGTAACATTTGTGCATTAGCCTTTGTCTGCACGAGCCAGTAATTTGCTTTAACATAAGGGAAAATACATGAGGAGTAAAAACAATTATACATTTGCTGTTAATTATCTCTCATGTCAGAACAAATTTATCTCTTGTAGACAAATAATCAGAATAAATGTTACAACATAATTCGTTTCTTTGAATTAATCGAACAAAACTGTAAAACTGCATTCATTTGAAAAAAAAAAATGTTTTTTTTTGGGGTAAAAATCTGCAAGACTGCAAAAACAGATAAATCGGCACATTTGGCAACACTGGTCATAGCACAGCCATTTGCTCTATATTGCCTAGTTTTTGAGATATGGACAAACATTTGTTTGCCCATTTGCATAATAGTCTCTTTTTTTATAGAGTAATTAAAACAGGTGTTCCTGTTCCTTTATATATTAGGTTTACTTTTACTCACTCAAGTAGGAATCATTAATTATTAATTCCTAGAATTACTGTCTCATTGTTTGAACGATCATTTTCGTGGGGGTCCACATTTTTTTCTCACTCTAGCAACACGTATTTCGTTTAAAACTCTTAAAAGCGAATTTACATTAGAACTTTTTTAAGTAGATTTTAATTTGAAATCTATTTTGAAATCAACATCGTATACATTATATTTTTCGAGATTTCGATTTGATAATTCGCTATAAGACATTTTTCTGAGGTGTTGTGAAATAGAACCTAAATTGTTAAAAACTAATATTTGGAGGAATTTTTAACCTCATATTTAAATTTGTTGTTTTTTTATATTTAAGTTGTTGTTAATGGGATTTTGAATCTATATTTGTTAAGTATTTTTATTAAATCTGTGAAAATAACTTTCAATATGGCTGGGGAGTCATTAAGTGCATTTTTGTATACATTTTATATTAAGGTTAATATTTAACTGTATGTATATATAAGCAGCCGCAGAACAAACCGTACTTTTTCGCACATTTCAAATTTTTGGGATATTAAGGTTTATTTATTTCGCCCCCTTAAACAACTGCATCAGGGATGGAAAATATGTTTTCTGCTATTGTACCAACCAGACAAACAAATTGTACTTTTTCGATTCTCACGGTACCAACATTTTTTCCGCTTTTTTTTTTAACAATTTTATCGTATTGAGTCAGATTTGCTTAGACACCAAAAAGACTTAAAAAAAATTTAAATTGACTGGGTGAAACAAAATTTATCGTTAATTTTATGTAGTCGTATAATTCCCACAAAACTTTGTAAAATTTTACTCTAATTTTTTTGTCACACCTTTTTTTTTCTGGTTGTCCGCCTCGCTTGGAGGGCAATTTAACCTTTTGGATTTGCTATTAAATAATTTAAAGGCATTTAATAGCTTTTTAACAATAATACTTCTTTTATGTTGTACTAAATGAGCCGCGGGCTCATTTAGTACAACGGGACAGGTCCCAATTCCCAACTAACCCCTTTTTTCCGCAGAGTATTTAAATATACACAAGCTTGTTATTAAGGCTATATTTCACTATATTTTATATCATATTATTTAGAAAACTGATTGTCAGCCATTTTTCGGGAAAACCTCAGGCAAAAAAAAGGGTACAAAAATTATCTTTGGTCTATTTTCAACTAGCCATTAAAATTTCATTAAGATATTTAAACATTTATGTAGCCTGGTACAAAATGGGTTAAGTTTACTTCAATTGTATTTTTTTTAATGCATGGATTGAATTTTTCATTAAAGCAAAAAGTGTAACTACACAAAGATATTGCAAAGACTATGACAAAAATACGTATTGATAAAAAAAAATAATAAAAGTACGTTTTGTTATGCACCACTTTTTTTAGAACCAATTTTCTTGGTTAAAAAAAATGCTAACTAGAATTTTTCTAGAAGATTTTAACCCAAATATTATAAGAAATATAAAAAAAACCAATTTGTCAAAAAAAAATGCGAAAAAGTACGTTTTGTTCTGCATTTTATATTTAAGTTTTTTATTCAGAAATTTTGCTTTGTAATATGGCCTATGTGGCTTTATATTTCATTATGTACAATAAAAAAATAAATGTGTAGTATGGGAAATACGAGTATGCAGGCCTTTATAAACTAAAGACACGTTATAAATTTTAAAAAAATTTATAGATTTTTATAAAATTTATCGATTCTTAAAATATTTACAAATTTTTTTAAAAATTAGCGGTGGTCGTGGTTTCGATTACCGCCAGACGCTGTAGTCTGTTTACACTACAACGATATACTTAGTTGCAAGTGCTCCGTTAAGGCTGGATTAGATAGAGGTAGACGTAAACGTATCTCTGAATATCAAATTCAATGATTTAATAAGATTTTGATTGAGAGAAAAAAGTTTCTTCTTTTATACCAAAAGGGGGGTCATATTTTTTTTTAGCAACGCCCGACAAAGTGCATTTCAAACAAAAAAATTTTTTTAAATTTTAAAAAATTTTTAAATTAATTTTTCTGTGTGATATATAAGCTTGTTCAAAACCATGAATTGTTGTGGATGAGCCACCCATCGGCAGGCTGACGATGACCTACCTGGTCGCTCAGTCAAAAGTGTGCACTCCCTAACAATTATTTCGATTTTTAAAAAAATTTAATTTTTATAGTTTTTATAAAAAAAATTATATAAATTGAGGCGATTTTTCTATTATTTAATTAAGAGTACCAAAGAGGATCGTAAAGACCGAGCGATCGACCGTAAAACAGGGTAATGGGGGGCTCTACTACATATCATTAGCTCAAATTTGTGTATTAAAACATTCTCTAAGGAATTTGCAAACAGTAGTTTACACAACCTCTTTATAAACAGTTGCTTAGTCGATAGCATTTTTCAAATTTTATTCCCGTTCCAATTTTCCAATTTTTTTGAAAAACGAACAAAACACCAGTACTCTTCTCTTTTGGAAAACG
Organism: Eustalomyia histrio; assembly: GCA_949748255.1. Taxonomy (NCBI): domain Eukaryota; kingdom Metazoa; phylum Arthropoda; class Insecta; order Diptera; family Anthomyiidae; genus Eustalomyia; species Eustalomyia histrio. The sequence continues at coordinate 59,048,260 of OX456526.1, read as the reverse complement.
TAGTTATTTTTCCAAAAAAAAAAAAAAAATACAACAAACACTATAAACATATTGCATAAAAAAAATCAGCGGAACCTTCTGGTGGAGCATGTTTTTCCAAAAAAATTTTTAAAATGAAACCTAAAATGAAGCCTAAAATGGTAAGTTTTACTTTTTTTAAATTAATTATTAGATTATATAAAACATTTTGAGCTGAAAACATTAGTTTTTGCTAAATTGGATCTTATATTCCAATAAATTTAAAATTCTTGCAGGTTTAGGGCATAGCCCTGATTACTACAAAATTTTTTTCATGGGCAGTCATTTTTATTGCGGTTCCGATTTGTTTTTGGCCATGACTTGTTCAGACCCATCTTAATCTTTATTCTAGAGATGGGCACGTGAGCTAATTTTAACTCACAAACTATCATAAACCAAAAATTAAAGTCACGCACGTAGATTTTTTTCTACTCGCGTATGATCACGTGAGTAATTTAAATTTGCGCTCAGGCTCACAAAATACGAATTTAAATAATATTTAAAAATATTAAACATACAAGTTTATTTATAACTTGAACCTCTTAAAGTGATACGATCCATAATTAATACATAATGAAAAAAAAAAACAGTCTTGCTAGATTACATGTAAAAAAATCGTTAAAGTATAAAAAATCAAAAAAAAAAAAACGAATAATCACGTCAAACATGCACAAATTTTTAATTTAAATTAAGGCTCACGCGAGATTTGCGTATATAACGTGTTCACCTTTATTTTATTAACAATTATGCAGTAATCCACGCTGCAGAGTGGAGTATACTAAAATAGAGACGGAATGATACAAAAAGTACATAAATAAAGAGTGTAGTTCCCTCTCGCGAATATTTTAGTATTCTCTAAGAACTCGCACATTGTGTGCCCGCAACAAAGATGAGTTTTGGCCAGCAACTTTTAAAAGTGTCTAGCAGTTTCGCTATATAGCCAATTTTAGCGGATATTGGGATGCTTAAGATTTTTCATGTATTTTTCACATTAAAACAGGACATTTGTTCAATATACTATTTATTTTTACTAAAATTGTACATTTGTATTTAATATAAGTAAAAATACAACAAAACTGTTTTTTAAAAAAGTAGGTACAAATTCAAACATAACATTGTGACATGAAAAGCACATAACATCTCTGCCTGTCCATATCCATTACTTTTGTTAATGTGGCAAGCTATCAATGTTAGCTTATGTCATTCCCATATAAATTTAACATAAGCCAACGGTTAGTGTTAACGCTTAACGTTACTTATGTCAAATTTGTATGGCAATGACAGAAGCCAACGTCCCGCATAAACACAGCTAATATTTCCCATTTATGTGGTAAAAATTTAAAATAAAGAGAACATTTTAAAGGTATTTGCAGTCAATTCTTTGATATTACTTCTGGGGTGGCTAACTTATAGGTTTGTTTCTTTCGAATTTTATACAAATATTCCATAAAAATTTAATTAGATATAGACTTGCTTAATAGTTTTAGATATAGCTGCTTAAAAATTAAGAATGTATAAAAATGCTGCCAAGTCTTTGAAATATTTGTCATAAAAATAAAATATATTTGTTATAAAAACATTTGAAACTTTTGTATTAATTTGACAAAATATTAGGCTTGTTTTTTCGAATTTTATATCTATATCTATAACTACTTGACTTTTCTTTTTTATTTGTAAACGAAAGCTGTTTTCGTATATGGACTGCGCGGGAACGCGAAATAAAGCAATTATATTATTTGCCCTGATCTACCTTAACTTACAAACACACAATTCATTTGTTAGATTTTGTTATTTTTAACATTTTATCAAATTAAAAACACAAAAATTTCAAATATTTTTATGACAAATATTTTTGTTTACATTTAAAAGAGAAAAGCAAAAAATTTTCAAGACTAGGCAGCATTTTTATACATTGAGGCCGAATTTTTACGATGTGGATTATCTTTAAACTTAGTTTGAATACTGATTTTGAAATTTGTTTTAATTTATTTTATTTCAATGAAGGCCAAAATTTTATGTAACGAAAAGTTGTTCCGACAAATTTATGTTAATAAACATGGAAATGGCAGACAAAATTCGTTTTTGGTTTAACTAAACCAAGTTTAACTGACATCCCGAAAACTCGGCCTGAGACTTTTATTCATTATGTAAAATAACACTAATTTGAAGAAATAAAAATTACCCCAAATATGATGAAATGAAAAATGACCCCAAAATATGCCAAGGAATCAATAACATCCGAATGAACTCCTTTAAAAATTTAAAGTTACTTGGGCCAACCTAAATTGAAATATTTTTAAGAATTATAATAAATATTAAGTAAATTTCTGCTTGCCGACTCATAGTCCTCCCAGCCAGTTCTTATTAAATTTGCTGGTAACAATGGAAAGGCCATCAATTTTCGATATGCGGTTTTTGGAGCACTCGATGTTAGACCGAATGGTTTTCTATGACATTGAGTCTTAGAGATTGGCAATTTTGAAACTTGTTAAGAATTATATTTGTTCTTAATGTATAAAAAACAAAATTTTCGCCTGCGGCGCCAACTTCTACAACCATTAATATACGAAAAACAAAATAAAATTTTTTTTTAAAAAAATCGCGCGATTTTTGGTAAAGAATTTATAATATATTGCACCAAGCTGAGTATTTGACGTTTCGTCAAAAGAATTTTTTGGCATAATAGAATTTTTTAAAAATGATCTAAAGGCGGAGAGAAGCTTTACAACACAAAAACAATCAAAATGTACTTAAATAAATAAGTTTTGAATAATAAATAAGTAAATGTAAAAAATAAGTTTTAAAAAAAATTGTTTATGAATTTAAAAGCAATAACTTTTGTTTTTAATGCTTCAAAAGGGTCAAAAAAATTCAAGTTTAGCAATTGCCGGCTTTTAAAAAAAAATTTAGAAAATATATTTTGGGTGTAGGGTATTGTATAGTCGGCATGCCCGACTTCAATCTTGTGCTTTCTTTAAAACATTAACGAGTCTTTGTTTTATTCTTTTCAGACATCATCACAAAAAATCATAAAAGATAAAAAAAATGTAACCACCGAAGTGTTAGCGGTTAACAACGTGCAACCTTTAATGATCAATACATGTTCTCAAACTACAAGTGATGGTTTTTTACTTTTAAATGAAATCGAGCAAGCATCTCATTTGAAAAGAGTAAAAGAATTGGAAAAAGAAGTGAATGAACTAAGGAAACATTTGGAAATAGAAAAAGAGTTACAAATTGCAAATGAAAAACTAAGAATACATGCAAGCAAAAGTTTAGAGCGACTATCACAAATACATTCTATGTCAATGTTGGGTGAGAAACAGCAGCCCCAACATCCTTTGCCATCATCACCTTTATCTTATAATGAAATACCTTTGAATTATGAGGCAAAACCACTTAAGGCAAAACCACCACAAATTAGTCACAAACTTGAAAATAATCCAACATCAAATACCACATCACCTAATTCGGTTAGAAATCCCCGACAACTAATATCTTCGGCCAATTATGAAAGTGTTAATTATACGATTGTTGCTGATGGCAATGCAGACCATATTAATGAGTCGATTGAAATAAAATTGGCCGAAGAAGATGGTGCATTAAATTTTAATAATTCAACAGATTCTGGACGCTTAGAAATTTGCTTAGAACCCGAGGTTAATCTAGAAGTTAAGCCTGAACAACCGATTTCTGCACCCAGTGAACATCACATTATAAAAAGACGTAAATTGGCGTTAGCTCAACATGAAGTTTCGCCATCAATAAGTGGGAATTCTAACCATCAACAATGGTGTGAACATCAAGAGAATCATCAAGAAAAGTATCAAAATAAACAAAAACGTCGTCTCAGTAAGGGTTTATTGAAAATTTGCAAAATTGAAAAGACAAATGATAGTAGTCATACACAAGCAACACCCATACAAGCTTCAGTGCCATCACCAAATAACAGCATAAGTTCTCAAAGTGAAGCACCTAGTACTAGTCATAGTTATTATGAAAATGAAATGGTTCCACTTGGTCCCAAAGGTACCCTAATACCAGCTTCACTTTATGAATCCATGAGTTGGAAATCACCGTCAATTGCAACAAGAACACTTCTAATGAACTTATTTTATCGTCACACTTTAGCCACTCATACATTGACTGGAAAAGAATCGCCAGCTTTTAAGGGTCTAAATAAACCCTTAAAAAAAGGGTTAAATCCTGATATTATAGCCGATATTGTCCATGCAGTCTCCACTAAATGTAATGTATCTGCAACGCAAGTACGTCATGCAATTACCTCAAAATGTGCCGACGAAAATAGAAAGTGGAAAAAAAGACAAATCAGCAAACTTTCTAACAATCTTACAGAAGATAAAGAAAATAACATAAATATTGTGAATTGATTATTTTAATCTATGGATTTCTAACTTTAATCTGTGGATTACTTGATCAGGTTGACTTGATTTTTTATTTGTCTTAAATTGTATTCCTTTCAGTTGAGAGTCTTTTCAAAATATGGTTTCAAAAAGATTCTAAAAATAATAATAATCTTTTGCATTAAATAGGTCCATTCGCGCGCTTTTCTCAGACATTTCCAGTACGATTAAAGGTTCAACTACAATTGGCTTAAGTGACTTAAGCTAGGAAACGAAATGAAACGAAAATTCTAAAACAATTAAATTCCTTAAGCCAAATGTAGTTGGGCCTTAACTTATAACAAACTTACTTTTTCGTACCTTGTGTTAAAAAATATATATTTTAGTTTTTAAGAATAAATACAAATATTTATAATTTTATAAGTTAAAATTTTAATCAAAACTAAATATCCCAGCCCAGGTTAAAATGTTCATATATGGTAATATATTGTTTTATATATTATTCTATATCCGATCCCTATGTTGACGGTATATATAGACATATATGATCATATATACCAAGATGGTCATATATGAGTAGTTTTCCTATATCAAAATAATTTTTTTTTTTTTTGATTTTTTAACAAAAATATTGTTTTTTTTTTATTAAAATTATATATAAATATGTTGCTGATGAATTCATACATTTTGAAGAAATTTATAAATTTTTAAAAATGTTAAAAAAACAAAATAAAACATAAATTACGTTAGTTTATTTAGTTTAAACTATTTTAAAGTAAATTTAGTCTATTTAAATACTAATATCGAAAAATAAATTAATAAATAAAACTTATAAAATGTATTAAACAATTAATTAACAAATACAGTTTTATTTAAGGATCGTGCCGTGTTTGGAGCCGTTTAAGCTCGACAATTTTTTGGCTTAGATCTCTATTTATATCGAAGGTACTCTGTTGTAACCATCCTCTTTGTTTGGCCATATTCCATAAAAAAATTAAAAAAACAAAAACAATAGTGTTAAAAGTATAAAGTTGGTTGTTGCATATACATATGTACTCACCAGAGAACTGCAAAATCAACTTTTTTCTTGATTTAATCATACACAAAAATTCTTGTTCACTTTTAATAATTCAACAAAATTCACTGTAGAATAAAATCAGCATCATATTACTGAACACTGTTAAGTGATTACATTTGCATAAAACATAAACGACAGATGATTCACACTGATTTTAATTACGCGTTCAGTAACATGATGCTGATTTTATTCTACAGTGAATTTTGTTGAATTATTAAAAGTGAACAAGAATTTTGTGTATTTAATCAAGAAAAAAGTTGATTTTGCAGTTCTCTGGTACTCACCAAAAAAAGATTTTTTTTCTTTTTTTACATTAAAACATTCATATTTTGCCATTGTCGCTTTAGATCTTGGGATGTCGGAGACTAGCATGTCTTGTTAAAATTAAACGTTTGAAAATCTGTATTAATGTTTTATTTTTGGTTACGAGTTACTCGCTAGGTGTGATACTGAATATTACTAAAAGTCTCAATTTTCGCTTGAGAACTCGAACTGGATCTTAATTCGGTAGAAAAAAAATTAAACTTTTTTTCGAAATAAAACAATAACTTAGTCATGAAAAATATACAAAAACAGTTATTTAGATACTAACCTAATGGAATGCATTTTCTGGTCAGCTACGACCTTCACCAACATTCTTCGTGCCCTTGAAAGTGTTAATTGTAAATATATCTATTTAACTCACAAATCAAAGGAAGAAGATATTTATGCTAACATCTAGTTTATGTTTATTTTTTTTATTAAGTTTAGATAAAATGTACTTTCTTTTTTTTTCATATTTTATATTCTCCTTTATTACTAAAAATGCATTTCATTCAGCTAGTGTCTAAATAACTTTTTCTGTGTATTCTCCATGATAACTTAATATGAAAATATTTTCCTATGACCTCGAACCAGACATAGAAGCGTTAAAAGATCAACTATAAAATAAAAACTTCACTATTTAAAAAACGTTTGCCTTCATATATTATTGTATCTGATAAAATAGAAAACATTACCCATATATAGAATAATGTATGTATTCATATATGAACATACATGACATATAAGGTTGGTTGAAAAGTTTCTGCGCTCACCAAGAGATGGCACTGCTAGCTCCAAACTTTTTTTTTCTCAAGTTGCTATAACTGTCCTGAGAACACATGCAAAGTTGCAAGTCATTCTGTCAATTCTTTCTTTGTTTACAAGCCATTTGAAGTTGACGTGTCATTGATTTTTTTTAATTTGGAAAAAATTGAATATCGTGCAGTCATTAGATTCTTTGTTTTGAAGGGTTTAAAAGCAAAGGAAATTTAAGAACAATTGTTAGAAGTGTATAAGGAGATCTCACCTTCAAAACGCACCGTTGAATTTTGGGCTGGTGAATTTAAACGTGGTCGTACCAGCCTTGAAGACGATCCACGCGAAGGACGACCAAAAACTGCAACCACAGCAGAAATCATTGAGCAGGTACATAATATGGTTAGTAAAGATCCAAGTTTGACTAAGCGTTAAATTGCTAATGCCATAGGCATCTTAGACGAACGAGTACTCCATATTTTACATGAAGAATTACGTATGAAAAAACTGTTTGCTGCAAAGGAGGTTATGGCATCAGTTTTTTGGGATGCAAAAGGAGTTTTGTTGATTGATTATCTTTAGAAAGGTAAAACAATCAACTCTGAATATTATTGCAGCCTTTTGGATTAGCTGGATGAAAAAATTCGTAAGAAAAGACCTGGTTTAAAGAAGAAAAAAATAATTTTTCATCAAGACAATGCACCTGCTCACAAAAGTGTTTTGACGATGGCTAAATTCAAAGAATTAAGGTACGAATTGCTTGAACATCCACCGTATTCACCAGATTTGGCTCCCAGTGACTACTATCTCTTCAGAAATCTCAAACAATTCCTTCATGGAAAGCATTTTTCGTCAAATGAAGAGGCCATAGCAGCCGTAGACGGTTATTTTGCAGAGCTTCCGGAAAACCATTATAAGGATGGGATAAAATTATTGGAAGATCATTGGAACAAGTGTATTGAGCTTCTGTAGATTATATTGAATAAAAAATATATTTCGTAACAAAAACAGTATTCTTTCATTTCGAGCGCAGGAACTTTTCAACCAACCGTATGATCTTTTTCTTTAAATCTATTTGCCAATATATGCTTACATACATGATATATAAGTGAGCTCTTGACCATTCCCGCCCCTAGAAATGTTCAACTGGTTATAAAACCACGTCTTGCAAAAAAATAGGATAATCAAACAAAGGGGAAGAGGTGTCTCAACGATCCTAAAGTTAAAAAAAGGATTAAAAGGAGAAAATATAACTTTTTATTGATTTTCTCACAAGTTTTATTTTTTAAAACGAGTTTGAATTAAAATGATTAAAAAATTGTAATTTGCAGTTAATTATCTTTCTAATAAGGCAATAAAAAACAAAAAAAAAATTGAAAACAGCCGTTATTAAAAAAAAATGTAGGTACTCTTCTTTTCGTTTGGCGAAGGTAGCGTTTTTATTATAGCGAATTTCGAGAAAACAGCGATTTTTGTCACTTATTTAGCTTTTAAACTTATTTAGCTTTTTTGGCCGGAATATTTCAAAACGATATAAAATACAACAATCCTTAAAATTATGGCAAAGTGGTGACTAAATTGCTACCGTTGTCTTGAAAAAATATTAATAAAACAGATATTTTTAAAGGGATATTGATGAAACTGATTGATATTATTTTCCCAGGTCTTAAAATAATATTCTTATTTTATTCAGAGGATAGAGTATAAGATCCGCTCTTCGAGAAATTCAGTATGCTACAGTCAGTCATGTTTCTGAAATTGGGCAACATTCTCAAATTGTGTGTTCTAACTACACTCTTTAGAATTATATACTTTTTGACAAGCACTACAACTTAAAGGCTACGATCATAACCGGTCGACCGAAAGTCTGGTTAGACCGGTCTTTAAAACCGTTCGACCGAACTGTTTAGCCGGCATCTAAGATCTAGACTGGTCGACCGGCCTACTCGGTTGTAGTACTTTTTCCAAATATACGCTTTTGGTACTTTTAATCAAATAGTAGAAAAATTGCAACAAATTATTTAAATTTGAAAAAAAGAACTAAAAACATTTTATTAAAATCAATATTTTTATTTAAAAAAATTGAGAAAATGTTGTTCAAAATCGACATTTATTAAAAATCTTAAATTTTTTAAAAATAAAAAAATTTTAAAATTTTTTTAAAAATCGAAATTTTTTTTAAAATCGAAATATTTTTGAAAAATCGAAAAACTTTTTTAAAATCTAAAAAATTTTTTATAATCCAAAAATTTTTTTAATATCGAAAAATTTTTGATATATTGAAAACTTTTTTAAAATCTAAAAATTTATAAAAATTAATAAATATTACATAAATCCATAAATTTCGTAAGAATTCGAAAATATTTTAAAAACTTATTAATTTTAAAAAATCTATAAATTTTATAAAAACAGATAAATTTTATAAAAAATAGGAGCTGATGGCCTTTGCAGCCAGTGCTCTTAAATATAAATTTAGTCCCAGAATTCATTCTGAAGATTAAATAAATTAATAATAATAATATAAAAAATACTACACATTCATGTTTACGAATAAGGCATGGTCTTTTTCGGTCTTATTTACGGCGTTTTCATAACGTAGCTCGCAATGGGTTCATAGTGGGTGAAATTTCGCAGACACTTAGTTCTGATTTATAACTAAAAAATATTTCTCAACTTTTAAAACAAAAATATTCCGAAACTGGGTCTTGAATTCAGAAAGTCCTTTACTTTTCATACATTTGTGTGAAATAGCGCCACAGTCTTTTTTTAGCGTTTAATGACTGGCTATTCCATACAAATGTATAAAAAGTGAAGGATTTTATGAATTCAAAATTCAGTTTCGGAATATTTTTGCTCCACATGTTAATTAAATTTGTTCAATATTAAGTCAAAACAAGTAAAAAAGGATTAAATTCGGCTGGGCCTAATCTTTGAATACCCTCTACCAATATTTTAAAAAAATGTTCTCTACTGTTTTTGATACAAATAATGTAAAAAACTTTTAAAGTAAAATTATGGTGGTGAAATAAATTTTTAAAAAATGTAAATTGTGTTCTTTCATCTCAAATTTTTTTTTGGGCAATTTTGTCTATTTTTTATTTTTTTTATATATCTCTATATTTATATTTTTATATCTCTATATCTATAACTACTTTTTTTTATGGACCTCAATGGAAAACGAAATAAAAAAAGTCTGTAATGGCAACTGAAAATTTTGCTGTTATTAATTTGAGCCCAGCGGTATTTTTTGCTAATCTTAGCAACACATGTCTGCTGACCTGTAGTACAATGACAAATTAGCTGCCGCTAAAATAGAATTTTAAATCCGTTTACTAAATATTATTAATATTACTACAAAATTTCAAATAATTTTTTTTTTATCGAGCATCAAAATTTTTTATTTTATATATTTTTTTTTTCAAAAACTATTTTAGACAAAATTAAAAAAAAATCAAAGGCTTAAAAATTTTAAACACATAAACGAATTTATCATTTTGTTTTAATTTAGTACTTTCTGTACTAAAATTTAGTACTTTCTGACTAAAAATATTTTAGTCATTTTGTTTTTTTTTTTTGCTTTTAAGATCAAATTTTAATTGTTTTTAGGGCTGATTTTTAAACTAAACAACTTTTAGTGCTTTTTTAAGTGGATGTGCTATTTTCAGACATGAGTCGGTATATTCACTTCCGATCCTTTTTTTAATCTATGTAACATTTTAAGGCAATTTAAGTTTGTAGGTGTAAGTTTCCTTTAATATCCACTTTATAAAATTAGTAATTTTTTTTTGCTAATTTTAACAAATCAGTTTTCAAAAATTTGTAAAATGATTATGTAGTGATTATATAAATGGTTATGTAATTTATAAAATGTCAATAGCAAAAAGATTTGCTAAATAATATTTTTTTTACTAAAAATCAGTACAAATATAGTGAAGTGGGATTGAAAACAGTTTACAAATTTTTCTACTAACTTTTTTTTTCTGAGTGTATGCCCTGCTCTAAATTTACTAACAAGCACATAATTTGTTTGTTAGTTTTGTTGTTTTTTTTAATTTTTTCAAATTACAAATTTTTTCAATTTACTAATATTTTTATGACATATATTTTTGTTTATATTTGAAAGACAAAAGCCAAGAATTTCTAAGGCTTAATTTTTTACAACTTAACTACTTGGAAAGTCTATACAAGTGTTGTTAATCAAAAATTTTCAATTTTAAATACTTATGTTTGGATATAAAAAGAAACTAATAAATCTGAAATTTTGGGGAATCCAGTATAGACTTAATGTGGTGTTTGAATTTCAGATTTTTAATAAAAAAAAATTATACAATTGGAAACTCGTTTTGTTTTTTGTTTTAAAAGAAAATATACAAACTAAATAATTCCATTAAGGATCTGTGCGAAGTGCTAAATAAATTCTAAATTTCTTTGAAAAACATTTGAACAATTTTTAAATTTGCATAAAAATTTGGAAACCTAAATTTAGTTTAGATTTTATTTAGCCAGCTCACACCCACACAAAATACAACATTTAAAAACAATTAACTACATATATTTTTTCTCACGTTTGTATTATTTTGTTGTTTTGATGATTTTTAAACCTAATTCTGAGTTATAGCAGATAAGGATAGCCGACGAGGCATCCGCCCCCTCTGGGCAAGCCATTGGTGGAGGGAATAATAATGTCTACAAAATTTAAACCCATTGCGAGCTATACCGTACCTCGCCGTAATATCGTACTACATGAATGTGTAGTATGGGAAATACGAGTATGCAGATTTTTATACATTTATATGATATAGATTTTTATAAAATTTATAAATTCTTAAAAAATTTATAGATTTATTTATTAATTTTTTATAAATTTTTTAAAAATTTGTGTTCCGGTAAGCTAGTTCGTAGCGTGCTACTAGCTTATTAGTTCGTGGGTTATGGGTTCTATTCCCACCAGAGGCTTTGGTCTGTTTACGCTACAAAGAGCCAATATCCTTCGTTGCTAGTGCTCCGTTAGGGTATTAGCATATAATTACTAATTATATAATTAATGTAAATATACAAAATAAAATTAAATAAAAAAGAGACTTTTAAAAAAATTCCGAATTTTTACCAAATTTATGGATATTTACAAAATTTATAGATTTTTATAAAATTTACAATTCTTATTAAATTTTTGGAATTCAAACATTTTTTTAAAATCTATCAACTTTTATTAAATTTTTCAAATTTAAAAAAAAAATCGATTTTAAAAAATTTCGCAAAAATCGCCGGTCGTTGCTCAAAAACAAAAAAAAAACAAGTAAAAAAGGGCTAAATTCGGCTGTGCCGAATCTTTGAATACCCTCCACCAAAGGGGATGAAGATGATATACGTATATGCTAAATTTTGCATGAACTGTAATATGAATATGTTTTGTCAATTTATGTAACGAACTTTTGTTATTTAGTTTTAGCAATGTTATTTACAGAGGTCTGCTCTGTTAGCGACTTTAACATTGTTCATTTTTACGTTAACTTAGTTATCATAGTATGTAAGACAATAAATGTAATCGAACAATAAGAAGACTTAATAACATTTTTACTTACTTAACAGAAAAAAAAAATAGATACAGAAAAATTGTACAAATTTGTATGGAAAATTTAGAGGTACCTTCACATTTTCACTCATAACTTTTGAACCGCTTCACCGAATTTGCTCATTTTAAATACCAAACTGCTCGGGAGGATGTTCAATAATTTGGGTAAAAATAGGCACCCCCGCTTGCGTCTTCGCGTCGTCATCGTGATTTCAACAGACAGACAGACAGACAGACGGACAGACAGACGGACATCGCTAAATTGACTTAAAATTGCATATGGATCACGAATATATATACTTTATGGGGTCTTAAACATATATTTCGACATATTACAAACGGAATGACAAACTGATATATACCCTCACCATATATGGTGGAGGGTATAAAAATGGAAAAAGTACTACAACACGGTCTACCCATTCGTCCGGTCTAGACATGTCGCCCGTGAAACCGGGTAATGGAGGGCTCTACTACATATCATCAGCTCATATTTGTGTATTAAAATATTCTCTAAGGAATTTGCAATCAGTAGTTTTCGAAACCTCTTTGTAAACAGTTACTTATTCGATAGCATTTTTAAAATTTTACTCCTGTTCAATTTTTTATTTGAAAAACGAACAAAACATCGGTACTTTAGCATTTTCTCTTTTGGAAAACTTGGTTATTTAAAAAAAAGAAAAATAAATCCAACAAGCACTACAAACATATTGCGTAAAAAAAATCAGCGGAACCTTTTGGTTCGATTTTTTATTTGAAAATCGAACAATCGATCAGTTAGTGGAGCATTTCTTTTCCAAAAGATTTTTTACAAATAGCCTAAAATGGTAAGTTTTACTTTTTTTAAATTAATTATTGGTTTTTGTAAAAGATTTTGAGCTGGAAGCATTAGTTTCTGGTAGAGATAAATTAGTTCTTATATTGCAATAAATTTAGGGTTCTTAAATTTATTAAAATTAAATTTGGAAGGTTAGTCTGCATGTTTGGGCATGCCCCGATCACTACAAAATTTTTTTCATAGGCAGTCATTTTTATTGCGAGTACGATTTGTTTTTTAGCCACGACCTCTTCAAGACTCAACTTTAAGGTTTACTTTAGAGATGGTCACGTGAGCAATTTTTGACTCACGCACTATCACGAACCAAAAATTACAGTCACGCAGGTAGATTTTTTTCTACTCACGCACGATCAGGTTAGTAATTTAAATTTTCGCTCAGGCTCAAAAACTATTTCGAAAAATTAAACATAAAAGAGTTTATAAGAACTTATAAATTTATAATTAATGCATAAAGAAAAAAATAGTATTGCTGCATTTCATGTAAAAAATCGCTAAAATATTAAAAATCAAAAAAAAAATATATATAAAAAAACGAATAAAAAGAATAATCACAAAAAATCACGCCAAACAATCTACTCACTCACAAATTTTTAATTTAAATTTTGGCTCACCCATGATTCACAAAATTTTGTATCACGTGTCCATTTTATTAACAATTATGCAGTAATCCACGCTGCAGAGTGGAGTATACTAAAATAGAGACGGAATGATACATAAGTACATAAAGAGCGTAGTTTGCTCTCGCAAATTTTTTAGTATTCTCTAAGAACACGCACATATTGTGGCCGCCACAAAGATGAGTTTTGGCCGGCAACTTTTAGTAGTATCTAGCAGTGCTGCCATATAGCCAACTATAACTGTTTTTTTCCTCGTCTTTTGGGATGCTTAAGATTTCTCAAGTTCTTTCATAAAAAAAACTGTTTTTTTATTTAATTCATCCTTTTTTTTCATATTTTTCACATTAAAACAGAACATTTGTTCAATATTTTTTTCATAAAATTGTACATATTTAATATAAGTAAAAATACAACAAAACTTCTTTTTTAAAAGGTAGGTACGAATTTAAACATAACACGGTGACATGAAAAGCACATAACATCTCTCTCCATATCTATTAGCTGTGTTTATGTGGCAAGCTGTCAAAGTTAGCTTATGTCGTTCCCATATAAATTTAACATAAGCCAACGTTTAGTGTTAACGCTTAACATTACTTATTGTTAACAGTTTTATGACGAGAAATCGTCGTATTAATTTTGAAGTTCAATATTAATTGTAAAGTATGACAACTTTGAAATAAGGGCAGGTGTCCTCAGGGCAGTGTTCTTGGTCCTATACTCTACTATTATTTACACCTCTGAGTACTAATTTGACTATTTCAACATTTGCACACATGAAGATAAAAGCATCCAACCTACATTGGTAATTAACCACAAATCAAAGTTAAGCCTTGACTGTAAATTACTTCTATACAATATATTACTAAAGCCAATCTGGTCAGATGGCATCGAATTATGGGGAAATGCGAGTAGAACCAGTGTTGATATTATACAAAGAGCTTAATCAATAGTTCTTAGGACCATGACTGGAGCGCCATAATACGTCACAAATGTAAACATCCACAAAGACTTACAAGTAAAACTTGGCAAAAAAGATTTCGAAAAAGTTCGTGAGCAATACAAAACAAGACTGCAACAGCATCCAAGCCCTCTAGCAAGACAACTGTTAACAACACAATTAGTGACAAGGCTTCGTAGGGCCAACCTACCACCCTGCTAATGAGTATATACTTTAAATTTTAGTTCTAAAATTTCAATACTTATTGTGAGGCCCTATGGGACAGATTCAATAAAGAAAATGAAAGTTATATAAAACAAAAAAAATATATATATTAAATTTAAACATTAGATCTCAGTCAATGTTATAAATAAGTTATAATAAAAAAATTTATATGAATTTAAAGGCTGTATAATTTATTTAAATGCTTCGAAAAAAATTGGTTTTGAAATTACCAGCTTGTCAATTAAATTTAATAGAAATAAAATATAAATAAGTTCCCTACCAGCGATTACAGATTTTAATATAAATGCAGTTAAGAAAAAAAAACATTTTTTTTTTGTTTCAATTGTTTTCAAAACTTGCTTATCGATAAGCATTTAAAACTTTGGTCAACCTTTACGTGTTTAGATGCAAGTTCTGAACTTTTTGATAAAATTGATATTGCGTGTTTTTAAATCTTCTTATTTTGTATCTTTACGCTATAATTCTGGGGCGCATTTGGATTTAAAGCTTAGAAAAACATGTCTTCCATGCATGTGTTTTATACTCTACACCACTACCTATTGAATTTGTCCATATTTAGAATTACCTTTCATAGAATTGTCCTTTCTGAATAAGATTTAAATAGCATATAAACAAAACCGTAGATATCTGGTTGAAATTTGGATTTGAGACAACTCCTCGAAAGGGTATTGTATAGTCGGCATGCCAGACTTTAATCTTATTACTCTTCTTATTTCAAATATCTTGTGCTTTCTTTACAACATTAACGAATCTTTGTTATTCTTTTCAGATGTCACCACCAAATGTAGGCATGAGAGTGTTAGCGGCTTCATCTTCACCGCAGATAGGTATTAACTGCGATGGACCTTTAATGCTCAATGCATGGTCTCAAACTACCAGTAATGATTTTTTACATTTAAATGAAATCGAGCAAACATATCATTTAAAAAGAGTAAGAGAATTGAAAGAAGAAGTGAAAGAACTAAAGAAACATTTGGAAATAGAAAAAAAATTAGAAAATGAAAATAAAAGACTAAGAACACATACAAGCGAACTTTTAGAACGACTATCAGAAATACAAGCTACCGCAGCAAATTCTATGGCAATGTTGGATCAGACACAGCAGCCACAATAGCAATTGCCATCAGCGCCATTATAGGTCTGTACGAGGTAATTTTGGATATAGTATGGTAAATTAAGAGTATGCAAACAATTCTCTCATAAAAACGCCCAAAATTCTGCGAACGCACAAAACCACATTTAAAACCCAAAAATAAACGTTACATTTTTTCATATTAAAAACTAGATTATTAGATAAATAAATTTAAAATGGCTAGCAACTACTAACATTTTCAAATGTATTTTCCATTATTAAGAAGAAAAAATTCTTTATTGTAAATTTTTAATTTAACCTTATTTTTTCACAAATAGAAAACAGCTGATTTATGAGCAGTAGGATATGATTTGACGGTTTTACTATTTTATCCAAATAAAAATGTTCGGGTAAGTTCTGCTAAAAAGTGAAACGCAATTCCTTTCTCAGGAATTCTCTCATTTACCCAATTTTTATACCCTCCATCATGTACCCTCCTCAGTTTATCATTCCGTTTGTAACATGTTCAATTAGAGATCTTAGACCCCACTTGTGGTCACACAATTAAGTCATAACATATCAAAAATATAGACCTGTTACTTTTCATTTTAAACAAAAAAGAATTGAGCAATGAGTAAGTCTTAGAATATTGAGTGTTAAGTGAAAATAGGTAAGTAAGCTTAGAAAAATAAATATTTGATTACAAAGTTATTGTATTCAAAATTTTAGCACCTTCTAAGGCACCTTATAAGGGTTTAGAGTTTGCAAAACAATGTCTCCACTGTGACCAAAATTTTCTGAAACTGATTGTCTGGAGCGATGAATCTTTGTTTTATAATCTTGGTAATGATGGCAGACCGTACGTTAGATCTCCACAAAATACTCAATTAAATCCCAAATATACAAAAAAAAATACTGAAGCACGGTAGTGGTATCAGGATACTTTACCTCATCTGGAGTTGGCGCGGTAGTGAAAAAAGACGGCAAAATGACAGATGAAATGCATAAGTATATCTTAGAAAATAGTGATTGTGCTGCAATTTGTCAATAGCATGGATATTCCAATAACATCACGACCTGAATCATAACTCTCGCGTCGTCAAGTCATGGCTGGAGAGGATTCACATCAAGGTTCTCAAGTCGCAATAGAGAATATACGGGGAATCATAAAACGGGCTGTTTCAGCAAGAAAACCTACAATTGTAAAAGATCTGTGGGTGATTATTTAAAAAAGTAGTATAATATCACCCCTGATCAGTGTTGTGAAATTGTCAAAACAATGACAAAGAGATGTGCCGACTTAATACGTCAAAGAGAATTACCCACCAAATATTAAAAGATGCAATACACCATTAATTAAAATAATTTTTATTTCAATTATTTCAAATAATATTTATTAAATGACTTAATTATTTATCCACAAAATATTTAAAGTGTATTTAAAAAATTTAAAAAAAGCAGTTAAGTTATCGTAAATTGTTTTTGTTTTTATGTTTAATTTACTTTATAAGGTTTTAAACAAATGAATAAAAATTAATTTGTTTATATTACTTAAAAATATAATATTTATTTTTCATAGGAATAACGTGAGTTCGAATGACTTATTTGTGTGGCCACGACTGTATTCGTTATCCATATGATATTTTAAGTAGATTTAGCGATGTCCGTCTGTCTGTTGAAATGACGATCGCGACGCGAAGACGCAAGCGGGGGTGCTCATTTTTACCTAGATTAAAGAAATGTTTATGCACCTCAATATACGCATTTATATTGCATGGGATCAATAACAACCGAATGGGCCAACCTAAACTGAGTTATTTTAAAAAATTTGAATCAAAATCAATTTATATAAATCAAATATTTTAGTGATGTTCAACAACTGCCTTTCAAAAATTAAGTAAATTTATGCTCTCCGTCCATGTGTCCTCCCACCCAGTTCTTATTATCGATCTTTTCAAACATTCCATAACATTGCGTCTTACAGCTTGGCAATTATGAAACCTGTTATGAATTATTTATGTTCTTAATGTATGAAAAAATAAAATTTTCAACTGCGGCGCCAGCTTTTACAACTATTACCCAGCATAATAAAATGGATTTTATTCTTTACGAATCTCTTTTTCAGACCATCCAAAGAAGTTAATAGTGCAAATTTTTCGATTTGTAAGCAGTAATTATAAATAACTTCCAAAATGTTGATATTAACCCCTACTAGTAAAAAAACAATTATTTAGTTGGTCCATAAATGGTTAATTCCTGCAGTCATTAAATGACTTATTGAAAACATATTTTGCATACCAGTGATATTCACTTTGTCCTGATCGGAATAATAATTCTTTTCATTTTTAAATTCATATTTTTAACATTAAAAAAAGCCACTCACTATATTTATTTTGTAGTCCCTATATTTAACAACTTCCGTAAACTAATAAAAAAGTCCTTCTGCTCATTGATTTTTCATAGCACCGAAACAAACTAATTCCTCCCAATGACACGCCAATGTTAAAATGGTTAATGATTCACCGAAATTTTAACAACTTCGTGCTCAGTAGATGTAGCGTTTAACTACTTCTTCCTCAGCTCTTATTTTGCTGGGTTAATATACGAAAAACAAAATAGTACAGATTTAACAGTGCGGTGGAATATACATGTCCAAATTTTTAGTGATATCCATAGAATGACTTTGTTTTTTTTTAATAGCATTTAATATTTTTTAATTTCAATTGATATTTTTTTTAAATTTCAAATGGCGTTTTTTTTTAATTTGAAATAATGTTTTTTAAATTTAAAACGTAACTTTTTGATTTTTTTTAATGAAAATTCTCTTTTTTGTATAAATGTTTTAATTAAAATTACTTATTAAATAATTATTAACTTGTTTGCAAATCTTAATAAAATAAAGGAATATGAACATATCAATTTAGTAATTGATACGTATTTTGAATTCGATGCGTAGAAATGCTGAGGAAGAGTTTATTATTAAGGACTACTGAAATCGCAAAGCTGTATGAAAGAGTTTATTATTGGGGACTACTGAAATCGTAAAGTTGCATGGTATATAACCAGATTTACCATGACGGGGGGGGGGGGGGGGGGGGGGGGGAACACAAAAATACTATTCAAATTTACAAACTGATGATCCATCCCTTCCATATTTAGATGAAATAATCTTAAGTATGACAAATAGATTTTCCTGTCACAATAATGAAATTAAAGAATTTATAATATATTGCTCCAAGCCAAGAAAACTTCCAAAATTGAAGACAAATGGTAGAAGTCATACACAAGCAACACCCAAACAATCTTTAATGCCATCACCAAATAACGGCATTCGTTCTCAATGTGAATCATCTAGTACAAGTCAAATAGTTTACAATGAAATGGTTTCACTAGGTCCCAATGATACACGAATACCAGCTGTAATTTATGATAGCATGAATTGGAATTCAGCGTCAATTGCTATAAAAAAACTTCTAATGACCACACTGGAAAACCAACGCCAACCAACGTTATTTATTACATAATTTACTAGGGCGGGCATAAATACAAATATTTATTATTTTGAAAGTTATAATTTTAATCAAAACTAAATATGTCAGGCCAGCTGAAAATGTTCATATATGGTGATAGATGGCCACATATATTATTTAATAAAAATATTTTTTTTATTAATATAATACTTCCAACTATTTACATGTTGCTGATGAATTCATACATTTTAAAGAAATTTAGGAATTTTTAAAAATAATAAAAAACAAAATAAAACATAAATTACGTGAGTTTAGTTTAAACTATTTTAAAGAAAATTAGGTCTATTATTTTAAATACTGAAAAATAAATAAAGAAAACTTGTAAAATGTATTAAAAAATTAATTAACAAAAACAGTTTTATTTAGCGATCGTGCCGTTTTTGGAGCTGTTTAAGCTCGACAGTTTTTTGGCTTAGATCTCTATTTATATCGAAGGTACTCTGTTGTACCCATCCTCTTTTTTTTTTGCCAAATTCCATATCAACCGTGAGCAAGAAATTTAATTTTTTTTTTTTTTTTTTTTGGGAAAATTTTCGAAATATTTTTTCTAAAATTTTTAGATTCAAAATTTATGCTTTACAATATTATTCCTGTTTGTGTGTTTACATGCTAGTTTTAACTATATCTACTATTTTTTTTTTCCTTAAATTCGTTTTATTTATTTTAATTTTTGGAAATTCTTTTGTTCTTTCTAAGTTTAGTATTGTTTTATATAAATGTAATTAAATTTTTTTTTTTTTTTAGTAGTATACGAACCATATTTGGCCCAGAGGGCTTGGTTCTTGAATATTTGAATAAAATAAAAATAAAAAAAATAAATTAGATCAACTGAATGTTACAATACCACTAATTTTTTTGTAAATTTAAAATTACGTGACAAAGTTGATATATTAATTAATCAACCAGCACTTGAATACTGCGAAAATCTCCAAGTTCACATCGATAATTATTGTGTATAACATGCAAAAACTTTCTTCTGACGAAATAAGAGTGGATTTAATTTTAAATCCTTTAACTGCTTTAAATTCATCTTACCCAAAAGTATTTTTCTAGTGTAAAGTGGGTAAATGTTACTGTGTCTTATTGAACTAAACAATATTAATTTTCGCAACTTAAATTACGATTTGAGGTAATTAAAGTTCTAGTGAAATATTATCACGGGAAGAACATTTTACTACGCCGAATTATTGAGCTACACAACGTCCCGTTAGCTACAAACTGGGAATTTAACTGCCACATTTGTTGTTGTTTCCCATATAAAAGGTAATTTGTATGGATGATCATTCAATAACTGTGGGAAAGTAATTGCGCATATCGTTTATCCTTTAAGTGGTTGATACATAAGTCTGTGGAAACCACGAGTTCTTGTGGGTGGTGGTTCAGAATGAGGCTGACGATAACCTGGTAGCTTAGGTCGAAAATAAGATTAAATTATGAACCTGACAAGTTCTAATAATAATTAAAACATAGAGATCGACAATACATACAAAATTTACATTTAAATTTAACTGTAGGTTAAATTTTAGCTGGACATTTAGTAATCATATTTTAAAATGGCGAATATGTCTAACCAAACAGTTCGGACAAAAACGTTATTTGGTTGTTGTTTTTTTTTTTTGGAGACATATACAAACTTTTTGCTTTACTTCGGAATTTTTCTTAAATTTTACACACACACAAAATCGGATCAAATCGGTTCAATAAACATTTTTGTTAGCAAAACTTGTCCTTAATACTTCAAAATATCATATACAGACCAAGTAAAATGTTTTTAAAAATCTCTACTTAAGTTTTTAAAAATCGCTGGATATGACAAGAAAATAGTTTTATTGAAGATTTCCAGTTATGACAGGATAACAACATTTTTTACTGGTCCTACACAGAAAAAACTAAAATCGAGTTTCAATTTAAATATTTGTAGATTGAATTTGAACCATTCTTAATGTCTAAAAACTCTCTATGCCAAGTTTCAGCAAAATTCGTTTATATTTTGCGGTAGCACACAAACTTTTCTTTTAAGAAACTTTTCTTTAATTTATACAAAAAGTACGTTTGACTTTAGATTATTTTGTAAAATATACGCTGTAATTTATCAAAATTATCCAATACATTCCTAAATAATGTTCATAAAAGGAAGATGAGATCAAAATTTTTTAAAAATTCAGTAACTATTAAATAGTTTGTGATTTTTTTTTATTTTATTTATATTAATGATATAATTACAAATTATATCGGCTCGTTGTAGCGAAAACAAACCAGAGCCTCTGGTGGGAATTGAACCCACGACCCCCGCACTGATAAGCTAGCACGCTACCAACCAACCTACCGGGGCGCACTTTTTTTTTTTTTTATTTATTTATACATAAATATACATACACACAAAAAAAAGGCATAAACTAATATTTAATCCAAAATTTCCTTAAAAATAATTTAAAAATTTTCCTCAATTTAAGTAAAATTTTATTAAAACATAGAAAAATTTTCTAAAAATGAATAAAAATTTCTATGTTTGGGTAAAAACGAAATAGTTCATATACTCAGAAAAACTTAATCAATTTTTAAGAAAAACATCTCAGTTTTAAGAAATTTGCATACTTAAATTTAATAAAACTAAGTTTAGCTTGTAACATAATTTACTCCAATTTAGTTCAAAAAATGTGACTAACATAAAATGAGAAAGTACTTGAACTTAATGTGCATTCATTTTTTTCGCGAGTAGTAAAATTAACTAAATTTTAGAAAGCCAATTCTAAATTCAGTTTTTAAGTCCAAAACTTTCTAATTTTTGAGAATTGTTTTCTAAAAGGCAATTAAAAACAAAAATTTATTTGGTTTCAGAAACTGATGAACTATTTTTAAGGAAAATTTTCATGCAACTTAGCTCAGATAAATTTTAATTAAATATTTTTTTCTTTTTTCTAGTAAAAGTTATCTAATTTTTGAAAAATAATAAACTTAGGTATAGCATTTTTTTTGTTGGAAAACGTTTAAACGTTATGTTCAATATTATTTTCCAAAAAAAAAACAATCAATTAAAAACAAACTATTCAGTTTTTCTAATTTTGAAGAAAAAATATTATAAAAGGAAACAAATTAAAGTAACCATTAAAAAAAAATATCGTGCATGATTTCCAATAATAACAAGAAATTTAACTCTGATATTTTGTATTTTTGAAACATTTTCCCTAAATAAGTTAATTTAAGAAGACAAAGGACTCCCAGTGTTCCTTAGCAACAGATGTTGTGTCTAACTTAGGTCGTCCATTTTTGTAGTTCTCTAAAGCGTAACCATTAATTAACTACGAAAAGCATCTGAGTTTGTCACAATTTATTACGTTTCAGGATATCCTGCAGTACATTTTTTTAATATGTTTACCTTTTTATACCCTTCACCATAGGTGGAAGGGTATATATAAGTTTGTCATTCCGTTTGTAATTTCTACAATATTGATCTTAGACCCTATAAAGTATATATATTCTGGGTCCATATGAAGAGCGAAGTTGATTTAACGATGTCCGTCTGTCCGTCTGTCCGTCTGTCCGTCTGTGTGTTGAAATGGGTTTTCCGAAGAACCCAGACATGATGAGGACTTGATTCTTTTTTATTTCTGTTACATGTGATCCATTTCTGTTTGCTATTAAAAATCAGACAGATCGGTTAATAAATGGCTGAGATATTAGCAAAAAACCAGGACTACCTCTAATTTTTCCAGTAAAATCCCTTTGTTTAATAAGAGTGTGAAGATAAATACGTAGTTAAATACGTTTCACAACTATTGTGAATGATATAAATAAAAAATAAATAGTAGTGTCGCCAACTTTTTTTTGCCTAGAAAATGCCAAATTTGACAAGAAAAGCGCTGAAACATATGGAAAAATATAAATTTGAGATTTTACATGACATATTATTTTGGATTAAAATTTTTGGACATTTAAGAAAAAATAAATGGGGATACCGCTTGTTTGTGGAGAGCTATGAGGTAGTAGATTCCAACGATGTATTCATCTCCTTCAGAATACCATGGTGAAGGGTATATAAGATTCGGCATAGCCGAATTTAGCCGCTCTTACTTGTTACTAATTAAATTTAGTTTATATTTTAAATACATGAGTTTAGTATAATTCAATTTAATTAAAAGGCAAAAATGTATACTAAAAAGCTTCTTAAAAACAGTGTCCTCACAAAGCGGAAGTACTCCGAAAGTGGGAAAATACTTACACAATGAGTGTAAAGTACTTTAAAAAATATCGAAATATATTTTACCTTTACCATAGAAACAGTTTCATATTTATTAGAAAATTTTTATGAAATTTAAGCATAATTTTCACTTAAAATAAATGCTATTAAACTAGAAGAAAATATTTTCTTATTTTTAGGGAGTTAAGTCCTAGTTGTTAGTAAGAAAAAATTATGCAATAAGATTTTAATTAAAATACAATTTTTCTTAAAACCAAGGAAACATTTCCTAAATAACAGTAAAATTTTAGATGATGTATGAACAAATTAGAAGGAAATTTTACTGTTTTCTAATAAAAATTAAGTTCTTAGTAGTAAAATTTTTCTTTAATTTAGAAATTTTTACCCAATTTAAGTAAAATTTGTTTCGTAATTTTAAAGAAAATTTTATTAAATATTGGTATTGGTAAGTGTCTTTGGCGCCGTTTTCATTTCAATTTTACCTCCAAATAACTTATTTTTTCTAAATTCTAGTTCATTTTTATTTTAAGTGTATTTTAGTCAAAGTATCAAAATTTTATGAAAAGGTGTAAGTAAAAATTCAACTTGCTAACGCCTTATAAAAACAATTTTCCTAAATCTGATCTTACTTTTTACAAAGATTACGAATCTCCAATCAAAATTGTGGTTCTTAAATTATCCGCGGTTTTGGAAAATTCAACAAAAATCGATTTTTTTTGTGGTATTTTCGTATCTAAAAACTTGTTGTACTTTTGCAATCTACTTCATTAGACATGATATTGTTTTTAATTTTTAAAAGGATAATAGTTGTCCTTACAACTTAGTGAAAAAATTTCCTTTTTTTAGTTTTTCGCTATTATTTAGCGTATTAAAAAAATCTTGTCTCACATAAGAAGACATTCCGTGGTAATATAATCATTCAAAACAGAATTTTGCGCGAGGTAAAATAAGAGATATGTTTGATGAAAATCGAACATTTTTTGTCTTGACAGCTACATAGTTCAGATAAACAGCGACAATTTGCTATCAAAATTAGAGATGATAGTAAATTTTTCGTAGTTCGCAGCAAGATTCAAAATGAACCGAGATGGTTCCCTCTCAATATTTTGCTGTTCGTGTGAACATGCTATTACTAGAGTATTCAAAAACCGAAACCGAAAACCGGTCAACCGGTTTCTTTATTTTTAAAAACCGATCGGCTTCGAATATTTTGTCAATTCAAAGAAAACCGAAAACCGGTCTTTTTTGTTCGGTGAACCGGTTTTTTTAATTACATCACCAACTGGGTTACTTGGTCTCTTTTATTTTTTTCGAACACTTATAATCGTTTGTTTGGTTATGAAGATTTAGATGTAAG
Source organism: Eustalomyia histrio (assembly GCA_949748255.1). NCBI lineage: Eukaryota > Metazoa > Arthropoda > Insecta > Diptera > Anthomyiidae > Eustalomyia > Eustalomyia histrio. The sequence goes on along the minus strand of OX456526.1, from coordinate 59,023,374 downwards.
TCTGATAGATTCCGATGAATACTTAACTTTGGATATTCCAAATTCAAATAGTTTTTTTTCTGATCTAAATAACACAATAAACAGTATTCTTGATAAATGCGACCAAAGAACTGAAAAGTTGGAAAATTTATATAATTGTCTTTTCACTATTTGTCCAACATCTACTATTAGTGAAAGAGTATTTTCCACTTCTAGCTTTATCAAAAGCAAACAAAAAATCGTCTTAAAACGAAACATTTGAATTGCATATTATTTCTAAAATATTATTTTAGAACTGAAAAATAGATTTTCTTTTTGCATATTTAAATGTAATATTAAAAAAACTTATTTTATCAGGATCAAGATCATAATTTTTTAATGTTTCTAACGAATAGTAAACACTAATTTATTTTATTAAATGAAAAAAATTGAAAGGATCAGAAATATATAATTACTCAGGTCGAAAGTATGCAATCCCTCTAGCGCTGATCCTTACAATTTTTTCCATTTAATAATATAAATTAGTGTTTATTATTCGTCAGTAACTTTAAAAAATTATGATCTTGAGCCTGATAAAATTAGAAATATATAATTAAAACAGATAGATCAAATAATATACAAAATTTACACTTAAAAAAGCTTATTTAATGCCAAACGTTCAAATTACTAACGTACCTAATTTTACCCAATTTACAAACTTAATAATCTGTATTCATTTGATATGAATATAGTTTTATAATATTAATTTTTAAGATATTATATTAAAAAACATTAAAACCAATAAATAAAATGTTGAAATGAAATACAATTAAAAAATATTATAAAATATATTTTTTTTCAAAGAATGTATATTTGTTACTTTATATATTAAATTTCTTTTTTTTTTGTTTGTAATTAAAACAACAAATTATATAGGCTTTTTATTCAAATTAAAAAAAAACGAAAAAACCGGTTGACCGGTTTTTTCTGCAAACACCGAAACCGGTTTTTTTAAAATTCGATTTTTCGAAGAAAACCGAAACCGGTTTTTTCAAAAGGCCGGTTTTTTGAATACTCTAGCTATTACTGAGTTGTGTAATCGAACGCCATTCACTAAAAATTTATTCAAATTATCCAGTAAACGAAGGGAACTATTATAAATTCATATAGAACCGCACATTTGTTTTTTTTTTTTCTTACAATTTTTCGACAACAAAACGAATTCAAAAGCAACAGAAGAAAAACTGAACTGCAAATCGATAGTCCGTATTTGATACAGAAACGGATACATTAAAATGGAGTTTAACCGTATTTTTTTCGAAAATTCAATTATGTTTATGTTTCGCTTACGTACAAACTTTGACGGATACGTGTTTACGGACCGTAAACGTACCGTGAAAGCCTTACGGAGAGTCCGTAAAATATTAATCTACAATACATGTATAATTGGCCTTATAGGCTTCCTATGTATTGAAATAAATAAATAAAATAAAAGTGTTTCTTGGGTACATATTGGGTTTGCTTTTCTTGCTAAGGACTAGAAGGCGATGGCAACAATTATATTAAGTATAACACCGATGCAAATTGGACATGTGTAAAAATGCGATATATCTAAAGGCCAGTGCGTAAGGTAACTTTATTTAAACAATTTTTGAATATTCGTGCTGATGATGACTGCATACAATTTAGAAAAAAAAAATAAATTCTTCTTGGCGGTGATATATTTTTTGAGGGGCGACCAAAAAAAGTAAACTTTTAGCAATTGTGCTATCAAAGTAAAAATTTAAAACAAATCCCAGTTATGCCCCCTCTTGTTTTAGAGTTTAGCCCAAACTGTTTTCTCTTTACGCCCAAAATCTTTTCTATATACTAGATTTCAATAGTTTTAAATCACAGTGCGATCAGTCTGCAAATAAAATAATTTAACATATATATGAGTCGCCTTGTTAATTAATAAAAAATATACCTTTGCTCTTAAGCTTACAACAACTTTGTTATTTTTTTGACATTTCTTTTTGCGAAAAACTTCCCAAAACAAATTGGAAAATACATCTCGCCGAAAAAAATCATGCGCGTATAGAAAAAATTATATAGTCTGATACCAAAGTGAAAATCTTATAAATAAAAAGGAACTCTTTAAACGGCAAATAGTAGACATCATATTCAACAAACCAGCAGATTAGAAAGGAATTGTCAAACGAAGTGGTCAGAAGCAAACTATACACAAGCAGCAAATAGTGACGGAGTGCAAAGAACAGAAGCAAAAAAAAAGCAGCAGCGGTTGAAGTGTTTCTTGTAAGAAAATAAAGTGTAAAGCAAAATTAAATAAAAAACAAAATTCGAGTATATTCTTATTTAAAAAAAAATTAAGATAAAATTTAAACAAACGAATGAAAATCAGAAAACCGAAACAACAACAATAATAGCAAAATAGTGCGAAATAAAATTTTCATAACATTTTTTAGTTTTCTTTCCTAAATTTTCCGTTAGTGCTTTCGGTGAAAAGTGAAGAAAAAACACTTTATCTAATACTGACTTCAAGAAAAATTATATCTACCCGTAAAACCGAAAAAAAATCATTAATATTAAATTATGGATATTTTAAAGAAAATGTTCCAGCAAATGGAAGAGGAGGCCAAAAATGATATGGAGTAAGTTATTTTCCTATTAGTTTAACAATATATTTAATCAATTTTTATAATGAAATACCTAAATGCAATTGCATAAAAAATCCATTTTTTTTCATTATACGCTTTTCATAGCAGCACATAACTACCACAGACATTTGGTTTGGGTGACCAACTAAAAGTGTAAATAAGAGATCAATAAATCACCTGCTTTTTTCCTTCTTTAAAGTCAGGCAAATTTTAAAGTACTCTTCCATGGATATAGACTTTTTTTTATGTGTTGCTGTTACAGAGATTTGATATTAAATTTATTGGGATACATGCATGACTTCTTATTAAAGGAGGCTGCGCACTTTTATATAGATTTTTGCAATATTGCTCTTAGAATTTATATCCATCCATGTCAGAGCATTTAAAGAATCATGTATTAACAAGATTTTTCCAATAAGACATTTTTATTAATTCCAAAATTAAAAACTGTGAGCTTTTAACAAAAACTCTTAACTCTTATTAGAAAATGTTTTAAGATTTCTGTGATCAATATAACTTTTAAATAACATATCGGCTCCCCAGCCATAGTTTTCTAGAATCTTAAAAAACTTATTTGATATTCTAAAAGAAAATTAAAAAGATCAAAGTGACAACTAAAATATAATTAGCCTTTAACAAACTCTAAAATTTTGACACGATAAACATTATACGAATGCGAGAAAGTACGCAAATAATATGGCAATAGATTCCAACAGCGAGCATTTATAATTACAATTACAAACATAGTATTCCTTATCCTTGGAATGAAAATTTGAGAATCCCTAGTCGATCGTGTAAAAGTAAATTTCCTAAACAAAGGTACCGGCCTGCCAGTCTTAATAACTTTGTAAAACAAAAGAAGCAACCCAAAAAACGATTGACGTATTCAGAAATATGTTCCCGGCAAAACGTACAATAGTGTTCACCAAATACCAATTCAAGTCCATATAAAACTTGAGACATAAAAAGACCATGTGCCAATTTGTATGTGAGCAGTTGTGCTGCTTTATAACTTCTGGGTCAGGTATTTTTTTATTGCGCCAAATTTGACTCAAATTTTATACAAATTTTAAAACGAAAATAAGTACTTTGGGTGAATTTTTATTTGGTGTTTTTTTTTTGTAATTTAATAATTACATATTTATTCAGAATTAAAAATCAAATTATGGATTGAATTCTCTGATGAAAGTGTTATGATCTGATTATGATATGGATTCTTTATTGGAAGTTATCTGGCTTTGCACAAAAATCTTTCCCAAGGAATAAAAAAATTTTGAATCTATAGACAAACAATCGTTTTGATTTAAACTTAGAATGGACCCTGCGAGAAAAAAGGGGTCAGTTGGGAATTGCGGCCTGTCCCGTGTTGGATGAAAACTGGACCGGTTCTGAAAATACATATCTCGAGATAGGTAAAAAGTCAACCGGTTCCTAAAGTACCTACCACGTGACCGGTTTAAAAATTATGAGATGCTCTTTTAGACCAGTCCTGTGGCATGTCACGGAGGGCAATTGATCCCTTCCTGGGACAAGCCTATGTTTAAGAGACCGGTCCCTATAACAGTGAACCGGTCACGTGACGTGTCCTGGAATAGGTCCTTTTCCCGCAGGAGATTTATAAAATCTTATTGAATTTAAATTTTGTGAAATTTAATTATCCGAAATTTATTTTTAAAGTTATTTTTTTAAATTATGTTGCAAATTTTTATTATTTTAAAGAGAGTAAAATGAAAACATCTAGGGCGTTTGGAAAACAAACCCATATAAATTCTTTGTTTTCGCCAAAAAATAACGTGATGTTTTTATTTAAAAAACGCATATTTTTATATGGAATCATTTTTCAGAACTCACCTATATTCATTCATAAATCTTTGTTTTTTTTTTTTTATAAATTTCTATATATAAAACACGAAAAAATATTCAGCTGCAGATAATAGAATAGTAAAAATACTGAAAATATTTCACCTTACAATTTTGTATATGAACACGGAATTCAGAACAGAAAAATTTATATTTTGAAATTGTCTATAATTATTTTTTTCGAGACATTAAATTTTCGAATTTTTTAATTCTTTGTAATTTCTCAAATTCACAGTAATTGTATGATTTTAAACACAGAATTTTGGTTTTATCAAAAATACATGAAAAACAAATAAAAAAAGAATTTCGTTGCTTTGCTTTCGTTTAGACCATTATCGTTGTACATAAACCAGGGCTAAATCCTTATAATTATAAAGAAAATTGTTAACAATATTTTCCCATCCAAATATATTCAAAAATGTATGTTAATATTTGTGTACGTTTTATTTCATTAGCTCGACTGCCTCAGCAAAGGATGAATTTCGTAAGCCGCAATGGTTTGAAGAAGCAGAAACTGATGATGAATTATTTGATGATGATCGCAAATTTGCATTCCAAATTTTCACCAATCCCATGGAATTGCAAAAGCACTTTGAAAGGCAAATGCAACAGATATTAGAGGCAGTAAGCGAAATGGAAGGAGGTAAATAATAACACAAATTAAAACAATCAACAAAAAAAAACAGTAACAGACATTAAATATATTTTTTTTTTTTTTTTTTATTTCAATAAATTTATAAATTTATAATTTTATTTATATTAATTGTAGACAATGGTATTGCTGTTGAGAAAAATCTTAAGGAGGAATATTTAAAACCCGGTTTTGAAAGTGAAATCCTTAAGGAATTTCAAAAGAAAAATAAGCAATATTTTGATACCGATTTGGATGGAGAGTAAGCTTAACTATTTGACAGATAATGTAATATATTGATTTACCCAAATTTATATTATTATTTTTAATTTCTATAGAATTTATCCTGATCAATTGCATTCGCTAATACAACGTTTTGCCAATGGTGAAGGTGAAGTTTTAAAACATATTCCCGAACAGGAGATACATGGTAATATTTTACCACGTAATGATAATAAGTTGTTGCGTAATTGGAAATCTAAACCAAAGCTGAGCGATGAAGAAATAATAATGGGCAAGATACATGGTACTTTGGACGATGAAGATCAAGAGATACGCAAACGTCCAGCACCGCCGTCTTTAATACCGCGTGGTCGTCCTGATATAATGACACCCATGACCCCTATGCTGCCGAGGGGTTCATTTAGTGGTGGAGCCTTTGAAGGAAATTTTCAAGTGAGTGTTAAACAACTGATAGGGTCAAACATGATTTATATTTGATTGAAATTTATACGAGCAAGTTTTTATTGTAACCAGGGCAGTGACTTTCATGCGCAAAATATTAAAAATATGCACTTAAAATGTGCAGAATATCAAAAGTTAAAAATATGCAAATAAAATCCAATATAATTGTCTATGTTTGTTATTTTAGTATGCATTTCTAAGAAAATATGCAACAACGAAACGATGCCAATTGTAAATTCTTTTATTACACCGAGTCTCGATTATTACAACTTGAATATGCTGAACTTTTTCTTTATTTAATGTAAATAATCTGCTATTTTCTTACAATAAGCGAAAAAGTTTCGAAAATTGAGTAGCTAGCGCTGACATATTAAAATTTTTGAAATTTGTCTAAAAATCGAAAATGTTTTAGAAACAATTTGCAAAAATCATAAAAGACAGATGATAAGATTTTGTGCATTAGATTAATAATTTGTTTAAAACTATAAACACAAAAATTTTAATTTTGATAAAAATTTTAATTTTGATAAAAATCTTAACCCGTTAAGAGCACGCAAGGCGTCAAAACTTAAGGGCACCATAAAAGCACAAAGGCAAAAAAAAGCTAATTGGTACGACGATACAAAAAAAAACAAGTATAAAAAGGCTTAAATTCGGCTGTGCCGAATCTCTAAATATCCTCCACCAATGTGCCAAAAAAATATGTTCCCACTGTTTTTCATACAAATATTGTAAAAAACTTTATAAGTGAAATTATGGAGGTGAAAAAAATTTTTTGAGGTGAAAAACTGTTGGATGTGAAAACAAATTGTGGTTGGAAAAAAATTTTGAGGTGAAAAGGATTTTTTGAGGTAAAAATATTTGAGGTGAATATAAAATATTATTCAATTCTAAGGGACTGGTTAAAAAACAAGAGAAAATGTTTTACTTGCCAGTCGCTTCTATAAAATTGTACCAAAATACACCCATTTGTATGTAAAGTTTAGAGGTACCTTCACATTTTCATCTCATAACTTTTTAACCGCTTGGCCGATTTCGCTCAATTTCAATACCAAACTGTTTGGGAGGATGTACATTAATACATTCAAAATGAGCACCCCCACTTGCGTTTTCGCCCCGTGATCGCTATTTCAATAGATACATAGACATCGCTAGATTGATTTAAAATTTCATAAGGATTACGAATATATTTACATACTTTATGGATTCTTAAACCTATATTTCGACATGTTACAAGCGCAATGACAAACTGATATATTTCCTCACCATATATGGCGGAGGGTATAATAAAATAAATTCATAAAAGAATTACCTATTTAACGCTAAATATCTTAAATATCTTTATTAAAACTTCAGCAACATTAGCAGCATGTAGATTAAACTTTAAACATGATGGTTCTTTTTATGTCAAGGGTCATACAAATATCTTAAATTCTTTAGGGAACAAGGACTGCTTAGGTATGCCGACATACCGTATCAACACTGAATTGAGATTTGGTAGGAGATTCGGGGTTGTCATCTCAAGCAGAACGGAATGGGCAGCGGGTGGTTTAGTAGTGGACACTCGCAGTCTAAACAGGAATACTGACGGGTGGAAAATGGACTCCGGTGTGGGAGCGGGGGTCTTTGCACCAAACACGAGGATATCGGAACCAAAGGGCAGGTGGCCAACGGTATTTCAAACTGAACTACAGGCTAAACTCATATGGGTCTAAAAGGTACATATATTTCGATCATCTCTGATAGCCGAGCAGCACTCCAGGCTTTGTCGTCGTGGGCATTCACTTCAAGAATACTTCTTTAGTGTTTTGATACCTTTCAACAGTTGGCCGCGCGTAACAGGGTTACTTTTTACTGGATACCAGGTCATCGTCGACATGTTGGTCGAAATAGCGGGCGACCTAGCTATAGAATCGGTTCTTCCACACTATTAGTAGGACCGAACACGTACTGTGGGGTAAACTGGTTCACCATAGCATCCCTGGTTAGGCAGGAAGAACTATCAATGGCATAGAACCTTTGGAACAATCTTTTGGGGATGAGACAGGCGAAACTACTGGTCAACCCCTTTTCCAATGGGAAAATTTTCCTACCAGACATTTCGGTGAAAAATAAATCTGTTTGAATCGTCTCTGTGCGAACCATGTCTTAAGGAAAATGAAACAACCATCCACATTTTGTGCGAGTTAGTTGTATTGCTTAGGAACAGAAGAAAAGTTTTCAATAGGGATTTTTAGGTCCAGATGACATTAGAAACTCTTCTCCATCTTCTGTATTAAAGTTCATAGGGAATATTATACAGAATTTGGTTTAGTTTTATGATCCATGGTACAAAAGATACATATGTGTCGCAGTGCTTAATAATACTTAACGCTATTGCATTAAAATAAATCAGAACGCGCCTATCGCTCATATGTCTGAAAGTTAAAAGTTAATATTAAAACTACAAAAAATATAAAAATACATATATATAACAAAAATTAGTACACAATTTCAGCATGTAATAAATGTGTGATTTAAAAAAGGGGCCATCACATATATATCTATATACGGCCCTATGCTCCTTGCAGGACTAAAAGGAATATTTTTGGTAAAAGCATATATTGTTTAAAGCATTAACTCAATCGATGAATATTTAGTACCTGATAGTATAATTTAATATTTGCTAATTTTAAACTGTTTGTATTTTACAGTTATTCAACATTTTTTATTCTATTAAAATCCCTCATGTTAACAATTTTATGTATTAATTATTTCCTTTTTTTCAGGGCCCCAAAATGTTTAGTCAAAGTGTAATGACTAAAACTATCCGTAAACCCGATGGGACTTATGAGACCACCAAAATTACTCAAGATTCACAGGGTAATAAGACAACAACCATTACGCGTAACATCAATGGTAAAACTGAAACTATAACCACTTATGATGGTGCAGCTGGTGGTGGAGGTGTTGGCGGCAATCATCAATTGCCGATACAAAAGCACAATGATAAAGATGAAGTAAAAGTTTACTCCGATCGTAATGTGTATGTCTCCAAAGAAGGTTATGCCTTACCACGGAATCTCTGGTGACCAGTGGTTGGCCAATTGCAAATCAATAACAATTTGCAAAATATAATTATTAATATAACACAAAAACAACAACATGTTAAACAGCAACACCCTATATTTATGGACACTTTATATGTAGATCAACTTATTATTATTGTAGTTATTACTATTGTTACTATTTCTGGAGTAGTTTTACTTTCGCAACCATTGCAGCTGCTACTACTACTGCAACAACAACAACAAATGGCTTCTGCTTCAACAAATATTATTATTTATCCATCAACATCATCAGCCGTTTCTAATGAAATTAAAAATTTAATTTATAGATTTGTACGTATTTGGTGTTTTAGATGAAAAACTTAATTGAGACACACAGATTGAATATAAAAAAATGGACATTTTAACTACTCTACTTGTATGTGTATGCGCTACAATTTATGGCAAAAATAATAATGACTTTTTTTTTGAAAAATGAAAATCTTAATTTGATGAAAAAAGAAATTAGTCATTAATTTTTGTTACACACACACGAATAAAAAATTACATTCAAATTTGTTTGTACAAATTTGTCCTGTTAATAATAGAAGAAACAACAGGATAATGAAAGGACTTTTCAACTTGAATTGTTGATTGCCGCCTTGTGAGAAACAAACAAAACTCAGAATGTGGAAAAAATACAAAACGTATGATTGAAAAAAGAAGTTTTTATATAATTTTTTTCAAAACTACTTTACGTTTATTTGTGTTTTATATTATACTTTTTTGTTTTATTAATTAAAAGGCACTTGAAAACAATGAATCATGAGACGTTTTGAAAAAAAAAATATGATAAGTGCTTGATACTGCTTTTTTTAAAAAATATTCAAGACACGCAGTAAATGGGGACCATAGTTAAATTGGAGTAAAAAACTGTTTAAAATAAACTTCACTATAAGGCGACTTGATAAAGATTTTATCTTTTGTATGATGATCATCAAAAAACCAAAGTCTTAAGATATATTTTTGTTTTAATTTTCTTTTTTAAATCATTATTAAAAGCATAACAATAGCAGACATTATTCATTGATTAAAAAAAGAAGAAAAAGCATTATGTCTGTCTCAATAAAGTAACAAAAAATAAAAAAAAAACACAAAAAACTCATCTAAAATACTAGAAAACAAATCTTTTATCATTGCTTATCTAAAAATGACTTAATATATTCTCAAAACTCCCTTTAATTCTTAAAAAATTTGTTGTTTTATTTAAAAAAAAAAAAAAACAAAATCAAATAAATTGTTCTCTACATATATAAAATTATTTTTAACAAAAATAATTTTTAAAAACACGCTATTTTAAGTTTTTTGTTTGTTATTAAAAAATTAAAATTTTAGTTTTAATTTAAAATTTGTTTTGTTTAGACGTCTCATTTTAAATGGGTTTTTTTTTTATTGTATTCTTTGTATTATTAAGAATTTAATATTTTTAGTTTTTATTATATTATACGCATCTTTTTCAAATTGGTCGTGCTTAAATTCCAATTATTTATAAAGACATTTTTTTATTATTTACAAATATAATTATATTATTTTAATATTTTTAATTATAATTACTTCGTGAAAATAAATCAATGAGTTAAATAATCAAATGCAATATACAAAAACATATTAATTTTTTAATTTTATTTTTTAGGGCGTGCTAAATTGAAACTAAACTAAAATATTTTTGATATAATAGTTGGTAACGCAATTAAAAGTATAAGGTTTTCAAACTAAATACTTGTGTTGTCACTACTATTTAGAATATTTTTGTTTTATTTTAATTTATTGCGCTTAAAACTATTTTATAATTGTGCTCCTAATAAATCAAAAAAAAAAAAAAATTTGCTTGAAAAAGGAAATTTGCAAAAATGTCAAAGCTGCAACTCCGAAAACTTTGCTGTAAGTTATATTGATAAATACGATTAGTTTAGTTCAATCGCACATGCCCTTTCATTAAAATTTGTAACCCTTAGTCTATTAATTTTTCCTGGAATATCTTTTATATATTATAAAATCTTGGTCATCACTGATAAAGTTACTTGAAAAAAGCAGATGAATTAAATCATAGTCCTAAACCGATATTATTTACATGCAATAATATGATAGCAAGCAATTGGCAAACATCAAAATAATGTCAATTGTTCTGTAATTGGGAACATTTGTTCATTTCATTGCTAAAAAAATATTTGCATATAATTAATATTAGTTTAGAAATTATAAAGCCACCTCGCACAGGGTCTCAAAAAAGAATTATATAATTATTTGTTGACAAACAGTTTAAGCATGTGCCTAATATTGCAGTACTTACTTTTTTACATTTTGAATAAAAACAGAAATTGCAGAAATGCTTTAAATTTGCAGTAAATTTAGTACAAAAAGTTATTGCAATATATTTCGATATAACATCGGCACCTGACAATGTATCATTCGTTATGCCGGGCTTTGACTGTCTTATATTTTAAATTATTTTTTAAAGAACCACTTACCCTTGCTGTAATCAGTCTGGAAAATTCATGGTGACATGAATATAGGTGTATATATATCAATTACATATTTATTACTTATTGATTTTCTTATTGGTAATTTGTATAACATATTTTTTTATTTATTGCTTTTATTCACCCATTAAAAATAATGCACGATAACTGCAATATTTAAAACACACTTAACACTAATATGGCGACTTTAATTTTATAATTTACTAACGCTGTAACACTACCACAAACACTGCTATACCGACCAAATAACTTTTTTTTTATTGCTTGGAAACTTATTTTATATTTTCAAAGAAAACCTTTATATGCCCCTTTCTTGTAATGGACATTTAACTTTATTGGTATACCGACTAAATTAAATGATTTTTTTATTACTTATAAACTTTTGCAATTGACATTTTACTTTTTATTGGTATGCCGACTAAATAACTTGATTTTTTTATTGCTAATTAGCTTATTAATTTTACATATTCAATGAAAACCTTCATATGCCCCATTTGCAAAGGACATTTAACTTTATTTTTATTAACCTTTGGCAATGAAAACATATAATTTTACCACTTTTTAATAATTAACACACACGCTGCGAAAAATTTCACAATATACACAGAAAATGCTAGAATACAATTGACAAACCGACATTTTTGGCGGGAGAAAATATATTTTTTAGTACTAAAAATTAGCAACGCTGCTATGTAAGTCGAAGAAGAAATTAACAGTACTGTGATATAAAGGGATTTGGCTGCAAGTTGGGGATTTTAATATCGTTCTTATTCGCAGTCACAATGCATCAAAAAATATTAAAATCTCCTTTGGGTGCAGTTTGGGTCTTAACTTTTTTTGATGGTATTGTGTATTTTACTCCTATATTTTTTTAAAATATTTTTGAGAACTTCTAATGTTTTCTTTAAATAATCTAAATTTTTGCAGATATTTTGAATCAGAAAAAAATTTAACATATTACATATATATCGATGGCTTAATATTAAAAGGCCCTAATTTGATTTTTTGTTACTTAACTGGAGAAGGAAGAAACTTAATAAAATACAAAAAAAATTTAGATACAAAAAAGTTTTAATGCAATTTTTAATACAAAGAGGCAACACATTTTTGGAAATTGCATTAAAACTTTTTTTTTTTTGTATAAAAAATTTTACGGATTTTATTAAGTTTTTTCTTCTCCTGTCAAGTAACAAAAAATATTAAGCCATCGATATGCATTATTAAGATTGTCTGTAAAAATTTTAAAATTTACAAGTTTATTCGAAGTATGTATTTGAAATATTAAATAATTTGTAATATTAATAATAATACATTTTTTGATAAAGAATAGTTAATTGTTTTTCCCGCGAATAAAATTTCACTCAAACTTAAAAAGTCTTAATCGTAATTTAAATTGTGAAAAGGAATAATTTTTTTTTAATAACTTAACAAATTTAATTTTAATTATATTTTGAAATAATATTATTTTATTTATTTATTTCTTCATATTTTCAGAATTAATTGTTGCTTATTAATAATTTATAAATTTTATTAATTTCTTAAAAATTAAAGAGAATAACAATAAACCCAAAAAATCACTTTTTAACCAGAAAAATAATCATTATCGTGAAAAATAAGTTTTTATATGAAGTATAACAATTTTGCATGCGAAATTACAGTAAGTTGTTTGGGTTTTACATATTCAAAATAATTACCCACGTGGATGATTACTTTTCTGGAAATTTAGTACAATTTATTTTTACCTAAATTTAATATACAAGACGGTAATTGTTTTAGTGAAAAACTGACATTTGGGGCTAATTGTCATTATCTATATATATAAATTTTCGTGTCACGGTGTTTGTGTTTGTACCGACTTTGCCCGCTAATTTCTTATGAAATAAAGAATTATCATTTATTTTTTCAATTTAAATTAATATATGAAGTAAAACGGGGGAAAATGTACTTTGCTGAAATCGTAGCAACTTCCTATGATAACATTTTTAAAACACATTTATTTTGGGATTTCAAATTCCTAAAAGGGGAACGATATAAAATTTTCAGGTAACACTGAAATAAAAATAAATAAAACGGAAGAGAAAAAAGTGGTGGTTGCTTTTAAATATAATACATTTATTAACGGATTGGTGCAACGAAAAGACCCTTTGGGAGTTTTTAAAAAATCTTAGGACAAACCTTTCTTGTTAACATATTATAATAAAATGTATTTTACCATATCCTTTTCCGCTACTACTTCTTATTTCATATCAGTGTTACTGACTTTAGTACTTTAAATATGTATTTCATAAAAAAATATAACTGTTATTTGCATTTCTCTAGTTTTTTGTTGGCTTTAAACATTTTAACTAGCTGGTATTTTTTGCGAATTTTAATTAAAAAATATTAAATAAAATAAAAGTTTAATGTGCACTCTAAAAAGTCCATATTAATGTTTACAAGAAAATATAAAATTCATAAGGTTTTTTGTCCATTGAAAAAATAAAAAACCTGTCGGAGGCGGCTAGTTCAACAAATAATAAAAATTATGCCAATCTTTATTATTTACACTGCAGACTTTAATCTAGTCAATTACTAATAGTTAAAAGAAATTAAGAAATGCCAAATTCAAGAAATCCAAAAGTTGTAAGAACAATGCAAAAAATTGAATTGTTTTAAGGTCCGAAAATTATCAAATCCACCAAAATGTATTGCTTTTAAAGCTATAAATAAACATCCGATTTAGTCAACTTTGTCGTAAAATTCTTTTTATTGATTGAACACCTACCTTTCCAAAAAGGCTACCATTAGCTGCTTGGTTTCGTTCTCTGTTACATGGATTGTAGGCTACGAATCGTAGCACGTTGGAATACATTTTTGGAATTAAGTGTTCAGAATCTTCGGCATCTACATTTACACTCTAGACTACTAGATAAGTAATATTTTATCTGTATTATTAAATGAAATTAAAAACTACATCCTTTAATTTCTACTTTGAAAGTTTGCCAAATACAATAATATTAAGTGATCATTTATCATTCATTTCACTTCTATAACTAAAAAAAATGCTATAATATCAATTAACCCTTAAACGATCGCAAACTAAGTAAATGATCGTTTTACGTCCATTTGGTTTTACATATTTTATTAACAGATTTTTATAGTTCTACATAATTTTTGTGTTTATTATACATTTTTTAATTATGCATTATATGGATTATTTGAATTTAATGATGACCATCCTTTTTAACAAATCTTAGGCCACAATAACCACAAATGTGTGAACCAGGTTTATCCTGAAATAAAAACAAAAATTAATTTAGAATAAATTAAGATTTTGCACATGTGCATATTTCTATGACGACGCTTGATGTAGTAATTGAGCATACTTTCTTCCAAAACCGGGTCAATCAGTTAATCTAAATATCAATCTAAAGGTCTTCCTCTGTTAGCAATGAAATTTATACCTAATGCCCAAGTATAAATTGAAGTTTTAACAACATATTATGTAAACGTTTTGCTTCCAATATTAAATATATTCTTTCAGACAAATTTCATAAAACTGCGTTCATTCATTTTCGAGTTAAGACGATGTGCCTTAAAGATACTATGATAGAATCCAAGACTAATATAAAACCTAAGGCTGCAATCTTGCTTCTAGTTCGCTTTATTAACAGTTTTTAGACAACTTGAGATTTGAGATTTTTGATAAATTAAGTTCGTTTTACCATTATTACTTTATGAAATTGTAAGAAATTTTAATTTATACGCTTTATCCGTTCCAAACCGTTTTTTCACATAACATTTAGTAAATTTTTCTTTCAATCAGAATAGTTTAATTTGAAATTATTGGGGCAATGGAGTTCATGCAATTATAATCATGTTCAATGTTCATAAAATATGTATAAAAAGTAGAAAAACAAGATTTAAAATATTAAAAATAAGCTTATTTTTTTTTAATATCAATTCAAGTGAGTTTTTTGTCTTTAAAATGCTGAATATCGAAGATGTGAATTTAGTCAATATATAGACTTAAGGCAAATTTATTTTTTCTATAAAGCTGTAAAATAAAGTAATCCATGTTAGACAAGTTCCATTTTAGTGCTTCTACTAGAAAGCATAGTTTAATTTTCCCCAGACATTTCTCACTCGTTATGAGACGGTCATTTTGTGTTAATACCACTAGATTGTGGAATTCTATGATACCTTACCAGGATCGCAAATTTTCACACTCTTTATCGAGTTTTAAAGCCATTTTCTTGTCGATTTTGTAGATTCGCTACTGCAGGCTGGTATCATTCAATTCTTTTTTTTTTTTTTGCAATATTAGGGTATGGTTTGTGCAAATATCAGGGACTTCATACATGTGTTTTTTATAATAATTATGATTTTAAGTTATTTTATGAATTGTTGTAATTGTATTGTAGTACTGCCAACTTTGGGCTTGCGGCATTTTATTATAAATAAATAAAAATAAAATAAAATGGTTTAAAACTACGTTAAGGCCGAAAGAGAATTAGCTGAAGTGACTTATGTTAGGTATCGGTTTGAAACAAAAATTCAAAATTTGTTGAAATTGAGAATTTGTATTTCTAAAATTTCTTTTTATACCATAACAAAGTAAAATACATTTTTATAAAAAAATTAACAAAAAATAAAAAATGTTTAAAACCGAGTTTTCAGAAAAATATCAAAAAAAAAGTTAGAAACATGAAATTTAATTAAAAAATGGATTAAAAAAATAAAAATATGCTTGAAAAAATCGATGCAGTTTCCTTGTGAATTTGTTGAACCGCAAAGATATTTGGTTAACTTTGCTATCCAGCTAACCGCAACAAACAACCAAGTATTTACATAAACTTCCAAGCCCTAATAATTATAAATACGCATTTGTGGTCAATTTCATGAAGACTACCCCAAGGCAGCCTTATCCGTTAAAGGGTTAAACACTGTTTAACGAAATAATACTCAAATGATTCGATACTTTTGTCATAAGTCTTCTAAAATTAAATGCAAGACTAATTACTCATGAATGAAGTTGTCGGACATACTCAGAGGGAACGCCATATGTTATTTGTATAAGTTTCTGAATTATAAATAATTTTCTAACATTTCTTATTTCGATATTTATTCTTTTTGGTAGTTTGATTGGTTGGTTACTTATTTACTTACCAAATTAATATAAACTTTAGGGTGACCTAAAGGACCATCGCCACCATCACAGTATACAACCCGTTCGGTACATTCTTTAGGTGGGATTTCATCAATCAATTTAATGCCCCAATTTTCATTAACATATCGTTTTGCATTTGCGAAACGAACATTGCGATAATCATCTTCAGCAAAGACCTATAAATAGCAAATAATTCCAATTGGAATTTACTCGAAACAATAAAAAATTATAGAAAATTTAAATTATTGAAAACGTTTGCATAACAGCAGCAGAAACACAAATTTCTATGCCTGCAAACATTATACACTTACTTGACCAGTATGTGTGGTTGCATCTAAATCCTTGCGTGATGAATAAGAACGCACAGGGCTGGTGGCTATGGGCGCTTTAATATTCTTGCCATTTTGGCCAATATTTTGTAAACCACAGACAATTTTGCGGCAAGCCATTGTAAAAATTTTCAGTAAATTCAATTTTACTACAAATACAAGTGATAATTTTTTTCTTTTTTCGCCTTTAAAAGAAAACGTCAAAAACAGATGTTTGTAAATGACAGAGCGCTCTGGAGGCGAGTAGTATTACTAGAAAATAGTGTTGCGTATAGAAATAGCTTCTAAACGCACTGAACACATAGAAGCAAAAGTTTACTATATTAGCTTTGTTTAGCTAATTTGACATAAGTAACGTTTAACGTTAATACTAAACGTTGGCTTATGTCAATTTTATATGGTAAGGACATACGCCTACGTTAATAGTTTGCCGTATAAACACACTACACAGACAGGTAACCGTTGATTAAATCTAAATGGCGACTAGATAATGAGTAAAAGGAAAAGTCAAAATTGCAGTGATACACAGAAAGGGATAGATATAGAAATATATATGTATTATGCAATTTAAATGCAGTTTATTTTTTCTATCTCATATTGCAAATCACTGCAATGTCAAAATAACCATACGGTTCGAAAATTTTTATTTGACATATGTCATTTGTAACATGTCTGTATAGTCTGTGATATACTATTTACAATTACCGTGTTTATACTATTTACAATTACCGTGTTTAAGCTATCAACATTGGCCTATGCCATTCCCATACAAATTTTTGTAGAAATCATGCGATTTCAATCGATTCCCCTGAAATCACAACTATGCTGAAAGTTTAACGAAATAAAATACACTTGGAATCTAGCGCAATTAAAAAAGTATATTTAGCAAATTGTTGGCAATTCAAAATGATCAGTCAGACAATAATATATGAATTGATTTTAAAAAATTTATTCAATAAATTCAATAAATAATCATAAAATCAATTTACCATTTTGAATACAAATCAAAAAATCATTAACGCGAAATCATGTGATTGCAAATAAATCGATTGCAATCATTTACAGCTCTGATGCTAAGCAAACCACTAGCGTGTAATCTCTAAGGGTCATCTTAAAGGGCGCCTAAGTTTTAAATGTACTATTAAGACCACTATTTTTTGGCTGCTTGGTCTTAAGATGTGTGAATGATGCTCATACATCCGTTCCAAAGTTGAGAAAAAAAAATGAAAGGAAACTTCTAAAATATTCATACTGATGTGTACCACTTTGTATGGACAATTTATAAAGTGTATTCACATTTTTAAGCAAATCTTGTAAACAACTCAACCGGTTTCGAATAGAAAACAATCTGGATAAAAACTAGCATTTTATTTTAAGTCTTCGCGCCTTGGTGACCATTAAAACAAATATAATTTTCAAGAGGCTATAATAAAAAATTCGAGCCAACTTTTAAAACCCCCTCCCCCCCCCCCCTTCAGACGTTATATTTTTTAGCAATAGTGTACTTTCATTTCGCGTAGGAATTTTTTTATTTTAATGCCATCATGAGGCAACTCGATTGGTATCGAATTTTATTTTTGTTCGATAGTTCATTCGATATCGAAAGCGGTAATTAGACCCCAGTTTTTACCCATATAATCCATTTTTCTATCTTTAGGGCTGATGTATCATGCCTTTCCGATATGCAATCATCTTTATTTTTGGGAGTTACGGGTCAAAATTGACAGAATAAGGACAACTCTATCATCCATACGTACATAATAAAGAAGATACATACATTATTATTCATTTATTTTTTTTTTCATTATACTAATACAAACATGAAAAATATGCATGTATAGGCAAATATTTTTTTATTTTGTTTAATACCAATTTTTTAACAATTATACATTGAAAATATTTAGCTAAAAACTAAAAATGAAATACAAATAAAGCAAAAATATCATATAAGAAACTTTCAAAGTTTAATATATTTATAAATGAAAAATATAATAATTATAAATGATATATATAAAGTATAATAATTAATAATTTTGAGGGTAATTCATTGGGAAAATAAATAAGAGTAGAAAAATTCCAATTTCAAATAGATTTCCAAATCCAGCGTACATATTATCTTTTCATTAACAAATTTCATAATGAACTTTAGGAAGATTTTGTTGTTAAATAAGCAAAATAATTAAAAAAAAAAAAAAAACAAATTTTAAGGTAAACTTAACAGCAAGATTTTTAAATTAAAAAAGTTAGAGTTGAAAATATGTAAATAAATTTAATTTGGAAATGTTAAATATAACAATATTTTTTTTTTCTTTTTTTCGATAAAGGTTTTTAGTTTAAAAGCAGAGGTAAAAATATTGGTGGTAACAAAGTCAGTTTAAAATTTAGTGACGCATTTGGTCCCAGCTTAAATGGAAATTATTTTTTAAAGCTCTTTTTTTAAAAAAGCCTTTAAATTTTTTTTTTACTTTTAAAGTTTGAGTGTTTTGAAAACAGCAAAGTTAAGAAATGCATAAAAATTAAGAAAGAAAAATGCGTGTTTTTATTGACTTTGTTATGATTTTAAACAATATCACGAGCACTTGGTACAAATGATTCCCAATAAGTGATAATCTGAAATTTATAGAGAAAATAAATTAAATTAAAAAAAAAATAAAAATTATCTTTATAATTCAGATTCTTACTTGTTGTTGATGAGCCATTTGATCTTCAATATATCTAACCATATTAGTTTTAAAGTCTTTTATTCGATGCAATTCAAAGCGTTCCATTTCTTTTTTAATTTCAGTAGAAATTTCCTCAAATTGTTGTTGGCAACGTTGGACTTTTCCTTGCCACTGAAAAATAAATAATTTGTTAAATAAAAAAAAAACTAATTTATATATAAAAAATATTTCACAAGAATCGGCTAGCTTTTTATTGCGAATTAGCTACTTAAAACTTAATCAAAGTTGAAAGTTGCTTTTGTTATCTAGATTTTCTTAGTAATGGAATTAATTTTTAAAGTATGAATACAAAGTAGGAAATGACTTTATTTTTTATTTTATTTATTTCATTTCTTACAATTTTAAAGCCCATGGAGCCAACTCGGCAAATTAAAATTTGTTTTTTTTTATAAAATAATTTGCTTTGTTTAAAGCCTGTATGACGTTAGCTTTTTTCTAACTTTTTAGGAGGTTTATTAAAGTTTTTGGTTATTTACGAAAAATTTAAAAATGAATAGAAAGAAATCAAATAACAAACCCTGAGAAAAGTTAAGCAAAAGTAAAGAAAAAATTTCAAATCATACTTTCTGACTACGTATTATTTCGATGATTTATTTATTTCCTTGATTGGTTTTTTTGAAAAATGAAAAAAAGTGAAACCATAAAATTTTAATAAGCTTCTGACAATTTATTACTGAATTTACATATACACAAATCTCGTTTTAAATCGAGTTAAATCCAGTTTCAAATTACCTCCGTTCACTCTACGATTTGACATTTTGTAAACCGTTAAAACATAAATATGAAACTAGATTTTCGAAAAATCTAGTTATGAAACTGGATTCCTTTGTATGGAACATCTGGTTTTAAATCCAGTTATAAACTAGATTTTTACAAAATTCAGTATAATTACATTCTTAATTAAAGCACGTCACCATTTCTGTTATTTCAAAAAATAAATAACCACTCAGACTATCGACTCCAATCGTGCACTAAACCTGTGTATCAGGGATGGAAAATGGGATTTTTTTCGGTATCAAAAAAAATATTCAAGAGTAGTAAATTTTTAAAATTTTTTTTTTAACAAAAAATGACATAAAATGAACAAAAAACGTATATAAAATTTGTTTTTACATAAAATAAACATATGTCTAAAATATATATTTTTATAATAAACAAAAAAAAGAAACACATTCAATAAGAAATCAGTTTAATGTAATTAGACTTTAGTTACCTAAGCAAAAGAAAATTATAATTTTTTTTTTTAGAAACTGACCCTAAATTATTTATTTTTTTTATTTTATTTATTATTGTACAATTTCAAACCAAGCCCTTAGGCAAAATATGGTTCATAAACAACACACATTAAAAAGAAAAAAAAAGAAAAATAATACTACTACATAATACGTAAATATTTATCAATAATACATATTATGAATTTAATAACTTATCAAAAAAAATAATAATACAATTAACAATAAAGAAATATTAATTGAATACAAATTTTCCCTTTTTAAAAATACCCTATGGGTTTTTGCGTTCAAATATATAAAAAATAGATAAAATTCAATAAACGCTAAAATAGAAAAAAATGTATGATCATTATGGTAGGCATATTCTTTTTAAACAACTTCTTTCGAAAAATGGAAACATAATTTTCAACATTTTCAAAAATTAGCACATCGGTGAGGACTTGTCAGGAATATGACTGATTTGTATATCTTTTCTAATAGATAATCCCTTCAACTCTAAAGCTTAAACCGGTTAGTGAAAGAGTCTGAGAACAGTGGCAGTTCTATAAAACTTTGTGAATTCATTTATTTATTTATTGAATTCATAAAACTAACCGAGCCCATAGGGCCATACTATATTTTTTTAAGACTTTGTTATTGAATTTTTTTGAAGGCAGCTCTTGTTTATTTAGGCATTTTTATTTTTCATTTCATTTATTAATTCATTTGTAATACACGTAGCCTAATTGGCCAATAAAATTATATTACATGAAATTTTAATACTATGAGATTAAAAAACTTAAATCAAATAATAAAAAAAAATTAATCCCTACGACTCCCCTAAGAATGACAATTTTATGTAAAAAAAAATTTTTTAAATCCAACTATCAGTGTTTAAGAGTAGGAAGAAGTTAAATACTCATTATTATTCTGAACAGTGTCATATAAAGAAAATAAAAACCAACTTTATCGACAAAATGTCCACTTCGGTATAACACAATTTACAGTGCGTTTTTAAGGGTTTACTTCTACTGAATACATCTGACATTTTCTTTTTAAAAAGTCATCAGATTCCTCTAAAAAACGCAAGATTATTATTCATGATTAATTAAAAAATCTAAGGATGCTTTGAATTGTCCTAAACAAACACTTTAGAAACCAACGCAATAGACTTAACTTGATATTTCAGCAAAAAACAGCCTTTTGTGTTCTTATTGATGAAAGAAATACATTTGCA
Source organism: Eustalomyia histrio (assembly GCA_949748255.1). Taxonomy (NCBI): domain Eukaryota; kingdom Metazoa; phylum Arthropoda; class Insecta; order Diptera; family Anthomyiidae; genus Eustalomyia; species Eustalomyia histrio. Next base: position 59,001,369 of record OX456526.1, on the reverse strand, counting down.
TTAAACGATTAATCGCCAATTATTCGAATTAATCGACCCGAATAACCGATTAATCAATATTCATAATTTTTCGAATAATGACCCAACCGATTAACCGGCAGGGTCGAATAATTGGAAACACTACTAACAACACAATGTAACGAGTTGCCATAATACATAAACATTGAATATAAATAGGGGAAATGTTGAAATAAGTGAATATCAAATTTTTATTTCGAAAAAATCTGTGAGAGTATTAAATGTAGCTCGGAAGTATCACGGTACTTTCTTAAATCAAATAGAATCGAAAAAAGAACAATTGTATCAACTTTTCCATCCCTGCTGTGTATCACTTACATATTTTTTGAAAGAGAGTAAAAAACATTAGTGTTGCCAGCAGGGAAGGAAAATATGTTTTCTGTCATTGTACCAACCAGACAAACAAATTGTACTTTTTCGATCCTCACGGTACCAAAATTTTGTCCGCCTTAGACACTAAAAAGACTTAAAAAAATTTAAATTTAGGGGGTGAAACAAAATTTATCGTTAATTTTATGTAGTCGTATAATTACCATAAAACTTTGAGGGCAATTTAACTTTTCAGGATTTGCTATTAAAAAATTTAAAGTCATTTAATTGCTTTTTAACAATAATACACTTTTTTTTTTATTTTGAGAGGTAATTTAAAATCAGCTGTTTAATGTTGCCACTTCCGAATATTTAAGTACAATGTGTATGCAAACATTTGGTACATTTGGGGTGACACCAATTTAGAGCCGGTTTAACTTAAAACTGACTTTATTTTTTACTATAGTAGCTGAATAAATATAAACAGGTTTTAATTTAAAGTTGCTTATAAAAAAAGTCGACTTTATGTTATGTTGTTTTATCAAGTTATAAATTGAAAATTTTAAAAAATTTAAAATTGTACTAAATGAGCCGCGGTAGTACCACGGTACCCACCAAGGTAACAATGTACCAAAAAAAAGTACAATTGTACCATGTTTTCCATCCCTGGTTGCCAGTATTAAAACGAAAAATTAATCTATACCTAGTTAAAGTTCTTTTATGAATTAGGAATTCCGACAATTTTGTTATTAATCGAAATGTGTACTTTAACTAGAGTGGTTCGTTGTCTAACTTTATTCGTTAAGAGAATGCAAAGTAATTTTTAGGGAAATAATCCAAATAACTTGATTTTTCACTTTACCCCTAGCTCACCTTACTGTTGAAAAATATTATTTACATCGTAGAATAAATCTCTAAAAGTCATTATCTATTTTAAAAACTATCAACTAATTATTGCAATGTGAATTGAAAAGCCACAAAAAACAAAATTTAACTTTCGATGCTCTTTAAAATTTGTAAATAATTTCTGATATTTGATAATAAATCCGCTTTCGAAGAACTTAATAGTAATCAGGCCTTCTTTTGTTTGGCTAAGAATTGATGAACAATGCCAACGAAGTAGTCTGGCACAAACAAAATTTTAAAATTCCATGCATATGACAATTTTCTATATCCCCTACCTATTTCACCCTTGGCTCCATACTTGGTACACTTACTTACATAAATAGATAGAGAAATGGGTACATCTATTAGATAAAATGACCACTATTATATTTCCATTAAAAAAATATAAAATACTAATAATATTTCAAATAATTTTCTTACTGTCCCTATTTTTATTCACATTCGACTATAGGAAATTATAATACTTTTTAATGTTGTTTTTTTTTTTCAATTGCAACCACAAAGTTTGAATTGTTGCATAAAATGAAGAATTATTGTTGTACTAAAATCCAAAAATAATATTGTTAGTTTCTTTCCAAAATGTGTGTTTTTTTACTTTAAATTTGTTGCATGCAAGTGTCCCTATTTTTTTGCACATGACTGTAAGTAACGTTAAGCGTTAGCACTAAACCTTGGCTTATGTCAAATTTATATGCTAACTTGATAGCTTGTCGCAAAAACAAATCTAATTTAAATGACCGCTAATAAAATGGGCGCTTGCCCATTGAACGATTGAGAGATTATACGAACGATTGAACGAACTTGTCGAAGACCGGTCGAACTAAAATTCTTTTTTTTTTTCCTTTCGATTTATAAAAAAAATATTTAAATTATTTGATTTGTAAAAACGAACTGTTACAATTGATTAAGTCAACATTGGATTTGAAAGCGTTCAATTAATTTGAACAAAAAAGAATTCGTTCACTTTAGATGAAAATCGAATTCGGTTTAGGGCGAATTCATTCAAAAAATAATTAATTCTTCAAAACTCTAATTTTAAATGCAAAAAGTCACTTTTTCTCAAAAAAAAAAAATAAAAAACATATTTTTTGTAATTTTTATGTAGAAAATTATTTTGTAACTTACCTCCTCCACCTCTTGCTGTGCTTGTTCCAATTTATCAGTACGATTGTTCAACTCATAACGACCACGATTTTCACGTCTTTTAGACAATTGCATTTGAGCATGTTGCCAATTTTGAAATACTTTGACACGTTCATGAAACACCGACTTAATAGCGGTAAATAGACCCAAATAATCCTTAACAAATTCCGATAAAATATAATAATCGGAATTTGATTGTTCGGAACGTAAAATTTCTATTTTTTCCTCAACATCAGCCAAATTGGACAAAGCTCTTGACAGGCCAGTATGTTCTTCACAAGTACTTAACATGGCTGCAGATTTAGCTACTAAGCCAGTTAGATTTGCTAATTCTTTACGGGTTGTTACCAGAGCTCTTAAAGCGGAATGTAATTTTTGTAGATTACCATCAAGATTTTCAACTTCAGTAATTTTTTCATCAAACCACTATACAACATCAAAGAAATTTATATATTATTAAGACAATTACAAAATCTGATAAATATTATAACTTACGGGATCATTTTCATCCATTTTGTAAGTTATCTTATTAACAGTCTCACCAACTTTATTAAACAAACGTACAACAGCGGCACCACTAAGGGCTGCAGTATTAACAGCGCGAGGTAATTCCTTAAAATAAATTATTAAACATTAGCCAAACAATAATGGATATATATTAAAATATTCTACACCAACCTGATCACTTTCTAAAAAATTTATAAAATCTAAATCAACTCTTAATATTGGATGTTGTGCTGTACGATTGATGTAACGTTCTAAAGCAGCTCTACGTTGTTCTACCCATTCCAGATTTGTACCATTACCTGGTTCACTTTGTTGTGGACTAATTTTAACTTTTGTGGATCCTTGAAATAAACATTTTTTTTTTGAATTATCATTTGCATATTCTTTGCAATTTAATTAAATCTTAATATTTCGTACCAAATATATTTTTTGATGGCGCTGGTGGCACAATTTTTCCTAATTTAATATATTTACTTGCCAGCAAAGAATGTATTCCTAAGAAATCACTAAAACGTCTCAGTGTACTAAATTCTGTACGTTTAAATTTAGGAATGTTTGTTTTGGTTGATACCCTAGTATACATAAATTTTTGTTAAAAAACTGTTATTTGAATTTAATTGTCATGTTTACTTGTATGTTAAATAAGATCCCATGCCATCGCCAATTTTTTGTGGTTCTGATACTATTATTTCAATGAAATAGTCCTCATTATCGGATAGAACATCTTGCATATTACTAGACGATATGCGACGCTAAAAGAAAAAAAAACACATTTAGTTTAGAAATTATTTAGCAACAACTGAAAAGACGAAAACATATTATTTTTTTTTTCAAGAGTAAATATGTTTATTTTTCGATTAACATAAAACATATACAATTGTAACTAATTATGATTTTATTAAAATAATATTTAATAATGTTTTTAGTAAACATGAAGGTGATGGATTATTCGACATTTTCCCGGTAGCAGATTTTTTAAATGCTCCGTTTTCTTTTGTTCAATTTCAAAAAAATGGTCAGCCGGTTGTTAAAATATTCTCAATTGTACTCAGAAATAACTTTTGAATTTTTTATTCAACCAATCAATTCATCACCGAAAACGATTCAAATAAAATTAATGTTATTTTTTTTGTTTTTTTTTTTTGGCCATTTTGTAATTTTTATGATAAAATTTTTTAGGTAAACTTTTTAAAAAACAATTGTAAAGAAATGATTTAAAAAAATAAGTTTCCCCTTTTTAAAATATTTTTATAGGTTCTAATTTAAAAATATAATAAACTAAAACCTTTGGAATAAAGACAACGTCATAACGCCTAAACCATTCAATAAAGATCCAAAAAGAATACTTTTAGAGGATGTGAAACTATGCGATTAGCGGTAAGGTATTTATTTCGGTATCGGTATTTTAAGGTTATCAGTATTTCGGTAATTTCGAAATGGTATTTTAAAGGTAGTGAGTTAAATCGCCAAACATTTTTTACCAAAAAAATCATTTTAGTTTACAAATAACAAAATTTAACAACTTAATGTATGTTAAATACTCAGTAACCGCATGCAATTAACAAAATCAGAAAATTTAATCTAACGGTATTTCGCATGGTTGACAGGCAATATCTTTTCATTATAACGGTAGTTGTCTATCACGCTCTGAACAATACCGTTAGGAAAATTTTAAAAGTATTTTGGCATTATAAATTTTAATTTAATTTATAAATTTTAAGGTAAATTTTAAGGTAATTTATTAATTGGCCTCTAGGCTTTGAAATTACAAAATGTTGAATAAAAAAAAAAAAAAAATACGAATCTGAAGGCGAAAAATTCTCTGTCGAAAAAATCTTCTGAAATGTGTTGCTTATTTAAAATAAAATTGGTTTAAAATTTTAATGTAATTTTCAAATGTTTTTGAATTTACTGAATTGATTTGTCAAGTGAACACTGGGTTTATTTATTGAGCTGACTAGCATGAGAATAGTTTGCATAAGTTCAAATTTTTAAGCAAATATTAAATCTTTAATGACATTTCCAAATAAAGAAAATTTTTAAAATTCTAGCTTGGTACCTAAAACACCCTTAATCATTTCCCAACATAACTATACTCAAATGAAGAATATTATCTGGAATTCAACGTTTAACAATATGGACCTATGCAATATTTTTTCCTGAATCAGTGCTATAAGAAACCTTTTAGACTTCAGATTCGTGTTAAGCAGACAAAATATTTTAAAATAGATTTAGTAGAAGACTGTGCAAATATCTTTTTTTTTTGTTAAGTAGTGTTTTAAACAATGTTAGCATTTTGCGATTAAGTAATATGGAATCAAAAAAAAATTATCATACGCAACTATATATTATTGTAAAATTACATAAATAATACCAAAAGTTAGATTACTAACACAAAACAAATATGAAAAATGAGCTAATATTTAGGAAAAAAAATTTTTTGAATTACTTAAGATTTCTATTTTCAAAAACATCAATAGTTACTGTACTAGAGGAACAATTTGTACAATAAAGTTTTAGTTGTCATAAAGATGCTATAAATTTTGAAAATGAAGCTAGCCGCATTCATTCAGCTTTGTTTTAAAATTTGTTAAGTAAACATATACAGAATACATTTCGACAAGTCTTGGAACACTATACTTCTCAAGAATGCAGAATATTCGTGCCTATTTTGCAACGGACGTTTTATGTCCAAATTTATTAAAAGTGACATGGCACATTCTCATCTAAACGTATACGTTAGCAAACAAAATTGTGCTTCTCGGACATTGAGAATCAACGTATTATTTACGAAGACTCATCCACCCAAAGTAACTGCATGTTGAGGCATTTACGACAGAACTGTCATTGGGCATTATTTTTTTGAAGACGCCGTGGACAACACGATAACACTGCCTGGTGAGCGAAAAAAAAACATGATCAACGAGTGTTTATTGCCAAAAATCGATAAATTGCACCGAGAAAATAGATTCGTTGTGACTAACAAATTTCTTGCCAAACTGAAATCGGTTATTCGCAAACAAATGTATTTCTGATCGGATTGAAGAATATAATTTGAACTGAAATATTAACCGAATTTCGGAAGAAACAAATAGTTGCAATAGTGGCATGTGCTTTCAAATATCACGGAGTTTATTTCATAATATTACCTGTTAAATTTTGTAATATTTGCAAAATACCGTTATAGACCGGTGTTTCGGTAGTTTAGCGTTATTATAACGGTAGTTATAAACCCGGTTATACAATATAATCACCATTTTAATGAAAAGGTATTGAATGCCAACCATGGCATTTAGGCCCTGTGCGAAGCGGCTAAAAAAAATCTGAACTAAATACAGATTAACAGAAGGGTTTAAAATTGTTTTGAAAAATATTTTAAAATATTTTTAAATTTCATAGAAATTTGGAAACCTGAATTTAGTTTAGATTTTATTTAACCAATTCGCACCCAGCCTTAATATATTTCGGTAACGGTATTTTAAAGATATCGATATTTCCTTTATTTCAGTACCGGTATTTTATGATAACGGTGTATTAGCTATTTCGGTAGTGGTGTTTTAGGCCATAAAATAATCAAAAGAAGACCGATTACAGATTTCTCAAAGTCGAACTTTTGAATGGAAAATTAAAAAAAAAAGTCAATAAACACGTATCACTTAGGGTATTCACGATAGCGATTTGCAAAAGATGCAAAAATTAAACCTGTTATTTGCATTTTTATAGCATAGACAATTTAATACCGTGCGTGCCCCTAATGATTTATATCTTCGTTTTATTTGGTATATTTTGTTTTCCTATTTGGACAACATAAAAACATCAAAAAACAAATAATGATAATATAGTAGTATGAACTCATTATTCTAAATAACGCATTTTAATGGCAATTGTGTATATATTTACATGGTAAATTCATATTGTGTAAGCACATTTTGATTATAGGAGGAGGATATAATTAAAATTTAAATTCAATCTTGATAATACAGAAAAATGGCAATATAAACGAGCAAATTAAGAGAATGGAGGAACGGATGACATTAAATATTGAAATTATCGCTATAAAATTATGATGGCATTTGGATGTGCTGACCTGATAAGCACTAACGACAAAGTGGACAAGCTCCCATTTGAATGAAATAAAAAAATTTCGAGGTGCATAAAAATAGGAAAACAAAAAATATGAAAATTACATATAATCAGAAACAAAAAAGAAGTAAACAAATGATTTCTGGGTAGAGAGTCTAACATAAAATTAAACAAATAAATGCAATAAGCGATATAGGAGGAAAAGCAACAAAAAAAAATGGACAAACGAAAATAACATTTATTTTACTTTTGACCATCAGAAGCATGGTGTAAACACAAAAAGCACAAATTTATTTGATAAACTAAACAATTACAAATCAAAAAATCACAAGTTATTTTGGAGTACTGCTATATTTTTATTAGACACCGCCCATAATTAGTAATGTTGATAGAATTTTGATCATATTGACACGCAAGCTATTTAAAACCAACATTACAAAAGTTCTTTAAATTGCAAAAATATGTAATTTATAGAAATTTTGCGAAAAATTCCATTAATATTATGTTAAAGTTGTTGGTGCACTTACAATGACAGTTTGATTTAGACCATTGTTTTGGCTCACCGCCGGCGATGGTACCTCCTCCTCATCATCATCTTCATTATTCGAGTCTCCGTTATTTATATCAATATCAGCAAATTCGCGTTGCATATCATCTACTGTTTCCAGAGACATTTTAATTTTTATTCACTTTAAAGTTGTTCGTATTATTGGTAAAAATAAAATGTAATTTATTAATTCTATTGTTAGATGGTCGCAAAAAAACACAAAACTGCAGCTTTTTTTCTCCAATTTGTACAAAGTTTTCTCGTAGGAGCAATGTTGCCAGAATTGTTGTAGCCCAGATCACCATTTTACACGTAGAAATCCTTAAAATCCCCCAAAAAATTGTTAAATCTCAAGTTTTGTACTAAATTCCTTTTTAATCTTATTTCATTTTATATAATCGATTCTATAAGATCATATACGATTAATACGATTATATATATATATATATATATGCAATAAACAGTAAGATATTTATTTATTTACTATATAATCAGCCAATAAGGACATAACACATTGTTAACTCTCTATAAATTTAAATCTATATTAACAAAATTTCTTATATAATAAACGTATGTGAAAAATCCATAAAACCGAATTATAGAAAGAAAACAATTTATTCAACGTTGGATGGCTAAAGCAAAAATATAAAAGTAAATAACTTTAATATTTTATGAACAATAAAAAAAGCTTCACACTAATTATTGATCCAATACAAAATTTAGTTTTTATGAGTCCTGCGAAAATACCAATTTCAGATATTTTAAACTTTTAGTTTGTTTTGATTAATTTTTAAACTCGATTGATTAAATTTATTTTAAGCTTTATAAAAATGTAGTCAAAATTTCTTTAATAACTTTTAACATTTGCATACGCGAAATGTCTAAATTTTCAGCCTAAAATAAAATCTTAATAATTAAAATTAAATTTTAAAAATTAAAAATAGGTGTAAAATTTTAAAAATTTCGTGGTCTCCGAAGTCGAAATCCCCCATTTGGATCCCAATCCCCTTGTGTGGCAACACTCCTTACGAAAATTCTTCTTATTTTTTTGTTTAAAGTAAAGCATTCGTCAAGGTTTGATATTCTGTCAAAAAACTTCTAGATAATAGTTTTGTTTACAGAGTCGGTAGTGACGGTTTTTGCTGTTAGTGCGGTAAATTAAGTTATAAAATCTCAAGAAAATTTGCCATTAGTTCACGTTAAGAGTTAACGTTATTCTCAACCTGTTTTGCATGGGTGCTATTAGTTTATATTGAATGTTCGTGTTACACTTTTCTGCACAAACACAGCATTTGTTTCAACGAAGTGTTCATAACCGATTACCATTCGGTAACGGAAATAATTTTTGAAAATAATTACAAGTCAACTCCAATTACAGGGCCAGTGTCGGCAGTTTTTTTTTTAATTTTGCTTTTGAAGTTCGCCAAAACTAACCAGCAAAAAATTGACACAATTTTAGAAGCAATGTAGATATAGTAGCACATTTTTAGCACTACTCTCTTTTTTTCCTTTTTAAAAATGTAATGAAAGAAGTCCGAGTATTTGTTGTATTTTTGTTGCAATTTATTGCTTGTAGGACATCGCAAATACAATTTATGTCACATACCTGCAATAAACTAAGTGCAATTTAAGAAGCAATAATTAACAAGAAAAACACATCACAAAATCTGCCTTCTTTTATTGAAGGGAAAGAAAAAAGAAGCGCTTCAGCAGTGCGTCTAAAATCATGACTATTTATGCAGGGTATTTAATATTTTAATCCCCCAGTGTATATTATTGAATTTTGTTTGAAATCAAATTGTTTCACTATCTGGTTTGGACTAAAACTTTTTAATTTCTCGTATTGTGGCCATACGCTTAAGGAAACTTATGTAATGATAATTTACAAGTATCTGAGTATTATTAAATATAAAACTTTAATAATGGTTGTAAATATACTTATTCATATATGATAAGAATTATGACTTTTATATTAAAGACATAAATAACATTTATAACTTCTTAATTCTTGGAGCTTAGGGTTGGTTTTTTTTTATAAAAATATTATTTATTTTTCAATTCTTTATAATTTGTATTTTTTTTAATTGTTATTTCCGTAAGATGCTACACAATAGAGTAGCGAAATATTGATAATAGATAATATTAAAAAACAATAGTAACAGCGGGCTTAATGGATCGATAACGGTATTTAGCGGTATTGACTGCCAAACCAAACAAAATCTGCGCTTTTGATGATTCACGAAAAACCATTAAACATAACATTTAAAGCAAAATAATATCGGGTGAATGTTTTTGGGACACCCCGTACATATCGCAGCATTTTCCTTCGGTATTTACATAGCATTTAGCGAAGTTAAAATAACATAACGGGCTATGAACATATAACTGTCGTATGCATAGACATATCGTTGATTTTTATAACACACTAATAAATCAAACTAACAACAAAATTTTTTATAAGGCAGCTTGAGAACCAACTAAAAGTGTCTACGCATACGGCTGTTAAAGTTTTTAAGTTTCGCATACATTACAGTTATAGTCAATAATACTGTACTCGTATAATTGACGGACAATAACTTTAATTTGAAATTAATAAGAAATAAAATATCAACCGATTTAATTAAAATTTAATGTTTTTCAATTATAATTAAACTCTCTATCTAATAAATATAGATAACTACATACTATGTATTTTGGATAACTATCTCTATATACAATAAAGAAATAACGATAACAACGTAGTGGGCTTCATCCGCTAGTTCGGTATATTTATGTTAGCATTTTTATTATTATTTTTTGGTTATTCGATTAAATAGACTTTCATATGTACTCTGCATGTTTGTCTCTCAATTTAAATATGTTTTAGAGGGGACAAAATTTATAAGCTTTCGTTAATAAAACACATCGCCTAAAATGGTCAAAATGATTTTAAAAATCGTTCGAAACTCTTTTTTTTAATTTTTTTTTTAATATTTTTAATACTCCAATGAATAGAACTTTCTTGCATTTGTTGTCCAAATTGTACATATTCCTTTAGAACAAATATCAACACGAAAAAACTTGATAATTTTTTAGCCCTCTTTTCAACTTTTAAACATTGAATTGAGCAACTATTATTTTTTCTGTACTCTCTATCGCATATCCAAATTTCATACATATTAGAGTGAACCACATCGCAGACCCTGCTGTAAGTAATTTTTTCTATAGAATACTGATGGATTCTATCGTATTTTTCTCACCAAATTTATGGAGACTATCATCTTTTCCTAGTCAGCCCCCTATTTAATGACTAACAGCCATATGCATAGACATTTTGTTGATATTTTATAACAAACTTATAAATCAAATTAACATAAAAAACAACAAAACTTCTTTATCAGATTGTTATAAGAACCAAATACGAATTAAAACAATTTTATTCGATGCGAATAATTGGTTACTCCATTTTGATTATTTTTTGTATAAGTCCAGTGTCCAGAATAATTGCAAACGCTAGTAAAAATATCTAAGAGATTGTTTATATTAAATATATTTCTTATCATTCAGCTATTATTTTCTATTTAATTAATACTTGAATATGAAAGCAGTACAAAACATTCAGTTAACAAATTATCGTTATGGTCAACGTACGACATTCAATATTTGCTGTGTTAACATTCTTAATAGCACAATTTTCCTTTGGTTCAGCGTCTCCACAAGGACGTGTTGTTGGTGGTACTGATGCGGCTGTTGATAGTGCTCCATTTATAGTGTCATTCCAAGCAAACGACATACACTATTGCGCTGGCAGTATTTTGAGTAAAAATTGGGTAGTTACAGCTGCCCATTGCCTGAGTTCGAAAGCTCAAGTGATGAGTACTACTTTGGTGGCTGGAAGTATTTTAGTTGCTGGTACCGCTTCAACAACACAAACACGATCAATTGATTATTATGTTGTCAACGATTTATATTTGGGTGGAACTACTCCCTATGATATAGGTCTAGTTTATACATCGACCGCATTCACCTGGTCAAGTGCAGTATCGGCTATTTCTCTTCCCGCTAGTGGTTCAACACCTACTGGCAATGGCGTAGTATATGGTTGGGGCAGTATATCCACATCTACAGTCGCTGAATATCCAAAAACATTACAAATAGCTACTGTCCCCATTATTACGCTCAATTCATGTGAATCTGCTTTGGGCAGTCAAGGCGCAGATGTTCATGCAACAAATCTTTGTACAGGTCCGCTTACAGGTGGTGTTGGTATTTGTACTTCGGATTCTGGTGGTCCTTTAATTCAAGTAGCTAATAATCAGAATGTATTGATTGGCATCGTATCATGGGGTAAAATTCCATGTGGTCAAGCTAATTCTCCAGCGGTTTTTGTTCAAGTTTCATCACAAATATCATGGATTAATGCCAATCAAGTAGCACCTTCTACATAGATTGCTTCACAATAAAACATCAATTATATTAAAAAGATTAATATATTACTAAAAATTGTATAATAAATAAATAAATTATGTAGTTTTATTACTAGGAGTCATGCTTAAAAATACCATTGCAGTTTAAGTATTAAAGACCCATCCGGAAATCCATTCTACAAGTAAAATCGTTTTGATGTTCTTACTAAAATTTGCATATATTTAGTAACTTGTTGGAAAAATAGTGAACAGATACATTCGAAAGTTCTTTATTTTCAGATTAATTATGCAAGCATTGAATGAAAGAACATAGCAGTTAAAAAAAATAATATTGAGGAAATCTACACTCTCCAAAAAAAGTATGTTTTTGCTAATATTAGCAATACGTGTCTGCTGACGTGTAGTACAAGAAAATTAGTAGAAAAGTAAGTAGCCGCTACTAAATTTTAGTAAACTTTTTTTAAAGTAAAATTTAAAATCGGTTTGCTAAAATCAGCAAAAAAAAAATGTACAAAATATTGTGAATATTAGTAAGTAAGCTCTAGTTAATTTTAGTAAATTTCTGTTAACTCAATGGATTGTAAAATATAGCAAAATTTTAATTTGTAAAAAAAATTTTTAAAAGGCATAAATTAACTTTTTTATATTTAGATACACTTGTTACAGCTAATTTCTTTTAAAATTGTCCTAAAAATTCGAATTTACAAATTTATTTTTTTTTTTTTATTGAGAAACAAAAAAATAGATAAAAATTTTTTTAAATATTTTACACAAAATTAAAAAAAAAATTCAACATAAACGAATTTATCATTTTGTTTTAATTTGCTAATTTTTGGTTTGAAAAATAATTTGATTAATTTTTTTAGATTTTAAGTTCAAATTTTAATTGTTTTAATGGCTGATTTTTAGAACAAAAAATTTTTGGTTCTATTTTAAGTTAATGTTCTATTTTTAGACATGTGTCGGCTGTGAAAAGTATCTTCACTTCCGATCCCTTTTTTAACCTTGTAACCATTTAACTGAGTTTGTATGTATAAGTTTTAATTATTAGAAATAACATTTCCTTCAACATCCACTTTTTTAAAATTAGTAAAATTTTAGCAAAGAGGTTTTCAAAAATTTGTAAAATGATTTCTGAACAAAAACAACAAAAATTTGTGAATATTCTGTAAAAATTCTGTAATTTGTAAACTGTAAATAGCAAAAAAATTTACTTAATAATAATTTTTTACTAAAAATCAGTATAAAAAATAGTAACTACTAACTTTTTATTCTGAGTGTAGTTATACTAATACTATATACTAATTTGTATATGTTTTTTTAAATGTTCCAACTACACAGATCCAATTTCAGTATCGAATTGGAGCTGATTCAAAAATTATTTTAAAATAAAGATTACATAAAGACGAGATCTATTATGCAGGGCAGGGACTTTCATGCAAATGCATGCTTGTTGTTAATAGTTTTTGAGCAAATACTTTTCCGAATCAAATAATTTGCAACAAAATGGCATTGAGTTAAAAGTAAACCAAAGAAAGAATTTGTGTGGGTGACTTAATAAATGGTAAAGTTGATTGCATTTTTATTGACAATTCTTTAGAGATTTTAACTTTTAAAGCTGTGCACATTTAATTTTGTATTTTTTTTTTTTTTTTTTTTTTTTGGATAGAGAAATAACATGAATATAGCGCCTTATTATCTCTGTTGTCACTTAGGCAACTACATACAGTGGTACAGAAAAGTATACATACCCCTTTAAAAATGGGTTTTTAAATTATACATTTTTTAATAACAAAAAGTATATTGTGTGACTCTATAGAAAAAATAAAACATTGAATATATCATTTTTTTCGAAATATCTCGCTTATTTATAAAAATTAAAGAAATTCAGTTTTTAAAACACAGAAAAGTAAACATACTCCATAAAAAACTTTTAATTTAAAGTAAAATAATTTATTATCAATATTTTGTGACCCTTCCTTTGGTCTCTATAACAGCGTTTAATTCTTTAATACATCTCAATATAAGTTTATTTGTAATTTACTATAAATGTTGTTCCATTCTTTAGTAAGAGCATTTTTCAAGTCCTGTTTTTTTATTGTATTTTTTCAAATTTTGCGTCCAATTCGTTCTATAAATTTTTAAAGCGGCTTAGGTCAGGTGACTGGGATAGAGAATGAAGCTGTTTTGGAAAGTTATATAACAGTCACTTCTTTTCAATGCCTCCTATGTGCTTTGGATCTTGTTGGAAGTACCAGCTTCCAGAAAGGCCCATTTAGGTTACTGACTGCTTTAAATTGTCCTTAAGCAAGTTCAAATATGTGAAACGATCCAATAAAAAACGAAAACAATAAAAACTAAATTTCCTGCTCCAATATTCAACCACATACCATAACGGATCCACCTCCGTGATTCACTGTGTGTATCAGAGAACTGCAAAATCAACTTTTTTCTTGATTTAATCATACACAAAAATTCTTGTTCACTTTTAATAATTCAACAAAATTCACTGTAGAAAAAAATCTGCATCATGTTACTGAACGCGTAATTGGGATCAGTGTGAATTATCTGTCGATTATGTTTTATGCAAATGTAATCACTTAACAGTATTCAGTAACATGATGCTGATTTTAATCTACAGTGAATTTTGTTGAATTATTAAAAGTGAACAAGAATTTTTGTGTATGATTAAATCAAGAAAAAGTTGATTTTGCAGTTCTCTGGTGTGTATCAAGTTTTTAGGTTGAAGCTCTTCGTTCATTTTTCGCCAAACCTTTTGTTTTCTATCACATCCAAAGTTGCTTTCATTTCTAAAGAATACGTTTTTTCAAAACTCTTCATCGTCCTTTACATTTTTGCAAACTCAAGCCGGTTGACTATGTTTGCATTACACGCACCAAAAAAAGTCTGTAATCGCAAATGAAAATTTTGCTATTATTACTGGAAATTTTGCTAATTTGAGCCCAGCGGTATTTTTTGCTAATCTTAGCAACACATGTCTGCTGACGTGTAGTACAATGAAATTAGTAGAAAAGTTTGTAGCCACTACAAAATATTAGTAAACTTTTTGTAAAGTGGAATTTAAAGTCTGTTTGCTAAAATCAGCCAAAAAAGAAATTACTAAATATTATTAATATTAGTACAAAATTTCTTTTTTTATTTATTTATTTTTTTTTTCAAAAATATTTTAGACAAAATAAAAAAAAAATCAGACTTAAAAATTTTAAAAACATAAACGAATTTATCTTTTTGTTTTAATTTGGTAATATTTGTTTTGAAAAATATTTTAGAAATTTTTTTTTACTTTTAAGGTTAAATTTTAATTGTTTTTATGGCTGATTTTTAGAACTAAAAAAACTTTTTAGTCCTATTTTTTTTCGAGACATGAGTCGGTATATTCAGTTTTTTTAATCTAAGTAACATTTTAATGCAATTTAAGTTTGTATGTGTAAGTTTTAATTAAATATATAATTTTCTTCAATATCCACTTTTTTAGAATTAGTAATTTTTTTTTGCTAATTTTAACAAATCGGTTTTAAAAAATTTTGTAAATTGATTTCTGAAATTAGCAACAAAAATTTGTAAATATTCTGTAAAAACTCTGTAATTTATAAAATGTAAATAGCAAAAAGATTTGCTAAATAATATTTTTTTTACAAAAAATCAGTACAAAAATAGTAAAGTGGGATTGAAAACCGTTTACAAATTTTTCTACAAACTTTTTTTTCTGAGTGTACCTCTATAAAACGTAATCTCAACAAATCGTAAACCCCTCTAATTCGTGAAAAAACTCCTGGTCCCTTGCGATTAAATTTATGTAATTCTTTTTTTTTTTTATTTATAGTTCATATTTTCTCTAAATTAATTTTGCATTTGTTTCTTCATATTTTAAGTGCATGTTTTCGATTCTTGAGTTCATTAAATTCCCCTGCTAATATTTAACTGAAAATTATCAATATCATTTAATGCTGTTAACAACTTTTCATTCACATTAAAACTTTAAAAATGCTTTGAATGATACAAAAGCTTTTCTTTTACAAATCAACAAACTCTTAAAACATGTTCCACGAAAAATAAAAATATAAATATTTATTAAATTACTAAATGCACAATAAAGTATCAACAATACTAACATTTGTGTCTATAAAAAATCAATAATTTTAACAACTTAAATAATTAAAAAATATGTATGTTGTTAAATAAAAATTAAACTTTCTATTAAAAAATACAAAAATATTACCTAAAGCATTTAATTCGTGGTATGTATGTATGTAGTACTTAAATAAAACATTTAAAAGATTGTACAAATTAAACAATGTTCTTATCAATTGTTTAATAATTGAGTGTTTTGTTAATACATTTTTTTTATTAATAAATAGCCGTGCTTCTGCAAAATAAATGTTCAAATTACAAACAATTTAGTTTGCAGGTTAACCCGCGGTATGGCTAACGTACGGCAACTTTTAGTTTTTGCCATTATTTTCGCATTTGGAAAATTTTCACACGGCATAACAACATTAATTCCACCTTCGCCACTCGGGCGTGTTGTTGGTGGAAAAAGTGCACCAGTCAATAGTGCTCCATTCGCGGTGTCTTTTCAACAAAACGGTATACACTATTGTGCTGGTAGTATTTTAAATCAACATTGGGTTATAACAGCTGCCCATTGTCTGAGTTTGAAAACTCAAGTGATGAGCAGTGTGTTGGTAGCGGGTAGTATATATGTTGCTGGTGCCGGATCGACAACCCAAAAAAGATCTATTAACCATTATGTTGTCAACGATTTGTATTTGGGTGGAACTTCACCTTATGACATTGGTTTAGTTTATACAAAGTCACCCTTTACTTGGTCAAGTGCTGTAGCGGCTATTAACTTACCTGTCAGCGGTTCTACACCTACAGGCAGTGCTATTTTATATGGTTGGGGTAGTACATCAACAACTAATAATGCAGCATATCCGTCGACCTTACAAGTAGCTTCAGTACCGATTATAGCATTAAGAACCTGTGAATCGGCTTTAGGTGCCAAAGGATCTGATGTTCATACAACAAATCTCTGCACTGGTCCACTTAGTGGTGGTGTTGGTATTTGTACTTCAGATTCTGGTGGTCCTTTAATACAGAAAATTAATAATAAAAATGTGTTAATTGGCATCGTATCATGGGGTAAATTACCATGTGGACAACCAAATTCTCCTTCAGTATTTGTAAAAGTTTCATCACTTATATCATGGATTGCAGCCAATCAAGTTGTGCCTTCTGGAAAACAATAGCGTTTAAAACTAATCTAAAGTGTTTCATAAGACGATCGTATAGTTTAATAAAAATGTTTATAATTATTCAATATTCCAAATTGTTATCACAACAAAAATACAAGAAAATACGCTGAAAAAATTATCTATTGTGTTTACATATGTATATCTAACATGGGTCTAATTAATTAAATAACTTAATTAATTGTTGATTTCATTAGTATTGCATTGATATCAATAATAATGAAATTTAAATTTATTTTCATTTATTTGATCTTGAATATTATATTATTCTTTTAAATTGAGTTTGAGATCTTGTTTGTATAAAAATAATAATGTTTATTTATTTTCCAATATTTCGTCTCCACATTGGATGACTTCTTCAGGGAGACAAAATATTGGAACATAAATTATCATTATTATTTTTATACAAACAAGATCTCAAGCTCAATTTAAAAGAATAATGTAGTAATGAAATTCTTTTCAATACCATTTCATTACCAAGGCTCTGCCTTCTTGTAGAGGCTTTAGCTTGTCTAAAACTTTGGGTTCTGAAGAGATCTTTTGCCGGATCGTTTTGCCCTGCCTCACTTAGTTTTTGAGATACCGGCCATTTAACATAAACGAATAATAATAATCGAGATAGCTCAAAACGGAAGAAATTTTTGCTCTCTTAGGCCAAGTTTTTTTGGGTGTAGATTATCTTTAAACTCAGTTTATAGCAGTTGGTAACTTGAATACTGAATACTGATTTTTAAATTTGTTTTATTTCAATGATAACCAAAATTTTATTTAACAAAAAGTTGTTCCAACAAATTTATGTTAATTAACATGGAAATGGAAACAGACCAAATTCGCTTTCGGTTTAACTAAACCAAGTTAAACTCACATCCCAAAAACTCGGCCTTAGAGTGTTAATATACTGCGATAATAAAAATAGGCCAAGTCCGGGATAGATCCCAAGAAATCCATTTAAAAAAATAAGACCATGTAAAGCAATTTAAACGTCCCATTTTTTGTAAACAAATGCTTTTTTTTTGCCAGAGAATTTCATTACCATTAAATGGTAATGAAATTTGTTTGGCATTAGCATTAATCAACTAATGCAAATGAAATTTTAATGCCAAGGAAAAAATCCCACCTATGATATTAGAGTAGCATTTTTTTCTACTTGCGATTTTCATCAAGTATTGTTCGGATTATTGTAGCTCTATGTTTTAAACTTGTATGGAGCGAATTTGAGAAAAAAGTTCCCAATTTTTTAAATTTTGCTTTAAATTACTTAAACAAAATTATGTTTTGACATTCCAAACAAAATTTTTTTTTGATCGCAACATCTGCTTTCGATTTATTGTGACTTGATTTCAACTTTTAAATATTATACTTACATGAATTTTGGAATGGCAGTATAATTACCAATTTTGCATCAGTCCCGAACTTCGACTCGAACATTAATGGCCTCAAGTTGTAATTTAAATTGTAAAAATGAAGAATTTTTTTATTTTATAAGTGAGAGATAAAACCATAATAAACCTAAAATGATTTTTTTTTTTACCAGAAAAAGAATAGTCTTGTATATGAAACATTTCGTGATATCAAATTTTACACAATTTTTACTAGATATTT
This sequence comes from Eustalomyia histrio, assembly GCA_949748255.1. Classification (NCBI taxonomy): domain Eukaryota; kingdom Metazoa; phylum Arthropoda; class Insecta; order Diptera; family Anthomyiidae; genus Eustalomyia; species Eustalomyia histrio. Next base: position 58,982,572 of record OX456526.1, on the reverse strand, counting down.
ATTAACGTGAAAAATCATTTTTTTTATGTGGAATAAAGCAACCCTCGACAAATCTTATTTTTTGGAAGGAATGAAAAAAAAATGTTAAAACGTTGGACTATGTTGAAAAATAAAATGATTTTTTTTTATCCAAAAACATACATATATTTTATTCAAAAAGTCACGAACTTATTGACCCGTCCTTATGGGGTTTCAGACCGACCTATATTCCGACATGTAACAAACGGAATGACAAACTGATTTATACTCTCATCGATAGTAGTTCTTGACGGTTTTATAAAGTATTTGCAAGAACATTTAATGTAAAGACGTTTTAAAAGTTTATTCCAAATTTGTTTATTAATAATTTTATAACAAAAAATGTCAAGTACAAGGAGTCACCACCACAAAATGACCTCATTCTTTCTTACAATATAAGCAATTTTATTGGAATTTATGTTGAAATCAAGTATATTTCCAGCATTGTTTTCCAGTTACAGGCTTAAATTAAATATTAATTACTGCAATGGCATACTTACTCTAGCAAAGGGAGTAAAATATTCAAGTTTGTATTTTTTTTTAATAAACAAGTGCATTGAACTGAATTTGAAATCTCGAACCTTTAAAAACTTGAATGCGTACTGGTGGACTTAAAAGTTTTCAGGAAAGCTTTTACTTTCTAACTTTTGTTTCAGCAACTCTATTTCTAACTTAAGTTTATCTTCTTTTAATTTGTTTTCTGATCTTTCATTTTCAAGTTCTAATTCCAATTTAGTTTTGCGTAACTTCCATTCTTCATCCAATATACTCATTTCTAAATTAAGTTTTTTTATCTTTTTATAAGCTACTTCATCCCAAATGTCAAGAGGTTTTTTTCTTTTCTCTGTTGTTTGAACCGTTGTCTGAGATTTGGATATTTTTGGGCTTGATTGTGCTTCTCCAAGTAGCAAAGTTTCAAAAGCACATTGCTCGGCTAAAATAAAAACAGTTTTTTTATTATTTAAATCTAGTTTAAAAAAATAATAAATATTTTTCTTGCAGGAAATACAAAAAATCTTCTTGCATAGAAAATATCTTGAATTCTGAAAATATTTGCGAATAAGAAAAAATCTCTGGAGTTCAAGATATTTGCAATGAAAAGAAATATTTTTATTATGCCCAATTTACACTACAACCAAAAATGTGTGGTTTTATTAAACTTTCGGGTTTTGATTCATTGAAATTTGTGAAATTTGACAAGTAAGTTTTAAAAACTACTAATTTTTAGTTGTAAATTGACTATTAGAATAAGTACTGAGTATAGCACTACATTGGCTATAGGCAGAAGTCTCCCTGATAGCTAGATTTCATTTAAAACACATTTTCTACAATTCAAGGCATATTGTATAAATATGAAGTCCTTTAGAGCAGATGATAGAATTTGCCTAGAGAAATTTTGGAAAATATTTAATATTGTGAGAAACACAATGAATTGAAAACTTTTTCTGTGGATAAAATTCATAATAAGTGTGTTCCCGTACGTTACCGCGGGTTCCCAAACTTACCCAAATTTACCCAAAAGCGTTCCCGTAAATTGGGTAAATGAGAGCGTTTATGAGAGTGTATAAGTGTTTCTCTTTTTACCGAAAGTTACCCAGACTTTTTCTTTGGGTAAATTGTCAAAAGAACAGTTGATAAACAAAAACAGCTGTTTTATAATTGTAAAAAATAAAACTAAGGAAGTAAAAGCAGATTTGTTAAAAATTATTGCAAATTGAAATAAAAACGATTTACAATAATAAAATAATTAAATAATAAATAATAATAAAATAATAATAAATGTCAATGAGATCAGCGATGCTAATTTAGCCTTTTTCGTGTTACAATAAGCGGTTTTTTACTTTCTAAAAACTGCAAATATTTTCTGTTTATAAAAAAGGGCAGATCGGCACCTTTTAATTTTTCTTACCGCTTTTGTTTTTTGAAAATTAAAACCCCCCACTTTTACATTGGCACGAAATCTCGAGATTTTTTTTATACACCACTTTGAAAAAACAATGAAAAAAGCTCATAGACATTAAATTATGAAAAAAATATATTTATTAGAAATTACTATGTGTTTTTTTAAAGAGGAAAATATCAAAATCTCGAAATTTTGTGCCACTGTAAACGGCGGGCAATTTTAATATATTTTTTTGAATCTTTCATTTCAATTATCGTATTTCTCCATTAGCGCGTTTTCACTAGTCGTGTTACACTTATTGCACCTAAAAATTTGGCATCACTGATGCATTTTGACATTTTTTTTTTGGGCTAGAAAAGTGGTTTTTTGCGTTCCCGTACTTTTGGGTAATTTTGTCATTTTATGAGAGTATTTTGTGCTTACTCTCATTTTACCAAGAAAGAAAGGGAACAAAGCTAATATAAAGTGCACTGACAGAAAAAAGTTAAGTACTTTCTACAACGAAAAATCATAACAATTTTTTTACAAAATAACCAGAATCATTTGTGTTAAAGAATATCAGAAAAAAATTCATAGGATCTTAATTAACTACATACAAATTTGAACTGCTTAACATTTGTTAGGTTCATAACAATTGTTAAGGTTATTTTTAGATATAATAGCAGGCATAAACCTTTTTGTTTTAGAAACAAAAATAAAATATTATTATAAAGAAAAGTTTACCTGTAGAATTTACACAGCCATTATCATTATTAAGGACAGTTTGTGGTTTAGTATCATAATTGGTAGTTTCATTACTGTTTTGTTCTGTTTCATCGTCATCTAAATTAAAAAAAAATATGTATGAGTTTATGTTCCGGTTCACATACAACAATTTTAATTGCAGCAATTCTGAGTTTTTAGGAGAGGGAGGAAAGAAGAACGAAAAGGGGTACAGACTTGCTTGTACTTGCAATACTCTTGTGTTTTCTAATACGTACTTTTTTATATGTAAAATTGCAAAAAAAAAAACTTTCGGACACGAATGCAAGTTCAAAAGAGAATTTAAAAAAATTGCTGCAAGAAAATTTGTTGTATGTGAACCAAAACTATTCACATAATTATATCAAGTTTGGCTACCGTTATATCTTAAATTGAAGACCGTCACCAATACCGTTTCTTTTTTAAAATGTTGCCATAGCACTGGAGAAACAATCTATAAAGTGTTTATGGAATAATAACATAAGTGCTTTCTACCAGCTCCAATTTTGATATTTTGATCCAAGTTTGGAACCAATAAAAAATATGTTTTAAATTCAAGTTCAATTTAATTTTTTTTTTGAAATTTAAAATGTTATTTTTTAACAAAAAAAAAAAAAAAATAAAAACAAATAAAAATTTACTCTGTGAAAAAAATACACACATTATGCGTAAGTTGATGAACACAAAATAGGTAAAATTACATTAAAAGTGCGTAAAAATTCAATGAAATTTTAAAATTAAAGAGTAAATTCACCAAATTTGTGCGTAAAGAAACACGATTTTCCTGTAAATTTACATAAAAATGTGGAAAAATCCTACAAAAATGCGCACATTTTCACGATGATATTGAAAATTATAAAGCAAAAAAAATGTTTGCTTTGTAATAAAAAACTGTAGGATGGAGGAATTTATTCTTTCCTAGTAGATATTATTTGGTTTAATTTATAGAGCAAACCCTTACTGCTCATTTATTTTATAAAAATGAGTCAAATCAGACTTTAAAAGTCCAAATCTGTATAAATTTAATTTTAATTTATTTGTTTTCTTTTAAAACTCCGCTTTTAAATTTATAGTTTCTTTCTTGGTCGAACGATCATAAGTCAATTAATTTATTGAAAAAAAATTTTTAATTTATAGCTTCAAAAAAATATAATAAGGAAAGCAACAGCTACTTTACAATAACCGAACATGAAAAACAACAGGAATAATCCAAGAGATACAACAAAATTGAGTCAAATATTATTAAAAACATAAGCAAATCTACAATTCCGTTACAAAGAAATTCGTTAACTGATTACAGACATGTAAAATTAAATAAATGCACTCAATATTAAAAAAATATTAAATCGAAAACAATTTAATCAAACCAAATGAATTTAAATTTTAAATGTGTATCAAAATTGTATACACGCAAAGAAAAAACATGGTTGATACAATCACAATCGCAAACTATCATTAATGTTTGTGGTTATGATTGTGTCAAACACATCTTAAGTAACAATATATGTTTAGATATAATATTTATAGCTAATTATTATCACAAACATATTATTATCTTCACAAGAAAAACGCAAACGGTCTTTCAAACCATGTTTCTATATTTCCCAATACCATGCAAAATGTCTATGTCAACATGTTATATGGTTCTCACAATAAAACAAATAAAAAATGTAATTTCAAAGATTTATTTTTTATTAAAAAGGTTTACATATATACATATTTTTTGCCCCGCACTTTAAACTTGTAACATAAAGTCAAAGACAAACAAACGTACCTTTAATTTCTATTATGAAATCGACTGTATCAGTATTTTGTTGAACTGTTATTGAAAAAATTTCGGGGCTTATCACAAAATTCTGCGTCAAAATTTCAATGGCGTTTTTTATGTTGTATGTTTTTTTGGCTGCAAGAAAGACAATGTAATTTATACGTATTTATACATGTATGAGTTTAGGTATGTATTTTTCTTATTATATGTATATAAATTACTTACCTGTTTCAATAAACGTATAATAATTTATATCATTAAATTTGCATGGCCTTTTGCTCCCCGAAAAATGTTTTTATTATTTTATACTCACTCGTGTTATTAACTATCGCTGACGAAGGGGAAATGACGCTGGAGAAAATTTTATTTTTTTTTATAAACACACACTGTTTATTTTGACAATAAATGTTTGCTCATTAAGAAAATGTGTTTAAAGGCAAACATAAATTTTTGTAATAAACATACACTTTTGTGTGCAACTAATAATATGCTTAAGACAACAAATTTTTGTTCAATTTATTCTAGGGCTATAATACATTTATTACTGTAAATATATTATGCTTATATGAATAAATATGGTCGTAGTGACCATTCATTAATCATGTTCTTTCTCTGCGTGTAACAATAAAAATAATGCGGCTGCTACAAAAAAATAAATTTATTATTTATTAATTAACAATAAAACCCATAATTTTATTGTTTGTTAAAAATAAAAACAGTACATTTATTGTTTTGAAATTCCAAATAATTGATCAATTTAAAAAAACTAATGAATCTATTTTTTAGGTTTGAAAATTTTTACGATTTTTTTTTCAATTTCAAAATGTCATATTTTTTTACTACTATAAGTTAGTACAACAAAACAATACCAATTTTAGGCATAATGTGTTTAATTGTAAACAAACAGTGTCGAAAAATACTGCGTGTGTGTATTATTGTATATGAAAGTGTGCACAAAAAAGTTGTACGCATTTGGTGTTTATATTTACCGAATTTTCGTAATATTACATAAAACTGCCAATTTTATAGTAGTAATTTTACAAGCATTTTTTAGAGTGTATAAATAATAAAAAATAAATATTTTTTTAGTACTGGAATATTATTTTTTGTAGAGAACCAGGAAATTACCCAAGAAACATTTTTAGGTACACTACTACACGTACGGATTTACGAATTCGGCTTCTACTATACGCTTACCGTCCGTAAATACGTATCTGTCAAAGCCTGTACGTAAACGGAACATTAATTGAATTTTCGAAGACAATATATTTCGATTCCGTTTTGATGTGTCCGTTTCTGTACCATCAAATACGGACTTCACCGATTTTTATCAGTTTTACTTTCATTGCTTTTGAATTAGTTTTGTCAAAAACGAATACTTAAAATATATTTCTGGTAATTATACAGGTCGCGCAATAAGGTAAAGAAAAATAGATGTCTATTTAGAGCAGTTGCGTGCAAACACTAATACTATGATATTTGCGTTTGTAGTAAAGAGCTTTTTTTTTCAGGGACGGAAAATTCAGTACGTTAGTACTTTTCCATCAACTTGAAAATAACTTTTCAAACATACAACGATCAGTCTATGTTCACTAAAAAAATGTTTTTGTTTACTGAAAACAATGACGGCGATCCCGTATGTTTGGTTTGTGGTTATAATGCTAAACGCAATTTTTAAGTGATATCCATGGGGTAAATATTTATGAAAACACAACAAGTTTAACGATGATGTGTGCAAATTTAATGCAGTTTTGCAAATAAAAATATTATCTGAGATTTTGTAATAGATTTTTCTAAAAAAAAAAAATGTGCAAATTTGTATTATGTGCTACATCATATCGTAAATTCCACCAATTAAACCTAAATTAAAACTTGATTTTATTTTTTCATGATTTACAATGGGCCATAACCGGCTAGAGATGCTAATTGTACTGGAGATGAATATGGCATTTAATTATGTTTGTAAAAGTTTTGTTTTAATATTTTTTTTTGCAATATTTTTATAAATAAATTTAAATAAAAAAACTAAAATTTGTTATTCAAAATTTAGGCATTTACACAAATCCATTTTTGTTGAAAAACCGGTACGACTATGGATCCGTAAACGATCCGTCATTGACGAGTTTTTAACGGACAACTCTGTTTTTGACACGACACATCGGTCAATAAACGGTCCGTCATTGACGGTATTTCAATGAATTCGAATTAATTTCGATGTTTCAAAAAAAAATACTATACGTAAAAAAAATTCGAATTCGAATTAATTTCGATGTATCAAAAAAAAAAAATACTATACGTAAGAAAAATATAAATAAAAGTCAGGTCTGTAGAGACAGTCATTTTCATTACAAGTAGTTATAGACAGATGAAATTCGAAAAAAATTCGATTAAATAAATGCATAATAATAAAAAGCTTTATTTTAAAAGAAAATAAATCATAAAAATAAGTCACGTTGCCATAATAAAATTTGATGGTTAGCGCCGCGTTGGAGTGTTACACATCGACTGCAACGTCAATTTAGAAGACTAATATCAATACATATCGCAGCGTCTTCCTTCGATGTTTTCCCACCGATGTAAAATAATATAACAGGTCTATGAACTAAAACGCTTTAGCAATTATGTCAATTCTCCATCAGATGGCGGGCACCAACTATTTTAAGATTTATCAACTCGAGCGATCTTTACATCTTCTACCACCTTTTATCTCTTCTCTATCACCTTTCCAAAAAAAGCAACACATTAATCACTAGGAAAAAATTCCTGTAATGCCTCCCCTATCAATGTGTCCAATAATTGGAAAATTTTTGATTACATAGATAATAAATGACAATTGAAATTAAAAAAAAAACTCCGAAATAAAAGAACACAATTTCAATTAAAAAAATTACAAATAAAATTCAAAAATTCGCTATGAGTATTAAAAAAGGAAAATTTGGGTTAAAAAATTATTGAAATTCAACAAATATTTATTTTATTTGGTGTTTGTGAATTTCAGTTGGTGTCTTATAAATTACATTTAGAGTCATCCCGAAAATTGTTGAAGCAATCTAATCGTTTTTGAAATGGTCTCTGTATTTGACTAAAAATTTGCATTCGACATTCCCATGATATCTGAGCTAATTTTCGTTTTACAAAATTCTATGTAGTTCATGGTGTATCGCGGCTCAAATTTAGTATTTTTTTTTAAATCAAAGACGTGTTTTTTATGTATTCGCGAATAAATAACGTTTTGCATTTTTCCAATATTTCTGTAAATATGCCGATTATTTTCGAAACAATTATCTAAAAGCAAAAAATCTAAGCTAACAAATAAGATAAGGTTTAGTAAAAATAATTGCTTAAGATGTTAGATTAGGTATTTATCCAACTTTGAGCCGCTAAAAGTATCCAACTTTTAGCGGCTCGACACCGTAAAATTCATGTCCACATTTTCAGTGATTTTTAATTTAATGCAATTAAAATTACTGATTAATTACAAATTAATTATTTAGTAAATCTTAATAAAATAAAGGCCTATCAATTTAGTAATTGATATTTTGAATTTGATGCTGAGAAATACTGAGTAGGAGTTTGTTATTATTTATATGGAGACTATTAAATTCTTAAAGCTGTATGTTATAGAGGCAGAGCTATCAAGGCTAGTGGGAACACAAAAATGCTGTTACAAACAGATGATACAACGGAATATAACAGATCAGTCTTATTCACTCCATATTTTAATGAAATAATCTCAAGTATGACAAATAGATTTTACATAAAAGAATTTTTACAATATTGTATCATGCCGAGTCACTAAGAGAAGCTTTACAACACAAAAATAATAAAAACGAACTTTAGAAATTTAATGTGTGACTTAAGACCTTTTGCATTGGCTCGAATGTGTGTAAACCGTGAGTTTTATGAAGAGAAATCCTCGTGTTAATTTTAAGTTCAATATTAAATGTTTACATTAGATCTCAGTCAATAAGTTGTAAAAAAAAATTATATGAATTTAAAAGCTGATGCTTTTGTTTTAAATGCTTCAAATAAGTCGGAAAAAGTAGGTTTAAAATTACCAGCTTTTTAAATTATTTTTATAGAAATGATATATTGGAGTAATCTTAAAGCAAGCTAAATTTTGCCAATATTTCGTTTTAACCCCAAATTTTTTGTGCATAAATTTTACTTTTTTTGTATGATATTGTACAAAAATAAATATTTAAAGCATTCGCTCCAAGAAACCACTAAAAGTTGGTAAACAAATTAGAAACAAAACCCACAGCCCATTTTGAGATTTTTATCACTTATAACTTTTGATTTGTATAAGATTTAAATCAAGTTGAACATATTTCTTCTTTTTTCAAAGTTTCCATACTTTCAATTATCATCCCAGCAAAAACAGGATTTCAACTACTTGCCAGCCAATTTATTCGTTTGATTACTTTTGTTCGCGACGTGCCAAAAGTAATGAGTAGTTATCTTCTCACAAATTGGTGGTTATTACAAACATTGGCCATTTTCCGACAGTGCGAACAAACGTAATTAAGCAAGTGAATAGGCTAGTAAGTATTTGCTACCATGTTTTTGCTAGGAGAGTGGTGTATTCCATACTAATTACATAGTATATTGGTATAATATATTGCTATTGTTTTTACTCGTTTGTATTTACTTTTAACGTAATTTATTAAATCGGTACGTACCGGTATTTTTGTTTCGATAACGGTATACCGTTACTGAGATAATCTTAATAACGTTAACTTTAACAATGCCTATATCGAAAATTCGATACCGTTACCCTTACCCTTATTTGTTTCGATAACCAACCTTGATTTAAATAGTACTGTCATTTACCAGTATACTCATTGTCCGATGTGGGTTCATTTCCTATCTTTCCCATATGCTCATTAGATTGCATTATTTTTAAAAGTTCCGTATTCGAGACATTCGCTGGTACTTGCTTTTTTACATTTTTCTTCAAATTCTCATATTTAGTTTTGAGAACCTTTAATGAGCGATATTCATCAAAAACTTCATTGAATTCCTCTTCAATTTCCAACCAAGCTTTAACTTTTTCATCTGATGTTATACGATCCGTCTTCTTTGATTCCACGATTTCTTTTTTCTTGTCCACCAATTGTATTAAAAATTGAACCTCCTTGGTAGAAAAATTGCTGCTGCGCCTATTCTTATCCACGTTTGAAAATACGTTATACGTTTGCGACATATTGCTATTAAATTAGTCAATTCAAATTAATTAACTGAAAATTTATTTGATCGTGGTTTACTTTCTTTTAACAAAATGTACTGAAATTAAAGTTAAGCGTCGTTTAAACCAGCAATCAGAAATTTTTGTTTATATACAACAGTGTTGCCTAGTCTTATTTACAAATCCTCAAAATTGTTTAAAAATCCCCTAGATGTACCTGACAACAGACCTTGATATAGGTAATTCTTATTTATATTCGCATAAAAATTTATGAATTTTATTAATTAGTAAATAATTCTTGAATAAAAGTGGGATTTGATTTAATTCATGATTTGGATTAGATTGATTAATTTAATGCAACCTCTTTTGGTTCCATTGATTTGTTAAAAATAAAGTGGAAAATAATTCAATCAATAGGAGGAGTTAAGCGCGCCCATTCGCTTAAAATGGAATTTCATTTAAAAATCGAACTGTTAGAATTTTGTAGTCTGGATAAAAATTCTGAATGGTTTGAGAAAAAATCCGTAAAATGAACTAAGTGTAATTTTTCAACACTTCACAACTTCGCAAACTATTCAGAATAAGAACTAAAATGAGAAGCCAGTGATTTTTTTAAATTTTTTGAGAAGATCTTTCAATATTCTTTGAAAAATCATCATATATTTACCCTCTAGTTTTCCCTATAGCAAATTTTTACCCTCTAAGCGATATAAAACTCAAATTTGGCAACATTGCTGTACAACACATGCTTGCTCAAACTTGCCAGATTTGTTATTTTTTTTTAAGTTTTTAAGGTTTTCGCCAGTGTTGCCAGAAACTTTCCTTAGATATAAGCTGAATCACCCATAATAAGGTATGTTAAAATCTGTCTTCAGATTCTAAAACTATTATCGTCCTTTTTCGAAGTTAAGTTTCTACCATATTATACATACAAATTTTAAACAGTTGTTTCAAATTCTGTAAAATACAGTAATTTTAAATCTTATATTTCAACAGTTTGGTCTTTAAAACAATATAATTTTAACTTCGAAAGTGGACGTTAATCATCTCGTGGAAAATCTACCCAATAATTCAAAAATAACTTAATATTTATTATGTTTTTAATCTGCTAAATTAATGGACTGAAAATATGGTAAAAACTGTTGCGTAAAAAATGTTCGAACATTTTTTAAAAAAATGCTCCAATTTTTGTTAAATTTTTGTGTTAAGCTAACGTTCAAACTATATTGCAATCGTAATGTAAACGAAGTTTTAAGAGCATTTAGCATATGCTTTTAGAATTTCTAAACTCAATCTATGACCAGATTCTATGTATAAGACGAACAATGATTATCGTCCACGTTCGAAGTTAAAATTATATCGTTTTAAAGATGTAACTTTCTAAACTGTTGAACTATTGATTGAAAATTCTTGTCTTTTTCCAAATTTGTTCAAAATTTTCACGCAATATGGTAAATATTTAACTTCGAAAATGGTCTATAAGCGATATTCGTCTTGTAGAATGTGTGTCCTGCTAAATATAGCATAAAATATCTTAACATGGCAGCACTGGATTTGGCCAGATTGTTTAGCAATTTTAGGAGATGCCATACTAGCAAAAGGGGAATAATACAATTAGGTTGTCCCGAATTAAAAAAAAAGTTCGGATATATAAAGCTAACGAAATAGAGATTAGTATTGACCCAATTCAATAATATATAAAAAGGTTATATTTGTTAGGTGTGAATTAAAGTTCATTAAATTCGTAAGAAAAATGCCGTTTCTTTCGTTCCTATACTTTATGATACACTAAGGGCCACGCTTTTAAAATCGTGAGAAAATTCCTTAAATTCATATTTACAGATGTACCAGTTTTCTAGATCTAGGGTCCAAATAAAATTTTTTTAATTATAGGTGGACCTTATTCTTTTATAAAAGAAAATTTCAGCCAATACGGCTTGTATGAGGCGATAAGTATTCGGCTCGCAAACAGCTATAATCCGCCGCCAAATTTTCATCTGCAGTACCACCGTCATCATAAATGTCGGCGCAGGTCTCTGTAGGGGTGACTCAGATGAAAGAGGAACAAAAGGGAAGTGGAAAAAAAATTTTGTGAACGTGGAATGTAATTTGCCGTCAATTTTATTGTTAAAAAATATTTACACGAAAAAACTAGCAATTTAAATAAAACATAAACAAGAATTTATGAGAAGAAAAAGTGCAATTTATTTATAAATATAAGAAACTAAAATATAAAGGAATCTAACAAAAACAAACAAGAATAGGAATTCTTCAAAACACAGAGTGAGATCACGAAAAAGCATTCGCAGTCGAAAAGAAAAGCAGAAAAAAAATCGAACTGTTAAAACAGCCCAGCCCAGCTAAAGAGTTTTAAAGAAGCAACGTCAAATACTTTTTGGTTGCAACAATCCCACAGAGAATCAAGAAATTAAATAAAAAGCAAGTAAAAAATTAAAAGAGGTCAGCAAACTTTTCTATGTGTTTCGCTAATGACTGTAGAAAATTATAATTAAATTTTTTCAAAACACGAAAAAAGAAAGGAGAAACAAAGAGGCATTTATATATTTAATTACTTTTAGTGAAACCGCAATACAATAATACATACAAGTCATCATCATGTCATCCGGTGATTTTGGTAATCCCTTGCGTAAATTTAAATTGGTATTCCTGGGAGAACAAAGTGTGGGCAAAACATCCTTAATCACACGGTTCATGTATGATAGTTTCGATAATACCTATCAGGCCACCATTGGCATTGATTTTCTTTCCAAAACTATGTACTTAGAAGATCGCACCGTACGTCTACAACTATGGGATACTGCTGGTCAAGAACGTTTTCGTTCTCTGATACCCTCATACATACGAGATTCCACAGTGGCTGTCGTAGTATATGATATCACCAATACAAATTCATTCCATCAAACATCAAAATGGATTGATGACGTACGCACCGAACGGGGTAGTGATGTTATTATCATGTTGGTGGGCAATAAAACTGATCTCTCCGATAAACGACAAGTATCCACGGAAGAGGGTGAACGTAAAGCTAAAGAACTGAATGTTATGTTTATAGAAACAAGTGCCAAAGCTGGCTATAATGTTAAGCAATTATTTAGACGTGTTGCAGCTGCCCTGCCTGGTATGGATTCAACGACAGAGAATAAACCCTCGGAAGATATGCAAGAAATAACGTTAGATACACAAAAAGAAACAAAAGATCCTGAAGGAGGCTGTGCCTGCTGAATATAAGCAAAAGGAAAAATTCCAGAAATTAAAAAAGTATATAAATTTTTTTCAATCAATAACCAATCAACGACTTAATTTATTTCTCTTCAGAAAAATTCCAAAATGTCATTAAATATTTGAAAATGTTCCCTTTAAATGCAAGAGAGGCGAAAGTTTTTCAGCCAACCAACAGCAAATAATAAAAAAAAACTGTCAACAAAGTTTTTTTTTAATAAACTTTTTTTAAAAATAAAACAAAAAATTGCTTAATTTTATTAGTAAAGTAGCTAAAAACGAACTCCCAGATATAAAATCTTAACTAAATTTAAATAACTGAACTAGCCTTACAACAAAAAAGTTTAAAATTACTAAAACCTTAACAGAACTTATTCAAAATTATCATACTAAGCGGATTTGTGAAATGTCTAAAGTGTAAACATCGTATTTTTTTTATCAAATTTGTGTGAAAATGTTTAACCAACCGATAAGTTTTAAACATCCTCAGATAACATTACATATTTTGATTTTTGAAAACTTTAGCATACCACCAAAATCAGTAGGCCGGCGTTAGGTGTGTGTCAAATTGGAAAAAAATAACAGGAAGCAATAATATATTTGTACGACGATGTACGATTTTAGCAATAAAGAATATTTATATTCAATAATTAGAAATAGACTAATATACAAAAGAAAGCAACAATTGTTAAGGTACACACCATCTAAGAGCCCTTTTATGAATCCCCTTAGTAATTATGTTTTGATTCAAGTTTTACAATTTTTAATTTCTAAATCAAAGACCAATTACCGAGGACTGTTATTTGTCAGAACAATAACATTTCAAACCCCCTGAAACAGCCATCATCGTCTTTAATAATTAGTATACAACTTGATTCACTTAAGCCAATTATATGCCCTTAACGTTTTATAAACAATAAGATATTAACCTTTAAGAACAGTTAAATTTTAAAATTTATGTGGTAACAACAAATGCGTCAGTTAAAGTCTTTTTAGTACATAAAGTCTGAGGCTAAATTATTAAAATTAAAGTTCTCTCAATAAAAAGCAAATTAATTAAATTTCCTACAATTTTCAAACAAAAATGGTATTAACCATGGATTAATTGAAAGGCTTAACGTAAAATAATTAAAAAAATCAATACTATATTTGCAAATTTTTTATAAAAAAAAAGAAAATTGTTTCGTCAACTATATGACTCATATCAACGTGCCCCAATTTGCTTCTTTTGCTATTGCCATGGGCAAACCCATATACACGTAAAAGTAGATACAATGGATAGTAAAATTGCTTACCCAGTTTTTCTTCACCACGTCAGATGTATTTTTTAATGAACTTTAAAATATTAAAGTATACTATAATGCCAGGATACATATTTGTTATCATTTCTACTTAAAATGGGTATCAAATAAGAGGGGAGAATCCCGAGTGAACATTCATTGGCAAAAATTTGGACTTAACTGTTCTTTTAAGTATTATAAAATTAAACAAACTTTCATTTAAATTTTCAATCAAATTATAATTTTTTTTATTAAAAATATATATAAAATTAAGGAAAAATAAATTAATTTCAAATAAAAGAAAATATTTAAATATATTTTTTTTTATTTTAGACGGCTTCTATTTATTTTTTATGGTATGGCTTAAAATGTGTGTGATTTTAAATTAAAAAAAAAAACAATCTACAGTAATTGTACACAGAAAGTATGTTTATTATAGTTGCTTTAGAACTCCATAAACTGTCTGCATCTCTCATTCACCTAAAACCCTAAAACACAAAGATTCTTAACATTCATCTTAAACCACAATTTTTTTTTTGTATTAATTTTTAAGTGTATTTATAACGTAATAAATAAATATAAAAAAAATAAAATATAAAAATAACATTCTTAAAAAATATTTTAAATTTTGTTTTAATTCAGTTCTCTACATATGTATGTATGAACTAGGGAAATGGTGTACAGTTTTACTTTTAAGGATCTTAAATAAGTAATTTATTGAAAGGGATACCTTAATAAACTTCACTCTTTATTGAAAAGTTTAAACAATTTTAAAAATGAACTAAATTTTAACACACTCAAAATGCATCGGCCATGCGATGCATCCACTAACTCTTATATATTATTAAATATTGCAAGTATTGATGATATTTGTTATTTTCAAAAGAAAATTAATAAAAAAAAATTGTACCACCAATACTGGGAAATAGTAGATGATTTGGGTGGTTACCCAGGTAGAAATTGCCCAAGCAGTTTGATATTAAAAATGAGCAAAATAGGTCTAGCTTATGAGTGAAAATGTGGTACCTCTAAATTTTTCATACAAATAAAATATTTTCTTTTGTTTTTTAACCAGTCCCTTAGGATTGAATATTTTATATTCCCCTCATAAAATTTTTTCACCTCAAAATTTTTTCAACCACAAAATTTGTTTACACATCCAAAAAAGTTTTTCAACTCAAAAAATGTTTTTCACCTCCATAATTTCACTTCAAAAGTTTTTTTCATTATTTGTATTAAAATCTAGGAGAACATTTTTTAGGACATTGGTGTAAGCTATTCAAAGATTCGGCACAGACAAATTTAAGTATTTTTTACTTGTTTAATTTAAATTTAAAATCCCTTTATTTATTTATTTCCTTTTCTATGCAGCGAGATAAAAATCTTTGTCAAAAATTGATTTTATGAATTTAAATCAGATATTATATATGATAATCCATAGTCTTACGATTAATTGAATATACTATTCCCAATATAGAATTTTTTAAGTACGAAATATGGAAGGAAAAATGTTGGAAATTTATTTATTTATTATTTGCATTCATTATGATTTTGTTTTATTTTTTTAAATTTTTAATATTATAATTTTTAATTTTTCTTTTAATTTTTATTCTAAGAATTTTTTTAAATGTGATCTCATATATATTATATATATATATATGTATATATTATTATCTGGATATTTATTTATTGAATTATTAAGCTCTACTTTTTTCTAGAAGTTTGTTATTAAGATAGTAGCTTTAATTAAACACATAAGGCCCTAATGGCTCGGTTATGTAAATGAAGATTTTAATAAAAAAAAAAAAAAATCTGTAAAATTCTGTTACACGGTAGGACCTTAAAAATAACATCGAAAAAGCATTACACAGTTGGAGTCGTGTTAACACGGTCGTATGATAAATAATTGATCAAATTGCTATAAATTAAATAGATTAGATTCAAATGGCACTTTGCACCGCGACCAGCAAAGGTCTCTTGTACTGTCTAGAGCTCCCCTAAAGGTCCAAGCTACCGATAAAGCTAAGAATCCTACCAGGTGAAATATTTCAAACGTCCGAAGGCGACACCAGACGATAAATTAAATATAATATAATAGCAGTCAATGCTTCTAAATAAACGAAATATACAACAAAAGTGTAACCCATCTGTAAGATTTGAGCCCATTACATGGTTTTTATCACATTTTTTGACATCACCCATATAAGTTTTTTTTTTAAATATTTTCTAGAATTTGCAACGCCAATTTCGAGTATATTATAAGACAATATCGATAACAATATTGCATAGATTTTTTCCATTACAATTTTAAATTTGTATCTCCTTTTTTAAGAGTTGAAATAAATTTGAGAAAAGAGCATATTTTCGCTTTTTAGGGAATTTCTTATGGGCATAAATGGGATTTTTAGAGCATATTTTAAAGAAAAATTAACAATTACAAAAGAGCTAACTACAATATTAAATATAAACTGTAATTCTTCCTTTCAATTTTGTATATACACCTAATCCTGTTTTTACATGGTATTTTTTACACGATTTTGAAATAACACTGTCGATAGAAATAAACTTGTTCTCTGTTTCTAAAACTTTTTTTAAATATGAGTAATGCTACAAAAATTAACCTGTTTCTACAAATTGTTATAACTATAAAATGATTTTAGTTTTTTTTTAATTAATGTGTCATTCAAATTTTGCCATAATCTTGAAATGGTGTAGTATTAATTTTCCGTTAGCATTCTTGCTTAAAACATATCCATCCCAACATACCAAATGACTTGAGAAAAATATTATTATAAGCTTACAAACACAAGCCTTAAGCTTGAAAAAGACTTGAGAAAATATTGAAAAAGGCTTTCGTAACAATTGCAGAAAAATCAAAACGGAACCCTCGTGAAAATATTATGTGTGTATGATTACTATAAGCTTATTCTTGCAATTGTAGAATAAGCTTACAAAAATAATATATTATTAATAGTTGAAAAAGAGAAATCATAATTATTTTCTTTAATTTAATTTATTTTTTATTTTAATTTTCAAAAATAAATAATAATAACTCATTTTAAATATAAAAAATAATAATTAATTTTAACCATAAATAAAAATAATTAAATTTAATATGCAATTGCACGTTCACTATATAAAATTTACAACTAAATGTACGCAAAACACGTTTGACAAATTTAAAGAAAAAGTAATGGCACTTGTTGTATGCATTATAAGCGTAGAACAAAGACAACAAGACTAGAATGTATTGAAAAATATTTCTATTTCAATCGTCATATTGCGTTGTTGTTCATAAGCATACTTGAGAAAAAGTTATGCATAATAATCATTTCTCTAGCATTGTTAAATACTGCTTGTGAATTCACATTTTAAAAATATTATAATAAGCGAAATTAAGAAAAGCTTAAAACACACTATTAATATAAGCTTATTCTCAAGTTGTATTGCAGTTTGATTGCTATATGGTATATTGGGATCTGTTATAGTATAAAAAACATTTGTAATTAAATATATATTTGTTTAACCAGTAAAACCGCAACAATTGTTATTTGGATGAAGCAAATAAAAACAATGTTCATGTTTTGTGATAGGTATTTATTTGTTTTGCTGTTGGCATTAGTAAAATATTTTATATGCATGTCTCAAAAAAAAAATACAGTATTTTTTTTAATGTTCCTTTTATACAAATAATTTCATGATCACATATGTTACTAACTTGTTTTTATATAAAAGTCTATATAAATAATTAACACTGCTTGACATTGATTTCAGTCCCAAAATATTACGAGATGTCTTATCGAAGATCTAAATAGTTTAAGAAATAGCATATAAGGAAAACTGTAAGTAACCCTGGTTAAAATGTTTTTTTTTTTTTTTGTTTTTTGTCAGAATAATAAATAAAATTATACGCAGATTAATATATGGACTATTTCAGAAAAAAAAATGGTTTACTGATAAACGATTATTGTCCACTTTCGAAATTAAATATCCCATATTCATAATAATTTTAAACTGTTGTTACAAATTTGGTAAAAATAATAATTTCCAATCTTATAGTCCAACAGTTTGGTAGGTATCATTTCTAAAACGATAGAATTAAAACTTCGAAAATAGACTATAATCGTCGTACAGATTTAAAAACAAAGACTAAAACCGGTTTCGGTTTTCCTTAAAATATTTATAATGATTATAATTAGGGCAGCGTGTTTAAAAAAAATGCAAGTTTGTAGTCAGTAGAATCAAAGAATTTGCATCAAAATGGCTTCGATTTGTTGTTGCATATTTTGTTAGAAATACAAATTTTTGCATATTTTCCCTTTAAGTGCATATTTTTCTTCATATTTTATGATTTGTTTGCATATTTTATTAAAAGTAAAATTTAATTAAAAATAAAAAAATGCTAAAACTTGGAACAACTTATCTTAGCCATTTATATTGTGATACATTTTTTAACTATTGTCAATAAGTTTTTGGCTTCATAGAAGAACAATACATCAGGGGAAGAATTTTTGTTTTCACTAAAAGATCGGTCTTTTTCGTTTGTGTCAATTTGTCATTTGGGATGCAAAGCTGTTTTGGCGATGTTCGATGCTTATTATTTTGGTTTTTAGTGCATACTTTTTGATTTTAGTGCATTTCTTCTGTTAATGCATATTTAACATTTTTTACTGCATAATTTAAGCGCTTATTTTTTAGTGCATGAAAGACGCTGCCTTTATCATAATGTTGTTGACATTTTATTTTATTTATTTTAAATAAAATGCCGCAAACCCTTAGCGCCAAAGTTGGCAGTACTACAATACAATTTCAACAATTCATAAAAAAACTTCAATTTTTGTAAAGAAACACATTTATGAAGTCCTTGATATTTGCATCCTAATATCGCCACCCTAATATCGCAAAAAGAAATAATTGAATGGTAACAGCCTGCAATAGCAAATTTACAAATTCGACAAGAAAATGGCTTCAAAACTCGATAAAGAGTGTGAAAACCTATGATCCTGGTAAGGGATCGTAAAATTCCTCAAATTACCGTCCCATAATGAGTGAGAAATGTCTGGGGAAAATTAAACTACTAGAAGTACTAAAACGGAACTTGTGTAATAAGTATGATGGATAAACTATATTTTACAGAAAATAAATTTGCCTTAAGTCTATATACAGACTAAATTCACATCCCAAAACCTATCTTCGATATTCAGCAACTTGATCTCCAAATTGAAGTCCATAAATGTAACGAGTTACTCTATTAAAGCAATCAAGTAATTGTTTTCAAAACTGTAAGACCAAAACAAATATATTTGACAAAAAGAAAGAAAAAGTTGTCACTTTTAAAATTGGCGTTATTTAATAATATTTATCAGTAGGCTTAAATAGGAAGTTAGAATTGGTTTTAACAAATGTTAAAAAGGCAGTGGATGAATTGCCCCATAATACAAAGAAAATTAAACGAAACCCATTTTATTTTTTTTTTTTAATATTACGTGCAAACAAAAAACACTACATTAAAAAAAAATCACAATTTTCGTTATTTTGTTCATTAAATCCCATTAAAATTACATTTTAAATGCATTTTTTTATTTGCAAAATTTTTAATTCATTTTCTCAACATTTAAAACGGGTCTTTAAAAAAATTTAGTATGGTCCATTCACAATAATAGAATTATCCAAAAAAAAAAAGAGATGGCATGATACAAGAAATATGTAAATGCGAATGAGAACAAAACAAAATCCACTGTGCAGGGTGGATTAGTCCGGCATTGTAAATTAGCTTCTAGATTTTTTTTATAAGTTTTTAAAAATTTATTTGTTAATTTTAACTGAACTATTTAAAAAAATATATATACATATATTTTTCTGTCTCTGTTATCATACCGTTGATTTCGCCACTAATACATCAGAAATTTTTAAAATGGCCTCTGCTTTTTTCGAGCTCCTAAAATTGTCATTTATTCTGAAGCTATAACGCTGTTAATTTTATTTTTTATACAATTTTTAACTGCAAAATCTTGTTTCATAGTTTACATTTAAAAAAAATTTGAGCATCGCATAAAATAAAGCTTTTTTAAAGGATTCATTAGATTTGTAAGTGTTAATTTTTTGAAAAAGCGGTTAAACACGGTTAAAAAAGAGCCCAAATATATAAAATATTCGAAACCGTTCGAGTGTTTGAAAAAAAAACTGGTTAAACAGTTTTTGGTTACGATTTTGGACACTACTCATTTCTTAATTTAGATTAAAGCGACCACGTTTAAGTCCTAATAAAATCAAATAATTGTCGATATGTGTAATAAAAAATAAATAGTTATACATTCATATTTAACTATTTCTTTATATTTGGCGAATAAATGTTTTCTTTCAGTTTTTTTTAAGTTAACATTTTTGTTGAAGCAAACATCATGAAAAATAAAAAACGAGGGGACCGATTCCTTAAGACAATCGATTCTTATCGTCCACTTTTCAAAGTTAAATATACAAAAATAAAATTAAAACAAAACATTTAAACAAATTTGGTAAAAGACAACAATTTTGCATTGATCGTTTAAAATCTTATTTAAGTAACACTCTATATAACACGATATATTCTTAACTTCGAAAAGGAGACGATAATCGTCTCTCTTTTGTAGAATTTCAAGCTACACACAAAAAATATTTTATTTAAATTTTGTATGAAAATAATTTTATTTTTTTAGTAACATTCGATTGTTTTAAAATAAATTTATAACCTTTCGTAACGTTAAGTTGAGTGGGGTAAAATATTAAACCATAAGCAATATAAATACGCTGAGCTAATTAATAAAAAAAAGATAATTACGTTTATACAATTTAAAGAAATCGAAAATAAGCAACTTCATTAGTTCATGAATCATATTAATCCATTGCCCAACACAATTTTTTCTTTTTTATTGTAGAATGTATATTAGGGTGGATCGAAGTTTGGCTTTGGAATACCGATTATATGTCGTCCTAGAAAAAGAACACAACGTTCAATGATTGTTGCTATGTGTCTCCTGCTCCTTACTATCGACCGGATTATTGTTTTTTTGTTTTCATATTTTAATTTTATAAAAAAAATAATTATTTTAATAAAAATTTAGAATCTAACATACTAAGTTGGTTTATAGTACGTTGTTAATTCGCTATTACAGAAAGAGAACATGAGAGCACTAGAATCTCGTATGCTAATTTTACGCATCATATCGTCGGTGCGCCGTCGTAAAACACCTATTTATAATTTGTTAATATTTTTGTTTTATTTTAGCATTAAGAAGACCATTTGGTCATGCATTTATCTACTACAGCGTTACGCGTTATTTATATTAATTTCAAAGTTAGCAAAATCTCCTATGTGAAGCCTATGTATAGTACAAATTCTCCGACAAAAACACATTTGTGTTTTATTAAACATAACTGTTTTTGATTTAAATATAAAAACTAATATATTTGCCTATGATTTTATATTTAAATAAAAATGTGGGAGTTTGTTTACAGTTTTCAGCAACGTTTCGATACTCAATTGCAAAATAAGTAGCAGCATTAGAGCACAGAGGTAAAATTCTATTATTTTTGGATTCAAGAAATATTTTAATTTTGTTTTTGACACAAACACGAATACTAGCCATGGAAGACAAAGGTGATAATTATTTTTTGAATGAGAAAACGCGAGCTTTTGAAGCATTTGATAAAGATGAGAGGCAGAAGAAAATTTGCAAGTATTGTTAAAGACGAAAAAAAAAACAAAAAAATAGTAACGGATGATGTGAAAAATATGGAGAAAAAAAGCCACAAAAGTAAAACGCAAATTATGTCCAAATCTCGCAAGAAGAAGATTATCGAAAAGATTGCTTTACATATGTTTTGAATTTACCCTCATGGGAGGCCAAAAAAAAAATCATATTATGGGCTTGATACAACCAAGAAATTTCGATAAACCGAAAGAAAATAGATGTTACTTTGACTGTTTTTTTTAATCATTTGCAGGCGGAAAGTTTTTTGTATGCAAAAACAAATTTTTCGGGGACTTGAATTCTGTTTTTAAATAAAACTTCTTATGTTTCCATTTATTAATTAAAATAACTTGCTTAATTTATATACTCCGCACTAATATCTATAATACACTGAACACAAGACCACATCGGAAAAAAACAAGTTCGTCGTACACATTCGAATCTAAATTATTTTTTTTAATTTTATCAGACCCGAGTTCATAATTAAATGTTACTATTCGTTAGTAAACACTAATTTTTGTAAAAATGGAAAAAATTGTGAGGATCAGTGCTAGAGAAATTTGAAATTTTTCGAAAGATAGTTTCGATTTTTTTGCCGAACGTAGGGGTAGCCTTTTTAAATTTTTCGTTATATGTATCTTCGGCATTTACAGTTGGATCTTAAAGTGTGCTATATCGGTGTTTTTGTATTCAGGGCACCAATGTTTTGCTCTAACTGCGCATTTTTTTGAAAAATTTCTTATTAACAATGAAGCACTGACTTTTCGCTGTGGTTCAAATTCGTTTCGCCCGAAACTTTTAAAAAATATTTTTTTTAAATCTACTCATCTTTTTTACCCCTGCAATAAGCGAAATTGCTTCAAAGTTCGTATTCGATCCATGCTAATGCACATATGTATGTACGGTGCTTTAATTACGAGTGCATTTTTATCCGCATGAAAAATAATCTAATCTTTACATTTTTATTTTTAAGCAATATTTGTTTCACTAAACTATTTTTATTTTGTACACCAAAATTATTATTTTTGTTTTTAAGTTTTCAAATAACTTTTTCTTAAAAGTGTTCTTAACATTGCACAAACTGAATTATGTCGGCAAATTATGTTATTACCCAGCCAGAAAATTATCGATGGTAAAAATATAAAGTGTTGGCAGAACACTGATTGCCAATAGTACAACAAATAAAGTGCTGACAGAGCAATTATTTGGAACGCTCTGTCAACATTAGTAAAAAGTGCTTTGTCAGTATTTGATTTACAAACTTTAGAATCGTAAAAAAAATAAAAGCACTGGCACATCCTTGGTTTCAAACGCTTTTCCAACGTTGGCAAAAAGTTCTTTACCAGTGCTTGATTTATAAAATGTACAGCCGTAAAAATAATAAAGCACTGGCAAAGGCCTGGTTCAGAACGTTTTCCCAATGTTAGCAAAATGTACTTTGCCAATACTGGTTTAACAAAAGTTACAACAGTTTATGAAAAAATCATGGTTGGCATTCAATACCTTTTCATAATAACGGAAACTGGCTATCACAGCTACTTTAAGACCAATATAAAAATTTTAAAATGGCGATTCCATTAAAGGCATGTATGTGTCTTTTTATGTAACCGGGTTTATTGGGCTTTTTACCGGTTTTATTTTGATATATCTTAAACTACCGTTAAAATAACGCTAAACTACAAAATGTAACAAGTAATATTATGAAATAAACCTCGTGATATTAGAAGACACATCTCATTATTGAAACCGCAGTTTTAAAATGTTCGTATCGGTACGGATCAGAGCGTTATAGACCAATATATAAAATACTGACAAAGGATTTGGTTGCAACACTTTCCCAATGCAAACAAAAAGTGATTTTTCAGTACCCGACTAAATTATTTATTTTAAATTTTATTTTATATTTTAATTATTATTTTAGTTTAAATATAAATATTGTTTTTTTTAGTAGTATACGAACCATATTTGGCCCAGAGGCCTTGGTTCTTGAATATTTCAATAAATAAATAAAATATACAACCATTTATGAAATGAAAGATGTATGATTTTGTAACCATTTTAAAAAAGGATTTGACGGGACTTGTTTTTCACATATATTACAATATAAATTTGACATCCATACTTGAAGCAAAATTTTTTTAGGGTTGGCAAAGCATTTATTTCATCAATTAAAAAGCACTTTATTGATTGTTTCGACAGTACTTTGCCAAACTTTTAAAAAAGAAACGTCCAAGCCCTGCCCGGTGTTATCATTTTGAGGTTGGCAAAGCAGTATAATTTTTAAAACCTTTCGTTCTGCCAACGCTGGTACTACCGTTAAAAGCACTGGGCCAACGCTTTGCCGTTCGTATTTTTCTGGCTGGATGGGTGTTATTAAAAATAAATAACACTGTAATGGAATTTAAAATTAGCAGATTTTTTTTTATTTTTAACTAAATTGCAGTGCTTTAAAAGCAATTACAGTTAAATTAACCGACATAATTCTCTTAGTGCATTGATAAAAACACTCTTAACCCTTAAATGCATAGTGTTGCCATTTAGCAACAAACCTATTTTGCATTAAAAACCACCTTTGGGACACAGTAACGTATACACATTGTTGTAACATTTTTTCTAAACTGGCCTTGACAATTTAAAAAAAATAGTGGTTATTCTGTTTTTATTCTTTGAAATTCTGATATAGTTGTTTAAAAAAAAATATGTTATTTCTTTCATAAAATTCATATTGGATTTAACTAAGATTTATTTTATTAATACTCTTTGTAGCCAAACCCTTATTTTCAATAAAAAAATTAACTTTTTTGTTAATGTTAAATATTTTTTTGTATTTTTTTCGGACTATACAAGTCTCCAGTAATCATGTACAAAAAAAATTGTTTGAAAAGAAGAAATCATGCATTTGAAGGTTAAGAAAGAGTTATTTAAAAATAAAAAAAAAAAATAAAAATTTTTGTGAACAATATAATTTAGTGCAACAAAAAATGCTCAAAACTAAAAATGTAAAAATTAGATTGCAGTTAATTTTAGTTACATAATTTTCTTAGTGTACACTCATAAAAGTTTGACAGTTACTAAATGCGGTTGTTTGTGTAGTAATCAGTAGTTGTTGTTGTTTATATTGTAATTACAATTGTTTTTCTATGGCCAAATACAAAACAGTTATTTAAAAAAAAAAAAATAGTCGAAATGAAAATGCGGGCTGTGGTAAAAAACGAGCTTTAAACATGCCCCAAATTAGAAAAATCTCCATGCTTTCCAAAATCCATAAGCAATCTTCCAAGGTGCTTCAACTACAACAGAGTCCCTTTTTCCGCAGACATAAATAAAACAAAAATTTAACTAGTTCGCAGTGTATTATGTTAGCCTCCATAAGAGTGAGTAAATGCGTTTTTTACTCCAAGCACTACTACGAAAAACTACACCAGCGAAATGTCACAAATGTGATGTAATTCTTACTATTTCTTATTTGCCAACAATTTGCCCGGTTTCGAAGTTGGACCAACCACTTAAGAAAAGATGTTTTGGCTTTATTTGTAAAAAACTTTTTTTCAATAATTTATCTTTTTACTTTTAAAAAATTTTAATTCCAAATCACTTTTTTTTATTCCTTGTTTCGCATCATGGAATTTTTTAATAATAAAAGCGCTTATATTTTATAAATTTATTTGTAAAATATATTATGAATAAATAAATAAAACAAATTATGTGGGAAAAACATTTGTCAAATTACTGCGTCCCCTCCCCCGTAAGATAGTTTGATGGTTTAGGGGATTAAAAGACGTTTTTAGGTTATCGAGCCTGAATTAGTATTAATTGTTCCCTAAATCTTTTTTTAAAAAAAGCACGATAGTTTGTTGAGCACAAGATTTAATTGCTTATTTCAGTCAAATACAATTTTGACTTAGATTTGAGTACGTTTAATTGTTTTTTTTTTTATTATTTTAAATAAATACGATAAATATTCGTAAACATACCAATTAGTTTAAGGTTGATTTCGATAGCCAATAACTGACGAAATGCATAAGTGCCAAGCTTATTTAAGCGTTCTTTTTTATCCAACATATAATTTAAGTTAATAAATTAAGTATACTTTATTTGTGTGTGGTGTCTTTAGAAATTATCTTCATTGGTAATGAATTCATCACGTATTTTTTGTAGTTTTGTAATTAATTCTAGAACGGAAACCTCACCATGCACCTTGTTATCACGAGTACGCACATTGACAGTATTCGAAGAACGTTCCTTTTCACCAACAACAAGAATAAAGTTAAATTGTGCCAACTGTGCATTACGAATCTTTTTGTTCATTGTATCACCATCATCTGTATCAGCTTCGGCCATAAAACCAGCAGCATACAATTGATTACTTACGGATTGAGCATATTCATCGAATTGCGGCCCAACAGGAACAACCATTACTTGACGCGGTGATAACCAGAAAGGCCATTTACCAGCAAAATTTTCTGTAAGAATAGCAATCATACGTTCAACTGAACCTAGAATAGCACGATGTATAATAACAGGACGTTTCTTTTCACCATCATCGGCTATATAGCTGAGATTAAAACGTATGGGCAATTGGAAGTCTAATTGTATGGTGGCACATTGATGAGCCCGTTTCAAAGCGTCGAGTATGGTAATATCAATTTTGGGACCATAGAAAGCACCATCACCAGGATTCTCTTTCCATGGCAAACCGAATTCATCAAGTGACTCGGCTAAAGCTTTTTCGGCGTCATTCCATTGTTCCAACTCACCCAAATATTTTTCGGGACGTGTAGACAGTACCAAGTTGAATGAGAAACCAAAGATGGTATAAACATGACGCAAGAAATCTAAACAACCTTTCATTTCGTTTTTAATTTGATCAGGTGTACAGAATATATGAGCATCATCTTGTTGGAAACGACGAACACGAGTAAGACCAGTCAAAGCACCGGACAATTCATTACGATGTAAGACACCAAAATCAGCCATACGTAAGGGCAATTCACGCCAAGATCGATTGCGGACATCAAACATAAGGCTGGGAGATAAAAAAAAATATAAAATAAGTTAAAATCTGAGGGTATTCTTTTACGAAAGAATTATTGATTTGATTATCTAGTTTAAGCTGTAATTCGTGCTTAATTTAAACGCAACCTTATGGAAAATCCTCAGATTGTAACTTGTTCCCTTAATAATTCTTTCGATTCAGAAAACTTTTACCAATAGAGATCCCTAGTTTCTAGGAAATTTTTCCTATAGTCAAACTTTCAGATTCTAAAGCGTTTACAGATTTTATTTTTTCTTAGAAAACAGATTACAATGTTAGAAGTTTGTCGATAGAAAATCTTTCATTATACTTAAAAAAATACTGTGATTTTAAAGGTTTCCTTTAAAAAAAGGTTAGACTTTAAAGATTTTCTGAAAATCTTTTTCTTATAGAAAAACCCTAAGATTGGGAACCTTTTTTTTTGTAAAGAACTTTTAAATTCTAACAATTTTTCCAATAAAACTACACAATTTCTATAAACAAATTTTCAGATTCTCTTGTGTTAATCAGATTTTGGTTAGAGGATTTTTAGTATTTTTCCCTATAGAAAATGTATCTAAGAATTTTTTTTTGAGAAGAACTTTTGGTTATCCCTTAAAAAAAAACAATGTTATTCTTTAATGCAAACTAATTTTTTTTTCTAAATAACAAAACGATGAACTGCTTTTTTGTGAAATATCAAGTTTAGTCTACATGCATTGGTTTATAAAGAGTTTGTTAATGATATTCTTGGTGGTTTTTGGGATTAATCTGAGAACTTTTTAAAAAGCAAATGTTTTATTTTTAACGAAACTTTTTAAGAAAAAGTATGTAGCCTCGTGTTTGATTTCTAAGAAGCAGAATAAATATTTTAATAGGTTTTTTGTTCAAGCTCTGCTAATTTAAAATTTTTTTCTCATATTCAAGAGGGAAATAGCTTTAGAATCAGATTTTTGGAAGTTAATTATTTTTCATAATCTAGAGCAATAATTTAACAGCTAAATTTTCTGTTCCAAAGAACGACTTGTAAAAGAACTTCTTATCCTTTATACAATGTTTTTGTGCCGGTTTTAACACCGATAATATTTGTTTTAAATGATTTCAAAAGTAATCTGTTATTTTGCTCCTAGAACCACTTCTGGAACTAGTTAGTTGTTAATTGTATCTTACATTTATGTTAATGTAAATGGTTTCGGGTTCCATAGAATTGGTTCCAGTGGAATATGCTGTAAAAATTCTCTTGGGAGATGAAAAGAAAATTATATTATATTATTTATATGACAATAATTTGAAAGAAAAAATAAAAATTGTCTATCGTATATCCTAAAACCTTTAAACCACTTGTTTTTTGTAGCCTTAAGGTGATGTAATCCTTAAGTATCTCTTTCATTCAATTTGGAAAAAATTTCATTGTACAGGGGCGGATCAATAATAGGCTTTTTACACGGAACAACATCTTTGTGAAACGCATGGAAGATGTTGAAAACGTGAAACAAGAGTTTACAATGGCAACATCTTTCATCTGTTATTTATTCAGCTGTCAAAAAAAGACAGATAATTTTTGTTAAAAATAAAAAATTGATTTAGAGAAAGCATTAATCATTTGAGTAGTTGTTGCTTTGCAAGAACCCGAATTTTAATGCAGTACATTGAAATATTAAAGGACATTCTGGAAGATGATGATGAAGAAGAATTTTTGGTAGACATAAGTATGAAATTCTTACATCAACCGCTCATTTAAGTTTGTTCAATAATTTTTTTGTTTATTTTCTGCAATGTCAGTTTGCTAGTGATGTCACAAAGAAAATCGATTTTTTTTGTAATTCTTTTAGTGATGACACTTAAAATAAAAGAAAAAACGACCCCATATGGCCAGAAAAAAGTTCTTTTTCATCAATATAATGCTCGGGTGTACACGTGAGTAGTATCAATGGCAAAATTCCATGAATTGGGCTACCAATTGATACCTCATCCGCCATATTCTCCGCATTTAGCCCCAGTGACTATTTCCAAACCTAAAGAAATGGCTCGGTGGAAAGAGATTTAGCTCCAACGATGAAATGAGTGATCAAACAAATGCCTATTTTATGGACCTATACTATTTTTTGAAAGGGATACAAAAATTGGAGAAACGTTGGACTAAGTGTATTTTGCAAAAAAAAAAATTTAATTATTATTTCAAGGCTGCCAGAAATATATTTTAAAATTTCAATGTTGAAATTTTTAAAAAATCTTAAAAAATAAAAGAATAAAAATTATATTTATTCAAAAACAAATTCAAAATTTAATATAAAAAAAAACTGAATTCATTGACTTTGGTTGAAAAAATCTCCGCTAGAGAGCGTGATAGGATAATAAAAATTCCTAAAAATCTTATTTGGAGAAAATTTGCACGAATTCTTAATTATAGGTTTAAAAAAAATCCTGCAGGGTTTAAACAACAGAAACACAGTATAATTCTGAAAGATTACACTTTAAGGAGTTTTCTCGGGGGAAAAATCCTAACAACTTTTTCGTTTTAGCAAAAGAAATATTTTTTCTTTTCTCCTATAGATATTTTCATAATCCAAACTCTCTGAGTTTGTAGAAAATTCTTAAAAAAATTAAAAAATTTATTCGTAAAAAACCTTAACCATTGCGGTAATATTTTTAAGATATAAACAACTGAGATTGTGAAAGCTTAGTGTTGAAAAATCATTAAAGTAATACTAATAACAGACAAAAAATCTCCATATATATAGAAACTATAAAACAAAAACGTTAGCATACACTTTGGCATTATGAATACGGGTATAGATTTTCATGATTTCTTAAAATTTCTTGAATATAAAAACATTAACAGCCTTATTCTGAAAATATTTAAAAAAAATAATAATAATAATCATCAACTTACCAGTGACCTGGACAGTTCATAGGTTTCAAGGCAAAAGTTTCCTTTTCTGCCTCAAACGAAAACATATTATCCGCATAGTGCTGCCAATGTCCTGAAGTTATCCAAAGTTTTGAGTTGTAGATATTGGGTGTTATAACTTCTTGAAATCCTCGTTTTCTATACTCCGATTTAATAAAATTCATTAGAGTATTATAGATATAAGCCCCTTTTGGTTGGAAAAAGCAAGAGCCTGGCGACAATTCGTGGAAAAAGAACAATTCTTGTTCTTTGCCAATTTTGCGATGATCACGTTTGGCAGCCTCTTCTTGCAATTTCTCCCATTCTTTTAGTTGTTTGGCATCGGGGAACGATATGCCGTAAACTCTTTGTAAAGTTTCAGCATCGGCTTTACCTTCCCAGTAGGTAGAAGAATTCTTTGTAATTTTCAAAGCTTTAACTTTACCAGTGTGACGAATATGTGGACCACGACACAAATCGATTAAAGGACCACATTTGTAGACAGTAGTTGTGTCGGTGTTCACTTTTTCATTGAGAATTCTTTGCTTGAATTCATTGTACTTGAACATTTCTAATAAATCCGATTTTTTCATAACCAAACGTTCAAAGGGTTGTTTTTCCTTAACAATTTGTTTAACCAAACCTTCCATGACTGGATAATCATTGGTAGAAATCTACAAATAAGAAAGAAGCAAAACATAAATACGTAATCTTTACTTGAAACTGATTTCCTCCTGCCAACTTACACCTTCTCCATCCAAGTGCATATCGTAATAAAAGCCATCAGCAATTGGTGGACCATAACATAAATGACCACCATATATGCGTTCCATAGCCTCACCCATAATGTGTGCAGAACTATGCCAGAATACTGCCTGTGCATCCGGATCATCAAATTTAAGAAGATGAAGAGTACAATCACCTTCCAACACACGATCCAAATCCCATACTTCACCATTCACTTTGGAAATTATTGTATTATCAGCCAAGCCTTGACTAATACCTTTAGCTACATCATAGGGTGTTGTTTCCCAAGATGTACCTTCGACTACTTTACCATCAGGCAAGGTTACTTTAATAGGCTGACGAGGTTTAGCCGCGATTTCAGCTTCATATTCAGCTTTACATTTGTCCCACAAAGCATTACGTTCTTCAATGTAGGCTGGCCATGGATTAAGTTCCTTAACTGTTAACAAACACAAAACAAAAATTTTATAAATTAACAAGTCCAAAATTTGTATTTATTTATGTTAGATTTGATTCGAAAAGCTCTATGCACCGCGACCAAAAGATGTTGATCTTTTGTGCAGCCTAATTTTCTGCCCTAAATATTGAGGCTTCCAATGAAGGCAGTCACCTTACTAGGCACAGATTTCAAAATTTACAAGGTGGATAATGTATATTCACCAAGGAATTGTAGTCCCCTGCCGCGAAGCCTAAGACACATGCAGATTTTATGCTCCGCTATCTCAGCGTCCAATTCACAGAACAGTGTCTGAGTCAGACAGACCTCTGATCCCCAAATGGTATCTTAAATTACAGTGTTCAGTGAAAAATCCAGTGTTCAGTGAAAAATCCTGTTCTCCTGGATTTCCCACTAGATGGGACGATAAATCTTTTAGCTTGGCGCTGGTCAATGGTATGTTTCCAGCACTTAATGGTCTTGGATTTCTTCCAAATCCTAAGTTGTTCTCTGATATAACTCATGGGTACACCACAGAAAGGTTCAGGCCAAAGAAGTAACGACGGCCCCGCAGTTGGCCAACCTGTCGGGCCGTTCGTTGCCCGCGTGCAGTTGCTCAATGCAGTTCGTTGCTCCATGAAGTCCAGGACAAGCTTAGACGACACCTCATAGGACAACAATGCGCATACAAATATGGCAAAGATTTCCGCCTGAAATATGGACGGGTACTTGCCCCTAGGAAGAACACGTTGAAAATTGGGTTCATAGACGACCGCACCCGTATCTCCATTGATCTGTTTCGAGCCGATAGTGAACCAAACCTGTGATCCAAGTTAATCGAAAGTGAATTTTAATTCTGTTCCATTAAGCTAATGGGTCATGAAGTATTCAATGTACAACTTTTCCCGAAGTTTCGTACGACTTTTCCCGACGTTTCGTACGACTTTTCCCTACGTTTCGTAGATTTTTTCAAGGGTTCGCTTATTTAACATAATAAAAACATGAATTCATACAATAATTAAACATATAAAACGTATGCGAAATGGCAGCAATTTGAAAATTTTCGGTTTGGTGGTCGGAGGGTAGTAGGTTAAAATTGCTAACTTCTAAACAAGTGGTCGGATTTTTTGGTTTTTGGGCTTGTTGGAAAGGTCTTTGGAAGACCTTTCAGAATCTAAAAAAATAGGTGAGTGACACCGGTAATATCTTTCCTGGTTAGTTTTATTTTATTTAATTAACAGCCCTATTTAACTGATATTTAAAATACTATTCCTTGACAGACCAATTTTGTAATGTTAGAAATTACCAATTTAAGCAATTTTTGACAAAACATTTAACGAGTACAAAAATTCGCTGAATTAACAAGTTAAAAAAGGCTTAAATTCGGCTGTGCCGAAACTTTGAATACCCTCCACCAATATCCTAAAAAAATGTTTTTCAATGTGTTTGATACAAATAATGTAAGAAACTTTTGAATTAATATTATGGAGGTGAAAAAAATTTTAGAGGTGAAAAACTTTTTTGGATGTGAAAACAAATTTTTTGGTGTTAAAAAATTTAAGGTGTAAAAAATGTTTGTGGTGAAAGAAATGAAAAATATTTTAGGTGAATACAAAATATTATTCACTTCTAAGCGACTGTTGAAAAAATATATTATGTACCAGTCGCTACTATGAAATTGTACTAAAATACACCAATTTGTACGTTTACAATTTCACTCATAACTTTTTAGCCGCTGGACGGTTTTGCTCATTTTTAATACCAAACTGATCGGGAGGATGTCCAGAAATCTAGGTAAAAATGAGCACCCCCGTTTGCGACTTCGCGTCGTGATCGCTAATTCAACAGACAGACGGACATCGCTAAATCGACTTAAAATTGCATACACATCACAAATATAAAGGGTGATTAAATTTTAAGGGCCGATGTTGATGTGAACCACACCTAAATGTGTGCATATCATTTGATATTTCTCAATTTCTGACTAACTTAATTTGAACCATGGAAAGATACACAATCGAGCAACGCGTTAAAGTTATTCAGGCTTATTATGAAAATGGGCGTTCAAATAAAATGCATTTAGTGCACTTCGTGATTTTTTTTGGTCAGCATAATCGACCAAATGTGTCCACAATCGGGTGAATTGTGGACAATTTTCAGCAAACCGGGTCTTTGAAAACACCTGTGCATGCTCGCCCAGTTCGTTCTGCGGAAAACATTGCTGTTGTTCGCGATAGTGTGTCATGAGGTCGGTCAAGCATTTACCGTGAATGGTGTTCGCTATCGCGAGATGATAACGAACTTATTGTGGCCAGGAATTGAGGATATGACCCTGGACCATATGTGGTTTCAACAGGACGGTGCCACAAATTCAATGGCCGTGTTATTTCACGTGGTGGCGATGTCAATTGGCCGCCAAGATCATGTGATTTGATACCGTGGGACTTCTTTCTTTGAAGTTATTTGAAAGAAAAGGTGTACGTCGATAAGCTAGCAACAATTCAAGAGCTAAAGGACATAGCTAACGGCATAAAACCTCAATTATGCCTCAGTCATCGAAAATTTGGACCATCGGATGGAGGTGTGCCGCCGAGGTCGCGGCGGCCATTTGGCCGATATTTTGTTCCATACATATCATAATAAAAATAAATTACAATGCTTTCCTAAATAATTTGTGTTTTATTCAAAATCAACATCGGCCCTTAAAATTTAACCACCCTTTATTTATATACTTTATGGGGTATTAGACCTATGTTTCGATATGTTTCAAACGGAATGACAAACTAATATATATGGTGGAGGATATAAAAACACCGTTGACAAAAAACTTTTAAAAAGCCTCTGAGCCAATTTATACGGTGCCCCCAAACAAGAATTGCACGCAAAAGTTGCATGCAAAAAGTCACCGTGACATAAAAATAAGAGGTTGATGAATGTTTGTATATTTTTTAACTATTATAGAACACTTTTTTTGGAATATTTATATGATGTATATTTTTAAGAATTGTTATTTTTGTTTTTAAGATTTTGCTCGGGAGTATTGCTATGTAATACAGTTAATTGGCCAGAATGGCTTTTGTATTATAGTTGAATTATAAATAAATAAAATGGTCATAACGCTTTTAAAAATGTTGAAATACAAAGTTTTTCAAATAAAAAACTTTTTAAATTTTAAATTTAATTTAAACTAACCTTTTTTGCAACCATCAGCAGGAGAGTTTTTTTGTTTCTCCTTCTTCATCTTAGTGGCCTAAATAAAAAACAGAGGAAAAGAAAACACATAATTATGAGAAAAATCAATCATTTTCTTTTGTAAAATACGCAAAATATAACAATACAAATTTTATGTGGTTATTTACAATAAATACAAAATATCTTGAAATAAGATATAAAACATGGCAAAAATTTATTATATTATTTTAATTTTAACATAAACTAACTAAAAAACGAATGGTATAAAAGATAAATAAACAATTGATTTATAAACGAGGCTTTTTTATCAAGTTGTAAAAATAAAATATTGTACAACAAATTGATTGTATTTTTTTTTCTATTTTATTAAAAGGTTTCTTCTGTTAAAAACGCACAATTATTTTATCAATTGTAAAAGAGCAGACAATTTGTAATCAGTATTATTATATTTGAGATATTTGTGATGACTAAACAAAATATGTTTAGTTGTATGTTCGACAAAAAGAAATATTTTTTAGAAAAAAGCAATGTGTAAGCGCAGTAAAAAAACAGAACAAGACTGATGCAATAACATGGGTTAATTGTGCTAATAGTAGTAATAGTAGTATAGGTACACTCAAAAAACTTTGTCTGTTATTACATGACAACATTTATTATCAGTTATTAAAAAACAAATAACTATAGGTGCTGAATTCCGTAACAGTTTAAATGTTATAATAAACAACTGCCAACAGTATTTTTGCAGTAAACAGTTTAGTTATTGAAAAAGTTTAAATTTATTATTAATTAATGGCAACCCTGCACTGTAACGTCAAACAGCTTTCTGTTTATCGTTCTCTATATTTTCATAAATATTTTTATTTGTTTTAATATAATAAAAACAAACAAGTTAATACGTCATCATCATCATTATTAATAAATTAATATTTTAGTTTGCAAATAAAAATCAGTAATCTATATTGTATCTCAAATACATAAAAACTAGTGTTTCCAAATCGATTAATCGATTATCCGATTCCTCGATTAATCGCCTCTATTTCGGTTAATGTCGAAACAAATAATTTAAAACCCAAATAATTATTCGACCCGAATAATCGATTAAAATAGGTCGATTAACCGGCTTAATTTTTAATATGAATTTTACTGTTATTTTTCTTAAATCTTCCTAATTTTCTTAACTTTGGCAATAAAATCGTAGAAAAAACATCAACCAAAATACAATCAAATTATTTTCAAATCCACTGAAATGTTATATATTTTTATTTTTGTTTCAATTCGCTTAAAAATAAATTTTAAATAATATAAAATTATATTTTCATGTCCAAAAATTTAAATAGTGCTTTCAACCTACGTATACATGTATTTTGATCTGACAAAATATCTCATCAGCACGCGAAGTTTTAGAAAAGCTAGAGCCTTCAAGCAGAGCTTTAACAAAAAACCTATAAAAATATATATTTTTTATCCTTAGCAATGAAACACGTGACTTCGTATATTCCTAACAAGCACTATGACGTTACTTGTGTTATAAAATAGTAATAAAATTATTTTAAATTCGAAAACTGTATTTTCTAAAAAAAAACAGTTTCATTTAAAATTCTATGAAAAAAATTATAAAAACTAAAAAAATAATATGGAATTTTGTTTCTAACTTGATTTATTATTGATGAAGTAGGAATTTCAATATAATTAAGTTATTTAGTTAAAAATATTTAAGAATTTGCTTATTACACAAAGAAAAAATCGGTCAGGACTTGTCAGGAATATGCGTAATTTTTATATATTTTTTAATAACGTTAAAGCTTAAATCAGGTAGAGTCAGGGAACAGGGGCAGTTCTATCAAACTTTGTGAATTTCGCAAAAACTATTTATGCCATATTTTAAAGAATTTGTTTATTTAGGCTTTTTTTTATTCTAAACAGTGTCATATAAAAAAATAAAAACACACTCTACACTGCGTTTTTAAAGGCTTACTTCCACTAAACACGTCCGACATTTTCTTTTGAAGAGACGCCAGATTCCTCTGAAAAACCCAAGATTATAAGGCATGATTCTTTAAAAAATCTCAGGATGATTTGAATTGTCCTAAACAAACACTAGAAACCAATGCAATAGACTTAACTTGAAATTTCAGAAAAAAGCAACTTGTTGTGTTCTTATTGATGAAAGAAATACTTTTTTTTGAATAACCAAATAACCGATTAATCAATTTTCTTGATTTTTCGAATTATAACCTAACAGATTAACCGGCAGGGTCGAATAATTGGAAACACTAATAAAAACGTAAAAACTGCTGCACCGTTTAGAATTGTGCCTTTCAATTTTAGGTAGAAAGAAGTAGTTACACTTTTTATGTTACTGAATATTTTTCTTTTATTTAAACACCGAAAAAAATGTTAACATTTGAATAACGTTGTAAGCGACAAAATTAAAATTGTTGAGAAATCGAAAAAAAAAACGTTTTAGAACTTGTAGGTGTATCCCACTGACTTCTGGCTGACTTCTTTAGATTGCATTTTGATAACGAAATCCTGCATAATTTTGCCTAATTTAATTTTTAGGTCATAAAAGAGAGTTATTCTAACTGTAATCTGGAAAAAACAGGTTTTGTAAAAATTGTCGCTTAAAACGTTATTCGCGGCTCAGCTTCATTTGTTTTTGCAAAATTTTTCAATTGTTGTAGTAAAAATTTGTCAGTTGCTTTACAACATTGTTAGTTATTTTTATTGCATTTTTTGTTGCTTACAAACAGTTAAAAAAAACAAATTTTTAACCATTTTAAAGGTAAATACATTTGTCGCTTTTTGATCGCAGATATACAATTTTTTGAGTGTTTGTCAGTTTAATTGAGAGGAGTTGTAAATTTTAGTTTATTGATTTTTTTTAATATCTATTGCAATTTTAATATTAAATACGTTATCGAAGTGGGACTAATTACTGTTAAATTTTAAGTAATTATTTTAATGCTTGTGAAGAAAAAAAATCGAATAAGAATATCAAGAACACACACCCTTAATATTAACTATTCACACCATAGCCCAATGATGCCTATCACGATGCGAAAAGCATTCACTTGCTTTTTATATGTGCAGATTACAAAGTTTTTCTGCAATACTCTCTTTTCAAACTCAATTGATTTTTTAAAGTCCAATTGGTTTTTAGCAGATTTC
The DNA here is from genome assembly GCA_949748255.1 of Eustalomyia histrio. Classification (NCBI taxonomy): domain Eukaryota; kingdom Metazoa; phylum Arthropoda; class Insecta; order Diptera; family Anthomyiidae; genus Eustalomyia; species Eustalomyia histrio. The sequence continues at coordinate 58,945,254 of OX456526.1, read as the reverse complement.
CCAATTGTTTAAGGAAATTTTCTTAAAATTGTGCAAAAAGGGGAAAATTTTCTTTAAAATCAGTGAAATTTGCTTAAATTGAACTTAAAAAAAAACTTAATATAAAGAACTTTTTCATTTCAAATATATTTATTTAATATGAATAAACTTGACTTTTATTTTTGTGAATGAAATGTGGTTTTGTGCGTTAGCAGTATTTTGGTAATTTTTATGGTTTTGTGAGAGAATTTTTGCTTACTCTCATTTTACCAGACTTTACCCAAAATTACCTCGTACAGACCTAACGTATATGTCCATATTTCTCCCGATTTTGAGTTATTGATGACAAAGCTATTAATTTGTATCGCTCTTTACATTGGTCCAAAAAATTGTTACAAAATGTGTTATTTTCACAATTTGTTAAATAAACTTTGTGCGATTTTAGCACATTTAATTACTTTAATGTGGACCATTTCAGCTTTTTACCAAAAAACAAAACAGTGGGGTATTTAAAAAAAAAAGAATAATAATGGTAATAACTCATTCGATACCGTTTACCACAATACGCTATGTATGAAACTTAAACATTTCTTTAAATTTTCTTCATCATCCACAGAGCTTTTATATTCATATCTAACTAATCGGACACAATCTGTTTATGTAAATAACAGATGGTCTTATTCGTTGGCTCTTACCAAAGGAGTGCCGCAAGGGTCGATTCTTTGACCTCTCCTTTTTTCTATATATGCAAATGATTTACCAGATTAGCTTAAGTTTTGCAAAATACATATGTATGCGGATGATGTTCAATTATATTTGAGCACGATGTTCAATTATATTTTTTACTCCTTTAATGGTGAGAATACTGCTCGCAAAGACAGTTTAATTTATTGTTGTGAACTTTTTGAAAGTTGTGACACACACTATCAGTAAACGCAAGTTAACAGTTTTGTACAACAATATAATCAGATATGTCTATGGATTGACAAGACTAGATCGTGTTTCATCATTTGCCATGAAACTCTATGGAGTATCTTTTAAGAACCTGTATAAGATAAAAGTACTTTTGTTTTATTAAAAAAATTATTTATTCAAAAAATCCCCTATATCTTTATGACTTTATAGAGTTTGCCATATCCCTAAGGGGTAGAAAGACGATAAATATTACCTAAACATGGTTTTCATGCATCTGAATAGCACTTTTATATAAATGCTGCACGTCTTTGGAGAGATCTTCCGGCAAACCAGCAGATCAACAGCAAGCTTTGACCAATTTCTTTTAATTTTTTTTTTTTTTTTGCTGATTTTATTTGTGTTTTCACAATGTTGACAATATTGCAATCTAATTAAATTTCTTAAATACGTTTTTAGAATATAAATGTTAATTTTAATTTTATTTTTTTATACAATTTGCAATATCTCTTTTCCACAAACTGCTTTTATATACTTTAATTATAAGATTTGATTTTGTTGTACATGTTATGTGAATATAAATAAAAAATAAACTCTAAATCTTCTAGACAACTGATCCAAACGGTATAAATCAAATTTTATTATTGTAATTGGATCACCCCGTTTTAATATAGGGTGTCAAGGGTGACTACCTCGTATATTAGAAATTTTTGAGACGTGTGACTTTTGCAAATGTCGGAAGATTTCTTAAACTTTTGGCCTGTTGGAATGTACTTTGCTAACAGTGATGGGTGATCCTTCTACATAAAAGTTTTTTAACTAAAAAAATAAAGTTTTGTTTTTCTGCCATTACTTTTGTTTTTCTACTTAAAGTTAAATATTTTAAAAAGAAATTAAAAATTTAACTTTTGACCTAAATACAATTTTTCTTAAAAAATCTAGAGAATTTTTCTTTTTCTGAAAGATAAGGCATTGAGAAAGATTCTAAAATTAATTTTACCCGTTTTTGGGTACGCAATTCTAGAAAGTTAATGTTGACTACTTTTTCTAACTGCTGTTATTTTTTAAATATTTACATATATTTTGAGCTTTGATGTATGAAATAGGAGTTTCAAAATTAAAAGGCTTTGATGACATTCTACAAAGTTTTTCCTTGCCATTTTATAGTCAAAGTGGAGAAATTTGGGAAGTTTTAGTAAAAAATAATGTAAAAATACATATTTAAAATTTAACCGGTTATTCGAATGAATTCCTAACTTTATTGGTTCAAAAGTAATGTTTATTCAAATGTTATGTTTATTCGAGCTTAATGTAAATGCATAAAAATGTTTTCAAATGTTCCAATATGAAAATCGGTGAACATTTGAACAATAAACCGATATTAAGAGAGCAATAATTGAGGAAATAATACATTTTCTCTCTGGAATAGCGTCGCTTTGTTTCTACTCATACAATTTAAAAAATTCGGGCAAAATTGTACTTTATCAGGCGTTGCTAAAAAAATATGGCCCCCTCTGGAATAAAAAAAATAAAATGTTCTATCTTCCATTATTAAGACCTGGGTATTGTCAAGCGTATTGTCATATAAATGTGGGTACTAAAATGAAAGAAATTTTCTCAGGATTATAAAAATGCATTTTGTTTCATGATCCAAGATATATGGTTCCCTCTAGATCCATTTAAGACCACTTTGGGGTCCCAAAAAAGTGTGATAATATAAAATTGAATCCCCTCGGGTAACTTTTTAACTTTAGTTCCTTTGCTTCTTCAAATTACTCGTCAAATGCGGAAAATTTCCTAATATTTTTGGGAAATCGTCTATCTTTTTGTAAATGGGCCCCATGGCCCAGTTTTTAATTTTTGTGGAAATCGTCCCTTTTTGTATATGGGCTCCATAGGGCCATATACAAATTTTTATATTTGTTTTTTTTTTTTTTTAAATAAAGAAGACTAACGGAACCCTATAATGGGCTAAAGGGATCTAGAGGGAGTCTCATATTATGGATCATGAAACAAAATGCTTTTTTGAGATCCTGAGGAAATTCTCATTCATTTTAGTACCCACACATGCATATGTTACTACGCGTAATGAGGGCCTCACAAGCCCCAAAAATGGAAGATATAAAAACATTCGTCTTTTTTTATTACAGAGGAAGTCATATTTTTTTTGCAACGCCCGATAAAGTGCACTTCAACCAAAATTCGAATCGTTCGAGTTTAAAAAAAGGGGTTCGTCAGTTGCTTACTGCTGGAATAAAAATAATAATAATAATTTACAATAGCCTGCAGACTATGTTCACTCCTTTTAAATATGTTTTTATATACATTCAATTATAATTGCGTAAAATAAAATCAACTAAAAATTTAATAATCCTGAGAACAACATCCCTTTTGCACGTCTAAAATTTACAACTCATCAATCTTGGGAAGCGGATAATTAATAAAAGGTTATGCAGAATTCACATGGACTTCTTTTTAACATGAATCATTTTTTTGTTAACAAATCCACATTAATAAATTCTATAATAAATAAATAAACACATATTTGTTTTTTTTTTCTTAATTAACACCAACCAAAGTAGCGTAATGCCTGATAAATAACCCTTGTTTAACAATTTTATTCTTTTCCAAATTGGATAAAAATTCTCGGCGACGTAGTAATTGTTGTGGAAGTTTTGATTTGATTAAATCACTGATGCTTTTATTATTGGTGGCGTTGGCCGCTTTTGGTAAAATACCGTATTCATTCAACACTACCGCACTACGTAAACTATTTTTTAGCGGACGTAATTTAATTGCGTTATTTTGTTTAATATTCAACACTTTTACAAATTTATTCATTACTTGGCAATAGTTAATGAGTTTAATTATAGTTTTATTGATAATTTAAAGAATTTAACATGCCTTTTCCTTGTTTAAATCCAATTTTTTTAATTCGGGCACCACGTTGTCAGTCATTTTTTCGTAGCAGCAGTAGACAGAAGGTAGTGTTACCAATTTGGAGGTTTTCCAATTAGATTTTTTTAAAGAAAAATTAAATAGCCGGCTGCACCAAACTTCTTTTTTCCATATATGTTAAAAAACAAAATGTGTCCCCTATCTTTTACAGAAGGTATTCGCGATCGTGATTTGCACACGATTCAAAACATCGCGAGTAAATAGACTGGTAAATAGTTGAAACCCTGTTTTTGCTGGGTAATAATTGATTTATCCCTCGTTTATTTATTATGAAAATGGTCTAAACGAAAATTTTTTATTTTTTCTCATGTATTTTAGATATATGTAATTGTAGATGTATCGTATAGAATATTTTCGTAACTGATAAACTGACCGTTAAATGATTAGTTTTTTTGTTAAGTATTTCTTGCGATTTTTTTGATCTGATTTAGACACCTTTCTTGAAAAAAAATTGACAACAGTGTCTCACTCTGAAAACAACACTACCATCTTCCACTTTTATTTGTTTCTTTTTAGATTTTTTTTACTCTTTTTTTATTTATTGGTCTAATAAGCATTTAGAGAAATCGAAACAGAAGTTGCGTTTATGCGGCAAGCTATCAAAGTGGCCATTGTCATATAAATTTGACAAAAGTCAACGTTTAATGTTAAAGCTTAACTACAGATAAAATATCGACTAGAAAATGAGTAAAACGATATGTCAAAGATGCAGTGAACAACAGAAAAAATATGTACCATACAATTTATATGGGGTTTATTTTTTCAATCTCATTTTGCAAATCACTCCAATGTCAAAATAACCATACGGTTAGGGAATTCTTGTTTGACATATGTCATTGGTAACCTGTCTGTGCGTTTAATTAACGTAACTAATGTCAAAGTTGTATGGAATGACACGTCAACATTGATAGCTTCCCTCATAAACACAGCTAAAATAAATGTTAATAATCAAAGTTGTATGGAATGACACGTCAACATTGATAGCTTCCCTCATAAACACAGCTAAAATAAATGTTAATTTTTGTGGCTGGCAGCTCTAGTAGTAACACATTACTAGCAGTAATGCCAACTTGGCGCTTTTAGCACTATTTAAGTATGAATCAGCCAGACGTAAACAAACCGCTGTTTAGCAAGTTTAATGGGTAAATAATAGGTAGGTACGAAGTAATTTTGGGTAGTCTGATAAAATGAAAGTCAGCAAAAAATTCTCTCATAAAGGCATAAAAATATCCAAAATACTGCGAACGCACAAAACCACATTTCAAAAATTCTTGTTTGACATGTGCTTGTGTAAAACAAAACAATGCATACTTTAGGGCTGACACATGTTCCGTTTCCTTAAGACGACATACAAACAGAATGTAAACAAACCGTTAATTGTAATATTGCTCACTGCAACATATTCTCTTTTTCTCACTTTAAAGGATTATCGATTTTTTTTAGAAAAAGTTGACATAATTTTCAGTGAAAGGACTTCTAGAAAGTTAAATCAAAATAATACAAATATTAAATAAAACAAAGTTATAAAATAAAGTTATTTGCACAAAGCTGGGTAGAATTTTTTTTTGTATTAAGAAAAGTGAATTTGTGAAAGTTTTTATTTAGATTTTTGCCTGGTGTAAAAAATAACTAACAAAATTTCACACTTACTTGAAAATCCGTTGCTGCTACTCCACAGCCAACATCAAAATTCTGGAGGAGCAATATCACCAACACCATCAACAACAGCAGCAGTATCGAAATCATCGTCGGCGTTATTAACGTCCAACGTCCTTGTGGAGCGTAACGATTTTTTTAACGTGGCTTCTACGGACGGCATCAGGACGCAGCACAGCAAAGTTCACCCGAGTCCGGGGGCAGGTACGGCCCGAAGTGTTTGGGCCCTGCCCCTGAACTATGACAGTTGTAATATGGTGGCAGAAGAAGATAGTGCCGCCCATACGGACCATGAAGTAGATCCTAGACGACCACATTCTCCGCATGTTGTTAGTGTGGGTGGGGCTAACGGATCTGTAGTGGGATCCAATGGCGCTTCAGGCGGCGACGGTGGTAGTGCTGTTACCGGTCATAGAGATGAAGCGGTAGATGAGAACCTATTGATTTTTGAAGGAGCTGATGGTTCCATAGCTCATTTGGATGATATTTTTGATATAATCAAAAATGGCGAAGTCAGTGATGTTGAGAATTTAACAGATAAATTTGGTATAGAATGTTTATCGGCTAGAGATCGTCATGGTTATACTCCAGCCCATTGGGTGGCCTTAAATGGAAATGTTGAAATGATGCGTTATTTGATTGAAAGGTCAGCACCTATTGATTTGCCTTGTTTAGGAACTCAAGGACCACGCCCCATTCACTGGGCTTGTCGCAAAGGGCATGCAGCTGTAGTTCAAGTTATGTTGCAGGCTGGCGTCAACGTAAATGCTGCTGACTTTAAAGGTCTTACTCCCTTACATGTTGCCTGTATGTATGGACGTACTGCTACAGCAGCTTATTTATTGGGCATGGGAGCTCTCAATCATTTGGCCGATATTAATGGAGATACTGCTTTACATTGGGCTGCTTATAAGGGACATGCCGATCTAATGCGCTTGCTAATGTACTCTGGAGTAGAGCTGCAGAAAACAGATAATTTTGGCTCTACACCTTTGCATTTGGCATGCTTATCCGGCAACATGTCGTGTGTACGTTTATTATGTGAAAAATCTAATTTGGATTTAGAGCCACGCGATAAAAATGGTAAAACACCCATAATGTTAGCTCAGGCGCATCAACATCAAGATATTGTTCGTTTGTTATATACGGAAGTAAAGAAAAAATCTAGATGGATTCCATCGGTGTCGGAAGTTTGGGGTTGGTTATTTGGTGGAGCCGGAGATTCTAAAGGTCCTCTTTTGCTGTTTTTATTTTCAGTTCTACTATGGGGTTATCCCATGTATATGATAAGGGTAAGTTATTGGGGTTTTGAAATTGATTTACATATTTGCCATCTCTATTTCCCAGTAGTGCTAAAATGAGTTAATAAATTTTTATAAAGTTTCTTTTGAAATGACATTTGATATTGAGAAATTGTTAATATGGTTAGATAGAGATGCTCAACCACCCTTCCAAGATACAGCAGAATCCGGTTTAGTAATCAATATATTGCCTTTATTGTTCTCGTTTTCTGTGTGCTTTCTTTTCTTATACTCGGCACTTAAATTGAGTATAACATTTAGGGCCACTAAGTGGCCTTCGTTTCTTTAAAATTGATAGTGAAATTGAGTAAAAAATAATTATTCTTGGCATTTACTCAATAGTCAACAGAATTCATCCAAGCTTCCACGCTTTGAGTCATTTAGTCTAACTTTACAACAAACATATTTGATTTTTCCTTTATTTACGAAATTAGTTTAGGGTTTTTATTTGTGTTTCCAATGAGAAAATTAATTAAAGATGAAAATTTGAATATAGCTAAATAGAAGTACTTTAATTTATTTTTATGGTATCGCTCCTTTCCTTAATTAACCATCGCTTAATACAGTGCGAGAGTATTTTAAAGAAATCAACTTTGATTCAGAAACGACGATGTTATTTTCTCTTAGTTTAATTACCACAAATCTTTTGTGTGTTTCCTACACACTTCGTAAAAATAATTGAGGCATTGATTTTTCATATAAATGCTAATGCCGAAGCATTGGTATTTATATGGGAAAAGTAATGCCCCAATGCTTTAATTCCAATTATGATTTCATTTTACTAAGAACAACTACTTTATTTTAGGCCATTCCCATAACTTGGAACATTTTAAGACGTTCTCATTACTGTTTCATCTATTGGAATGCTGTTATGTGGATTAGTTGGATTATTGCCAATCGTCGTGATCCTGGCTATATACCCCTAAGTTCAGATGCGTATTATCGTGCCATAAAGCAGATACCATATTTTGATAAACTTAAAAAGCGTAATGTTATACTGACACGCCTGTGTCATAGCTGTCGCTGTTTGCGTCCGCTGAGAGCCAAACATTGTCGGGTTTGCAATCGTTGTGTGGCCTATTTTGATCATCACTGTCCCTTCATATATAATTGTGTGGGTCTTCGAAACCGTATGTGGTTCTTTCTATTTGTGCTGTCGATTGCAGTTAATTGTTCCTTTACCATTTACTTTGCTTGCTACTGTGTGATGATTGAAGGATTTACTTTGTTGTATGTATTGGGACTTATAGAAGCAGTGGTATTTTGTGGTCTAGGCTGGATATTAACATGTACTTCGGTAAGTTTGTTTTTTTTTTGTTATATCCGTTTCTTTAAAATAGTTGTTTTGTTTGTGCATCATCTTCGTTACAGATTCTTCATGCGTGCATGAATCTTACTACCAATGAAATGTTTAACTACAAACGTTATCCCTATTTACGTGACAAACGGGGACGCTATCAAAATCCTTTCTCTAGAGGTCCAATATTAAATCTTTTGGAGTTCTTTGTATGCCTACCAGATCGCAGTGATGATAATGATCTTCTGTTGGAGGAAAATATTTGATTAAGAACTTAGGATAGAGCCCACCAGGCACGTCGGCGTAAATTACCCCCAGCGCGTGGATAATATCAGGCCTCTGACTTTAAAAGAAAAACGTGCGGTAACTGAATTTACCACCAGTTATTGGGTTGAAGAGTTTTACAAACAATTTTGGCTTTTTTTAAAATAACTAAAGCTTATCAATTTTGACCTTTAATATTTGATTAAAAATATATTGCACAATGGATATCGTCAGCTTGTTTATTAAGAATGTGGTCGTTGCATGGAACCATTATCTAAAAATAATAATATTGTACTTCCATAAACAAGTGATGCAATGATATTAAAATTAACACATTAGTAACATACATTATATGCCACTTCGATTACTTACTAAAATTTACTACTTTTACTACAGCGGGGAAATTTCAATACAAAAAGTAAACAAAACTTTCCAAAAAATAGTAAGAACTATGAGTAAAAGAACACACAGTACACCAGTTCGTTTGTATACTACAAATTTCTACTTTTACTACAGCTGGAAAATTTTACTACAAAAGGTAAGAAACTTTCCAATTGTAGTAAAAGAAGTATTTTGGGTAAAAAACGAACTGGATCTTTTTTAACGCCCTCATTAATATCTAATCTAGCTTATTTTATTGTTAATTTATTTTTAAGTAGCACACAATAAACAAAAATTTGTGTATTTTTTATCTAACTTATCAATGTTTACAACATACAAATTGAGGGAATATTTTTGTATAGTGTGTAAAGTTGGTAACTTGAAGAGTTTTATACCATTATACGATACATACGACCTTTAATAAATCCCCTCGAATTAAAAAAATTTTAGAGTCGAAAAGTTTAAAATTTGTTTTGAGAAATCATTGATAAGCTAGAATGAAAATACAGCAAATTTAAATAAAATAAAATGGGCATGTGAATTATTGAGTTTTTAAGAAATTAGATAATGGAAAAAGTACATAGAAGAGTTTAATCAATATAATTATTTCATCCTCTATGTTGTGTCTGCAAACAGGAAACATCTATTTTTAAGGAAAGATGATTAACCATGATTTGCATCATCTTCGAGAGCATATTTATACTGAGCCCCAAAATACAAGCCCCAAAATACAAATAAATCGAAAACTTGAAAGCTTAACTCTTCATGTTTTTAAGAATTTAATATTATATCTGAACGAGTAAAAATCTAAGATCGATCTTTAGTTTTTGGACCATCCCAAAAAAAAACAATTTTTCGTTTCCTACCCTCTTTTCAGCCTTAAATACACGAGGTTTTAAAAGAAAGCGAGACATTGAATAAGATTTATTTTCTTTACCATCCGCTAGATGGATTCAGATTTCAACTGGACTGAACACAGTTGGATGATGAGGAAAGTTGAAGAGATGTTGCGTAGTCCTATGTTACATTCACAACCGGCAGCAGAAGTGTTTGAATTAACGTGATAGTTGTACATGATTATATTTCTTCCTAGTGTTAGTTTTGCAGATAACAAAGAAAATCTCATTTACTTAAATACTGAATGAAAACGCTATAAAATAATTTACTACGATTTCTTAGGCGATCGCACACTGTTGTAACGTCACCTCTAATAATTATAAGTTGATAAAAAGGGGTTGCAAGAAGAGCAAAGACTTGATGGTTCACATGGAAATGGAGACTTGCTCATATCTCCTACTGAGGATGGATATATTATTTCTTAAGTTGTAGTCAAGCCATGTAAGTCTCCCGATCCTTCTATTTGTCCCTTGCCTTACTGAGGTGGTCTTTGAAGATTACTGGGTGATAAAAAGGTTTGCTAATGATTATTTTCTGCGGCTAGTTAATAAATTTGCAAGAACAGGAAACTGTTGATGCGCTTACATAGAAATGAAACATTGGTCCTGCTCGGAAATGCACCTCTGTTTTGCATCTGATGTGCATTTGTGATTAGTTTGCGATGCTCATGCAAATCAGCTGATGGCAATGCTTGTTTGTTGCGCAGTTTGATTTACATTTTCGAAAGTAAATGGAAATAATAAGAATACAAATGGAAAACTTAATAATAAATTTAATTTGTGAGTTGGATTGTGCCAATCTCGACTCGGAAAAAATAAACAAAAATAAATTAAAGAAACAAATTAAATAAATAACAAATTTTATACTTACTCTTGCATTTCATCAGACTTAATCTTGTGATACGTGTTTGCCATTTGTTTGAGCTCTTGTTTACACATCATATGCATTTTTTGAACATCTGACATTTGCAGTGTTGCCATATGATGCTTTTACGAACGCGATGTGCATCACATGCAAAGCAGTGATGCATTTCCGAGCCGGACCATTCTGTGCCGAACCGGTGCCTTTGAATGCGTAGGAAACAATATTTTCCGCTAGAGGTGGTGTTCGAAATATAGTTATCAGGCGCAGATCCAGGGAGGGGTGTGATATATTCCCCCCAAATAATAAAATACACAACAGACTTTACGGCATGAAATGTTTTTTAACTAAGTTATTTAAAGTGTTAAAAGCCATCTCGATAGTGACAACTCTTTTTATAAGACTACGATATGGTTTGGCGTTAATCTCTTACTATCATCTGATACTTAAAATGTCAAAGATTTAATTGGAGAACTTGCTATTCCGAGGAAAATGTTTTCCTATTGGATATTTTTGTAAATAGACTTTAATAGTTTTAAATAGACTTAATAGTAAGATTTTCTGCATTTTTTATTGACATTTATTCCCGAAAATATAAAAAATAATGAAAATGATTTGGAAATCAGCTGTTTGTTATATTTGTTTTATTGCTTTCGAACCAAAGAAGCAGGAAGTTGAAATTAATCGAAATAGAGTTTGAAGGTGAGTTTTACAAAAAAAAAATAAATAAAATCTTGTTGGTGTAAAGTCTAAAAATTATCCCCCCCCTCCCTCCCCACCAAAAGCAAATGCTGGATCCGCTACTGATATTATTGAAATATGTTGAGCAATAGCACTCCTCCCTGGAAAACTTCTTGTGTGATCCTTCTATAGTTGGACTTGAATGAAGTACTATTATCTTTGAATTATTTTGTTGAGTTCTTATTACAAAAACTTTATTAATATTGTATAAGTATATTAAAAATTAATTCGTTAGAAATAAAATTGCACACATAAAGATTTTTATATTTTTCGTAAATGTATGTTTGTATGTATATAAAGAAAAATTTTATATACAATATGAAATAAAAAAGATCATCATAATTATTGGTATGTAGAAATGTGCGTTTTCATTTAAATACTTTTATATTAACTTTGGCTTAATGCAAATTGTTTAATGCAATACTAAAAAAGTGAGATATATATGTATATGTAACTGCAGTTATTTGAAAGAAATACTTAATTTTCAAAACAAAAATCATAATTATCAGGATCCTCTGGCACTGGTGGTGGATCTTTACTGATATCTACACCTTCAGTATCCAATAATCTTAATTTTATTTCCATGGACAGTAATGTTTCGAAATCTTCCTTTTTCTGTTTACTAACCATTTCTTGACCCAATAATGCGTTAATCCCATCAGTCCAATAATAGAATACAGTTTCATCGGGTGCTACAAAATCCAAAGTCGAATGATCCATACTATCGAATGTTATGGAAAATGCTAGATTTACGGGCGTTTTTCGAGTACGCATTTCTTTCATATGTGGACATTCTTTGCCCTCCAAGAGCTGTTTTAAATCTACTACAGATACTTTATTCGATAACTCTTCTAGAGTGGGTATAGTTTTTTCATCACAATCGCCATAATGTATAACCTTGTGATTTGGTGAGAGACGGGCATACCAAAATTTATCTTTAGATCGTGTACCCCGCGAATATTTTGAAAATCTTGTGCCTGTGAAAAAAAAATTAAGAAGATGAAAATGTCGTGCATGCTGAAATTTCTATTCAAATTTACTCTGTATCTTAAAGTCATAAAAAAAATTCTCAAAAAAATTTTCTATGCCAAAAATATTATTAAACAAAGTAGGTTATAATAATTAAAATGATAATAAAAATTTAAATAAAAAAACCACAGATTTTTTTTTCAATAGAAAAATCCTTAAAAGATAAAAATTTTCAGAGAAAAGTACTTAGAATCTCAGATTTTATAAGGAAAAGTCCTCTGGATCAGATAATTGTTCTGTAGGAAAAAGATCATATAAAATGAGAATATTTCTATAGGAGAATCTGAGAATTTTTCTTTAAGAACATATTCTCAAAATCTAAGAATTTTTCTAAAGTGAACTTTTATCAATTTAATTTTTCTCTCTTATTAAAAATTCGACGTAAATAAACACGTGTTTTTTGCTGTATTTTTTTTTCGTAAATTGTAAGTTTTTACTAAAAATATTCATTCATTCCATCAAAAAATATAATAAATAAGAAAAACCGAACTTACACATAAGATGTAAATTTTCGTTAAATTTGTAGCTAAATAACAAAAGAACTTTTACAAGTTTTTAAAATAAGATTTTCGTAAAGTTTTTCATCCAAGACTTTACAAAAAATTATACATTTCTTTAAAAAATATAATAAATAAGAATAAGTGAAGTTTCATCATGGCGGTTAATTTTATACCCTCCACCATATATGTATGGTGAGGGTATAATCAGTTCGTCATTCCGTATGTAACATGTCGAATTATAGGTTTAAGACTCCATAAAGTATGTACACTCAGAAAAAAAAGTTTGTAGAAATTTGTAAATGGTTTTCAATTCCACTTTACTATTTTTGTACTGATTTTTAGTAAAAAAAATTATTATTTAACAAATCTTTTTGGTATTTACATTTTACAAATTACAGAATTTTTACATTTTTAATTTTTTGTTGCTAATTTCAGAAATCATTTTACAAATTTTTGAAAACCGATTTGCTTAAATTAGCAAAAAAAAAACTAATTTTAAAAAGTGGATATTGAAGAAAATATTTTTTCTAATTACAACTTACACCTAAAAACTTAAATTGCCTTAAAATGTTAAATATATTAAAAAAAAGGATCGGAAGTGAAGAGACCGACTCATATCTAAAAATAGGAAATCCACTTAAAATAGCACTCAAAGGTTTTTTTAGTTCTAAAAATCAGCCCTTAAAACAATTAAAATTTGACCTTACAATTAAAAAAAAATTAACGAAAATATTTTTCAAAACAGAAATTACCAAATTAAAACAAAATGATAAATTCGTTTGTTTTTAAAATTTTTAAGTCCTTGATTTTTTTTTATTTTGTCTAAAATATTTTTTGAAAAAAATAAAAAAATTTTGATGCTCGACAAAAAAAATTAAATTTGAAATTTTTTACTTATATTAATAATGTTTAGTAATTTTTTTTTTGCTGATTTTAGCAAACAGATTTTAAATTCCACTTAACAAAAAGTTTACTAAAATTTAGTAGCGGCAGCTAATTTCTTCTACAAATTTAATTTTTACTACACGTCAGCAGACATGTGTTGCTAAGATTAGCAAAAAATACCGCTGGGCTCAAATTAGCAGAATTTTCCGTAATAACTGCAATATTTTCAGTTGCCATTACAGACTTTTTTTGGTGAGTGTATCGTGGTCCTTATGCAATTTTAAGCCGATTTAACGATGTCCGTCAGTCTGTCTGTTAAATTGGCAATCACGACGCGAAGACGCAAGCGGCGGTGCCTATTTTTACCTATATAAATGAACATCCTTCCGAGCAGTTTGGTATTAAAAATAAGCAATACGGTCCAGCTGTTTAAAGTTATGAGTAAAAATTTGAAGGTACCTCTAAATTTTACATACAGGTTGGTTGAAAAGTTCCTGCGCTCACCAAGAGATGGCACTGCTAGCCCCAAACTTTTTTTTCTCAAGTTGGTATAACTGTCCATGGTATAACTGACATGCAAAGTTGCAAGTCATTCTGTCAATTCTTTCTTTGTTTACAAGCCATTTGAAGTTGACGTGTCATTGATTTTTTTTTAAATATGGAAAAAATTAAATATCGTGCAGTCATTAGATTCTTTGTTTTGAAGGGTTTAAAAGCAAAGGAAATTTATGAACAATTGTTAGAAGTGTATAAGGAGTCCTCAAGTTTGACTAAGAGTGAAATTGCTAATGCCATAGGCATCTCAGACGAATGAGTACTCCATATTTTACATGAAGAATTACGTATGAAAAAACTGTTTGGAAAGTTAGTGCCGCACACATTAACAATTCAACAAAAACTGGATCGAAAACAAATTTCTCAGCGTAATTTGGAGCGTTTTAAGCCGAATAAAACCAACTTCTTGCGTCGTTTTATAACTATGGATGAGACTTGGATCTACCACCATGATCCTAAATTGAAACAAGAACCTTTACAGTGGACTGAAGCTGGTTGTTCAGCTCCAAAGCAGGTGAAGTCACAACGATCAGCAAAGAAGGTTATGGCATCAGTTTTTTGGGATGCAAAAGGAATTTTGTTGATTGATTATCTTCAGAAAGGTAAAACAATCAACTCTGAATATTATTGCAGCCTTTTGGATCAGCTGGATGAAAAAATTCGTGAGAAAAGACCTGGTTTAAAGAAGAAAAAAATCATTTTTCATCAAGACAATGCACCTGCTCACAAAAGTGTTTTGACGATGGCTAAATTTAAATAATTAAACTACGAATTGCTTGAACATCTACCGTATTCACCAAATTTGGCTCCCAGTGACTACTATCTCTTCAGAAATCTCAAACAATTCCTTCGTGGAAAGCATTTTTCGTCGAATGAAGAGGCCATAGCAGTTGTAGACGGTTATTTTGCAGAGCTTCCGGAAAACCATTATAAGGATGGGAAAAATTATTGGAAGATCATTGGAACAAGCTTCTAGGAGATTATATTGAATAAAAAATATATTTCGAAACAAAAACAGTATTCTTTCATTTCGAGCGCAGGAACTTTTCAACCAACCTGTATTCGTACAATTTGTTGATTTTTCGTTTCATTCCATAAAACGTATTTTTGTAAAACTCATATTTTATATTTTTGTTTTTGTTTTCTACAGATTTTCTGCCAACTTTTTCTCAATTGGTGACGCATGAGATAGTGATGCCTGTGCTACAATTAGACATTATTTTCTTTCAAGACATTAATTTCTTCAAAGGCATAAATTTCTTAAAGAAGGAACATGAGTTGTAACTACTTGTAAATAGATGGCCCATCAGAAGAAGCATATTATCTCTATTAGGCATACGTATCTTGCTGCAGAGCTAGTCTACTTCAAAAATTTTGTATCAAAAACAATAGGGAAAATTTTTTATGATATTGGTCAAGGGTATTCAAATATTCGGCACAGCCGAATTTAAGCCGTTTTTACTTGTTTTTTAATGGGTTTTTTAGTTTTATAGTCTGTTTATACACCTTTTTATATATTCTTGTCCATTTTAGACAACGCAACATTATGTGAAAACCCTACAGCAGCTTTAAACGATACAGAAAACGTTTTAATGAAAAAATAAGTAAAAAAGGCTTAAATTTGGCTGTGCCGAATCTTTGAATACCCTCAACCAATACCCAAAAAATGTTCTACTGTTTTTGATACTACAAGTAATGTAAAAAAACTTAAGAAGTGAAATTATGGAGGGGAAAAAAATTTTTTGAGGTGAAAACTTTTTTTGGATATGAAAATAAATTTTGTGGTGGAAAAAATTTTTGGGGTGAAAACATTTTTTGAGGTGAAAAAATATTTTGTGGGGATAAAAAATTTTAGTGGTAGAAAAAAATGTTTTTGATGTGAAAAATATTTAAGGTGAATAAAAAATATTATTCACCTCTAAGCGACTGGTGAAAAAATATGAGAAAATATATTATGTACCAGTAGCTACTTTGAAATTGTACTAAAATACACCAACTTATATGCAAAAATTTAAAGGTACTTTTACATTTTCACTCATAACTTATTAACCGCCGGACCGATTTTGGGCATTTTTAATAGCAAACTGCTCGAAAGGATATATACATACTTTATGGAGTTTTAAACCTATACATAATTCGAAGTGTTATGAACGGAATGACAAACTGATATATAACCTCACCATATATGAAGGAGGATATAATTAAATAAAATTTTATTTTGAATATAACTTTTCTAATCATTTTCTAATTTTTTTTTATTACTTTTTATAAATTTTTTTATTTTTTTACCATTTTTCTTTAGAAAAAACTCTAAAAATTTTCTATAGAAAAAAGTCATCAGAATTCAAAATCTTCAGAACCTGTAGGAGGAATTGTTCAAAATCTAAGATTTTTATACATCAAGACGTTTAAAATCTAAGGATTTAATTTGAGAATGCACAGAATCTGACTATTTTTATTAAAAATTGTTCAAAATCTGAAAATTGAATCTGAGACTGTTCAGAATCGGAATCTTTTTCTATAGGAATTATTATTTAGAATTTGAAATTCTTTCTGCTTCGAATCTGAGATAATTTTCAGGAAAAATTGCCCAGAGTCTAAGAACCATTGTCATTATCAGAGAATTTTTTTTATAGAAACAAATTGATTAGAGTGTGATAACCAGGGAAACCGCAAATATGCAATATCATGTTTTCTGTACGTTGTATAGATCCATGGATAAACTATTCGATTCAGAACAATTTAAGAATTCTGGCATCGATTTGTTAAAGCATATTTCAGCATTAAGAGCATATTTTGAGGTAAAAGCATATTTTTAGGGTATATTTCAACATTTTTAGCGCATATTTGTGTCTTTTAGGGCATATTTTGACTTCTTTTATGCCTCTCCCCCTCCCAAACCGACATTTGTTGAACAATATGGGTTAGTAACAGAAACAATCAAAAATATTATCAAGGTACCAGAATACTATACCAAAAAATTTAGTAAGAACAAACTTGAACAGATTGTAACAAAAACGATCGTCTGCAAGTAATAAAAATAATAAGCAAACAGCTGACTGGATCTTTAATAAAATCAGTTTTGGCAAATGAAGTACTAGCTTTTTAATTCGCCGTCATTACATCAGTTGATGTTGAAAGAACTTTTTCAATGTACAAAAATATGCTAAATGTAACAGACTTTTTATTTGAAAATTTAAGTCAAAATTTTGTATTTTTTTTATTGAAAATCGTATTTTTTAAAAAAAAAAGGCCAAAAATTTAAAAGCTGTTTTTTTAAACATTTTCCAGTTCCTTTATTCTACTTATTGTTTTAATCAAAAAGAAGAAACCGTTTAAAAAAAAGATAAAAATAAAAAGCGAAAATCAGACACGAAAGAGTCCGAAAGAGACATCTAACCAAATAAAAATAAAATATTTATATTTTTTTTTTACTAAATGTAGAATTGACTAAAATATGGAAAAATTTAGAGTTTTTCGTAATACCTTTAAAAATTTGGTTCCTATTGTTTTGCATTCCTTTGTTTTGTCGTTTTAGTTGTCATGTTTATCTTATTTTTTTTAATACGCAAATTTTTTGCGCACTCACAATATTATTTCATTAAAAACAATCTAAAATACACATTAAATAAATCGGAAATGTAATCAAAAAGATCTTTCATTATTTTCAGCCCATATTTTTTTTGTTGTTGTTTATTTTGAATCATTATTTAATAATCGACAAAAGCAGTAAAACAATCGAAAATGTGGTTTAAAATAATCATCAATTTTTAACTGACAAAACAGTAGAAAAAACGATCTTTGTGGTTTATTTTTCAAATTAAAAGTTTTTTATTTGTATGAAACACACACAGATGTATATATTTTGATTTTCTATGCGTGTATTTGTATAATTTCTTGCAATTTTTTTTAAATAAATTTGTATTTAAACATAATCCTTTCAAAAAAAAAAAAAAAGGAATATTGGAATTTCTATTTTTAGAAATAGAAAACATAAAATTTTATTTTTAAAAGAAAATATCATTTCCTACTGAATGTCTGTATTTTTTATAGTTTGTTTTTTGAATGACTGATTCAAATATTTAAAAGATATATTTCTATGAATTACAATTGACTCTTCATTTTAAAACAAACTCTACGTATTACTTTATAAATACACTACATTCAGTAATATATTGTGGGTGTGTATATTAAATTGAATTGTTTTGATAAAAAATATTTTTTTGTTTAAAAAAAGTTATAAATTTTTTTTATTTTTAGAGCATATTTTATGCGCATAAACACTTTTTTTAGATCATATTTGCGGTTTCCCTGGTGATAACTCTTCTGTATGAAAATCGGAGAATTAAAATATAAAAAATACTCAATATCTGAGAACTTTTTTTTTTAATCTGTTTACTGTTTTGCATGAATATCTGAGAATTTGTTTATAAAAACAATTGACAAAATGTGATAAGTTTTTGGTAGAAAAATATCCTAAGATTGATATTATAGAAAAAATCCTATTAAAAGTCTAAGAAAAAGTTATCAGTCTATTTTGCAAAAGTACTCATCTGTATTTGTTTTTTTATTTGTATTTATTTCTCTTACCTTCTACTAAAAATGCCAACCTTTGTTGTTTTATCAAATCCAATATATGAGGTGATATCTTTTCTTTCAATTTCACTATAGCCGATGCAGTAGAATCACATTCTTCCTTTGAATTCCGTTCCTGTTGTCGTAAATGCGTTATATTTTGATAAGTAAAGAGAGCAATTTTTCCACGAAAATCTTCCAAATTATCGGGACGTTTATTTAAAGTACGTGTTATTTGCTCACGTACAACACTAAACACTTTTAGAAAATCCTCTCCCGTTGCACGCATATCTTTCCAAGTACGATTTAAAGTCATTATACAAATACAAAAGAATTCCTCAAATGGATGATCGTGGGTAAAGAACATTGGCTGGAAATCGATAGACTGATCAGAGGGTGCTTCGCCAATGCGTAAAATGTCACAAAGAAGTTTTACCAATTCAATCGATGTCTTACCAAATGGACACTCGTGTTCATCGCCACGACATGAATTTTCATGTACAATTTTCGTGTATTGTTGTGTATAATTACGGGCAAAGTAAATCATACAATCTAGAGCTAAGATACCCGGTGGTGTCTCCATAAAATCTTGCGCTGGATTCATGTCACATTTAAATCCTAGCTTTTTATAATATTGAGCAAAGTTAACGTTGCCAGTGCCAGAACAATTACCCGAACTTCCGACCACACCAGCCATTATACCCGAATAATCATCAAAGGCAATTTTACGGAGCTCCTTAATTTTTTCGTGGGCATCTTGATCTTGCGCATTGATTTTCATACGCATACGTTGTTCCAATAAACCCAATGTCAATGTTTGTAATACATATAATTGATGAGTCATTTCAGTGCCTGTAACATTTCCTATTAATGCCAAACGATATTGTTTAGCACTTATTGTATGGGCTATCTGACGTTTTCTACCCTCGTCAGCTTTTATAAATAGAGCGTTAATTAAAGCTATAGCATTTTGCATTATCACCGAAGAATTGGCATCTTGCAGTAATCTCAAAAGGTCTTGCAGTGTTACTTCCTGTTCTACGAGAGTATATTTTGAACTATACTGTACAATATTCTCTAAATTCGATAGTGCACTTTCGGTACATTTGGGAAAATTTTGGAAATTTTTTACAATATAAATATTGCGTTGTACAAAAGTATTCTGTAAAATCTCCCATGAGACCGTGCCATGTTCCATAAGTTCAACGAAACTTTTTAAACTATGTATGAGTATTTTATCTTCCTTATCCGAGGGTTCCTCTATCATATTTATAATAATGCTGAGGCCTTTTTCTTTTATAAATTCCAATGCAAATGTTACATCTACTGAGAGTGATGATAATTTTTCCAAACATTCACCTTTGACACAAGGTGAACCGGCTCGTAATGTTTCCAATGTATCATTGGCTGTTTTAGAGGGTGAATATTGTAATCGTAATACAGAGCCATTTTTAATTTCATTACGATTTTTTTCTGTAACATATTTCAGATAGTTTGCTTCACAAAATTGTAAAGCATAATTTTCGGGATCAACAATACCCCAACAACTGCAAATTTCTTGAATTTTACCTTAAATTTAAAGAAAATTTTAAATTAACTTTTGTGTTAAAATATATTTTAAAAAGTTTTTGTTCAGAAGTAAATTAAAATATCTTGAGCTATTTTTTCTTATCTCTGAGAACTTTGTCATCCAAAAAAATTGTCCGTACTTTAGCCCAGTAAGAATAACTCATTAATAAACTTACAGAGAGTAAAACAAATTTAATAAGAAAATTTGATATAAAAAAGTACTCGGAATCTATCAAATTTTTTGACTGTGTCTCAACTTTCTCACAGGGTTTAAACTCCTTACCAGCCTATTTACTCGCTTAATTACTTTTGTTCGCGATGTCACAAAAGTAATTAGTAGTCATTGGTTTTGTGCTGCTAATGCGGGGTAGAAGCTGGTTGAAACTTCACGGCAACAAGAACCCATTCCCTTCGTCCCGCTTCCCCATAAGCTGTTATGTTATGCCAGCACAATTATTCTAGTGTGTAATGGCTCATTCAAATGGGGTTGTCCAATAACATTGACCGTATGCAACGTTTGCCCAACCTTCAGACTTTTGGTATTTCTGTTCAATTACTGTACACTTAAAATCTTTTGTCAACAACATAAAACACAACTCAAAAGAAATAAAATTTCATTCAAAACCGGTCCACTTACTTTTAATTTAAATCAAATGGGGTTTGCCTTTTGTTTTTAAATATTGTTTAAACAACAGACAAATTAGGAAAAACAAATAATTTTTATTCAAAAATAAGATATTCAAATAAATCAGAATGTTTTACGAGGTTCAACATTTTTATACCCTTCACCACAGGTGGAAGGGTATATATAAGTTTGTCATTCCGTTTGTAATTTCTACAATATTGATCTTAGACCCTATAAAGTATATATATTCTGGGTCCTTATGAAGAGCGAAGTTGATTTAACGACGTCCGTCTGTCCGTCTGTGTGTTGAAATGGGTTTTCAGAACAGACAGATCGGTTAATAAATGGCTGAGATATTAGATTTGTCATTTAAATAAAAACTAAACAAATCTCTAACGATGATTTTGTGTGAGCTTCAATAGCTCAGTTGTCTAGACGCTATGTCACAAATACTTTTTTTTCTCTAAGGCCGCGGGTTCGAATCCCGGTCAATTCACTTTTTTTTATATTTATACTTTTTTTATTTTCTTAAGAATTTTTTTTTTTTTTTTTTATTTTTTGCTTTTTTAACATTTAATAATTAATTTATATAAAATTTTATATTAATAATTAAATAATCCATAAATAGGCTAAAAACATCAAAATTTTTAAAAAATCCTCTGATACAAACAAAATACAAACGGTTTTATTTCTGTTTTTTGTTCCGATTTAAACGAATTTATAAAAAGATTCTTATACCATTTTATTTCTCATATATAAAGAAAATTTTATACATAATTTCCCTTTGAGTGCAACTATTTTAGGTCATAACTTATAATAATTTATAAAAAAAAAATTATAAACTATTTTCCTTCAAATTTTTAAAATTAAGCTAAAGAAATTAAAAATATTTTTAATAAAAAACCGAAATAAATTTGCCAGCTAAATCAAACCTTTTTGTAGAATTAAAACACATGCAGTTCTAGTGATTTCTTTTAACGATTTGTTGAAATTCTTTTCTTTCACCTCTTCACCTTTTATACACAAACAATTCTAGAGCTGTAATATGACCTATGGATACGTCTTATATAGCAAAAGATCGAAAATAATTAGTATAACATATTTGCTGAAAAACTCGGAAATATCGGTTCAGATACAAAAAAGTTATGCCCAAAACATAAATTTTTTTTAAATACCTATTTACTGGAACCATAAATCCTCCCGAGTCCAAGTTTTATCACCAAACTAAATGGTTAAAGAGGAAACTCTTTAAGGCGTCCGTATATAAATCTGTCCATTCCATATATGTCCATATATAAACTTCAGTTTTTTCCCAACCATGGTGAAGGGTATATAAGATTCGGCATAGCCGAATTTATCCGTTCTTACTTGTTTATTAATAATTCTGCAGCCCGTTTCTGTATCTAATGCGAGAAGTTTTCTTATCGAGAAATGCATGGTCACCCTACTTTATACAAGGTGACTTAATATATGATAAAGTTGATTGCATTTTTGCTTCAAATTTTTTAGAGCTTTTAACTTGGACCCTATTATAACTTTTTTTCTGACTTTGCCCTCTTGCTTTTTTTAATGTTTTATGGCTGGGGAGCCAATGAGATTTGTATAGTAAACTAACTTTATTATTAAATATTTCTATAATTTAAGTAACTTAACTTAGTGTGTTAGTACAACTATGTAATATGTTTTTGGCCTTATAGGCTTTATATTAAGGAACTGAATAAATAAATAAATAAACTTCTAAAGCTGTGAACACATTTAATTTTGTGAAATTTCTTATTAGATAGAGGAATAATATGAAAGTGCATTATTATCCTCTTTAGATTGATATATATTTTATTGCCTATGACTCACCCTATAGAAAGCTGAGCAGGATTGCGTTTTACGTGTTTTTTTTCGAAAACTTTATCGATGCGAGAAATACAGAAGCCAGGTGCTGGACTCATATAAAATTTGGAACATATGTACAAATTATAGTTAGCATTAACATAGTTCTCTTTTTCAAAACTTTATAAATATCGCTTTCCGAGATATAGAGTTCTGATGCCCGGAATTACCAGCAATAGATACGTACCAGTGCCTAGTTACCTACCGTGTATACGAGCAAAAATCATTAGGTAGGTATCTATTGCTTGAAATTACGGGCATGAATCCAAGACCCCGAAATATGACATTTGACCTTACAAAAAAATTATGTTGTATGTCATTTTAAAGGTAATTTTATTACCTTTCAAATACGGCCTCGATGGGTTTTCTGCCTCAAATACTTTTAAGCAGGGAGTGAAATCGAACCCGAATCCAAACGGGTTCAGGTTCGCTGTTTATAAAAACTTTGAACCCGAAAAATTTAACCAGGTTCGGGTTTAAAAATATAAAAAAATATTCTTGCTGTTCATGGCGTGAAAAATGTTTGATAGAAAAATCATAAAAAATATTACATTTCTTGCATTCCAGTTTGCAGTGCTCAACACTATATCTAGTCCTTTTAAGCAAACACTCGCACTTAAGAGAGAGCTATTTGCAAAAAATTGTAACCACACGAAATTTCTTCTGTAACTAAAAAGCTAAACTTGAAAAAACCGTACCAGACTGTCAAACTAGCTGGAATTCCAGTTATGACAAGCCTTATTGGAATACAGAAGTTTTTGTTCGGAATTACTGGTTGTTATGAATGATAATATTTGGAATATTTTTGAAAAATTCGTAGAAGTTTTTGAAGCTGTTAAAAAACTACCGCTAAAACTACAACAAGAACAGATGACTTTAGGCGATTTTTAAAGAATCTGGCTTTGTTTTAAATTAGAGCTAAAAAAAAAGACGAAACAAAAACATTTTCACAAAAATTATATTTAAATATTATAAAAAGAGATAACCACTTTATTAATAATCCACTTTCAATTGCAGCATTATATCTAGATAGAAGATTTAAGTAAATGCTAAGTCCCGAAGATGGTGAAAATGCTAAAAATTTAAATTTTCAAAAATTTGCAAATGCAAAGAAAAGAAGAGAATTTTATAAGAGAATCAATATCTTGTTCTTCAGAAGATGATGAAGATATGCTCGAAGAAGTTTAAAAAAAGAAGGAACGATTTTCTTAATCAAATTCTTCAAATCAGAGGGCCTTCTCACCTTGAAATTCATTATGTTGCCACAAAGAACAAATTTTAAAGAAGAAAATTATAAATAATATGAAAATAATTATAAAATAATATGAAAATTTCTTTGAAAAATACATAAATTTCCTATTGATAAAACATTTGCACTTTTTTGAAATGTTGAACCCGAAACCTGAACCGAACCCGAACCAGAATTTTTTATTTCGATTAACCCGAAAATGAACCCATTTTTTTCAGTGTTACAGTCCCTGCTTATAAGATAGCTTTGATAAATTTTTGGGGGTACAGATCAAATATTTGGGATTTAAATTACTTTTATGATGCCCAACACTGCTGACGAATTCCATCTATTTTGAAGATGGTGAAGGAATTCGATTTGTTGATTTGAAAAAAATTTAACTTTTATATATTATAAACCCCGGTGCATAAATGATTTTTCTTCTACCTATTGTTGTTAGTGCAATGCATGGGTGTATGACTTATTTTACAGCTTGATGAAAAAAAAAAACACAAAAGGGCGTTGGTTTTATCAAAGATGACCCCATTGAATGAATTATAGATAATATAAAAACATTATCAAATTTGTCTAAACTAATACATTAATCAACCTTTATATTTAATTAAATCATTTGAATATTTACAAAAATAAAGAAATAAAATTTTACCTGTTAGCGGTTGACGCTGATCTAGGTTTATCAATTGTGCTATATGGTTTTCATACTCCACGGCAATTTTCACTATATGAGCATCCTTGACGGGCATCTTTTTTGGAATCATATTGATTCAAGAAGTATAATTGAATTATTAGAAAACTTTTTATAAAATTACAATTATTCGCGAAAACACACAGCGATTGTTTTCAATACAACTCAGATAAAAATACACTTAATAACATAGTTGTAAATTTTGTCAACATTGGATAGTTAAAAACAACAGAGTGTATCATAAACAAAAAATAAGAGAAATATTTATAAAGCGACAGCAGTTTTTATTCCGTTAGATAAATTAGGTTTATTTTTTTTTTAATTTTATACCTATATCTATAACTACTTGTAAAGAAAACGACTATCCTTACTTACCTGACTTTTCTTTTTTTTAAATAAATATAAGGTTTGTTTTTTTCGAATTTTATATAAATATTCCATACAAATTTAAATAGATATAGGCTTGCTAAGTAGTTATAAATATAGCTACTTAAAAATTAAGACTAGGCATATAGTCTTGTAAATTTTTTGCTTTTTTGTCTTTTGAAATTTTTGTGTTTTTAATTTGATAAAATATTATTAAAAACTACAAAAGCTAAAAAATTAATTATGTGTTTGAAAGTTAAAGTAGAGCAGGGCAAATAATATAATTGCTATATTTCGCGTTCCCGCGCAGTCCATATACGAAAACAGCTTTCGTACAAAATGTTCAAATTGTATTTGTTGACAAAAAATAAAGAAAAGTCAGGGAAGTAGGCATAGTTGTTTTTTTACAAGTAGTTATAGATATATAATTCGAAAAAAAAAACAAACCTAATATACAAATAGAATTATGTATTTTTTTTGCCTGCACCTATTACCTTAACTGCCATGCTTTTCAAAATAAACAAAATTTTTTCAATCCAGTAAACTTTGAAAAATAAAATAATTATTTTGTCAAACAAAATATTTATTTGAAAAATAAATTTACTTAAGTCAATATATATTTTCTTATAATTTTTTCAATTTTCGGAAAACATTTTTAACAAAAAAAATTTAATAATATTACTAATCAAAATAGGCAACAGATATTGCAAGCTTTAAAGGACTTAGGTGGGTTTTATGCAAATTCCTCACTATTTTTTTGATCAAATTTTACAATCACCTTGATTATGAAAGGCGAATTAAAAAAATTATTGGATAATCTATTCCGATTTAGCCGCTTAATATTTCAAAAATAGTCATACGCCTTACATAATTAGGACATACCGTTCATTTAAACAACAAAATAAAACGAGTTCATAATTAGATCTTAATCATTGATCGTCCATTTATTTCCACAAATCCCTTTAGAATTTGTATTTATAATTATAAAATAAAAATGCATTATCCTTGCCGAAAATATCTTAAAAATAGAATTGTATTAAAACTAGTTTTTACGAAAACTAAGCAAAATTGGATAAATTAAATCTAAACATTCTAAAATATCCTTTCGTGCTTTAGCACCAGTAAAAACTATTTTACCATTAACAAAAATTAGCAAAACCATACGTGGTTTTACCATACGATATATAAGTCCGGGAAATAATTCCGGCTCATACGAACTAAATTGACCATGAACTTGATTCAAATTTTCCAAACGTATGGGAAATCGTAAATCGACAGTGGCAACAATATTTTGTAAGCGATATTCCGTAAACTTTACTGGATAACCAAGTTTTTGTAAAATACGGGCAAATTTTCGTGTACCCAATGATGCTTGAGCTTCGTTTCGTGCTCCAGTGCAAATAATTTTTCCAGTTCGAAATATTAAAGCTGTACAGCGTGGATCACGCATGCGCATTACAACACCATGGAAACGTGAGGGGGTATATTCGGAATTTCGGGTACGATTATTAATGTCTTGTAAATTTAACTCGCATGCTAAAGACACTGTTGCCACAACATTTCTGAAAAGGAAATATAAATATTTCTGTTTAAGAGTATTACAATTGTCGCCAATTTACTTACTGCAATTTTACATCATGTTGTGGTTCACTTGTGTCAACAAATTGTGTCGCTGGTTGTTGTGGTTGTAAACTGGCATGTGGATTACTCTAGATCATAAGTTTTGTTTGTAATAATTACTTAATTTATGTACTTTAATTTATTATAGTTTTTTTTTACCTTAATTGGTGTATTTTGTTGACTGCCACTTGTTAATATTGCGTTCTCCATTGCTGTAAGAATTAACTTAAAACAACAAATTGTTTTTTTTAGTCTAGTTTTTACTAGCCAAACTTAAAAAATTAAGAAAAGTTGAATAAATGCGGTACTGACGAAAATTTGTTTACAATCAGCTGTTAAGTGGTGAGTTTTTACATGTGCTAGTACTGCCAAACAACGGGTTTTCTGCTAATACTGCGTTTACATGGTTTTGCACTTAGCGAAATTTCGATTTCTTTATACATTGGCGGAGTACAAATTTATTTTTCTGTTAGAACCACACGCTAGAGTCAAGAATTTCTTTCCTCGACCGGAAGTAAAAATTGGCCTTATTGGCTTTATATAAATAAAATTTATATTGTTTTTAACAATTGTTTTATTTCATTATCTTGTGATCATTTTTGGCTATTTTTTGTCAGCTGTTGTTTACACATTTTTATGCAAAAAGCCGGCAAAATAAGTCTACACATTTGCGAGATTTTCATGAGATTTCTTTTGAATGGGAAATCTTGAGATTTGTATTGAAATCTCGTGATTTGAATGCGATTCATAAACTATTTTTAATTTTGAATAAAAAGTTGTATATAAAAAATATAATTAATTGGTCTACCAAAAAGGTAGACATGGTGCAAATTCTTGGTTTCCTGGAAATTCCTAGATGCAGCAGTTTTTTGGAGGGGCAAACAAATCTACAAACTCAAAACTATAACAGCCGTATGCATAGACATTTAATTAATTCTTATAACAGTCTTAGAGCCAATTTACACGGTAAAATTTTTGCATTCAATTATTGTCTGAAATACTTGATTGATGGCGAACAGGATAAGAAAAGCACTGTTTTCGTTTATTTTGTTACTTCATTCAAATTCGGTTTTAGAAAGAAAAAAACATTTGATCTTTGCAAAAAAAATCACCGTATAAACAGACATAACTTTTGAAGCAACTTTAAAAGGAGAATGAGAAAAACATACAATCAATTTCATCGTGTAAATTGGATCTTATTATAAAGAAATTTTTTGTTGCTTTACAGTTTAGGGTGTGTGTGAGACGGTAGCAAAGGTTTATGGTAAAAAATATTTTTTCTATGGTGAAAAAGTTTTAAATTTTTGTGTGTGAAAAAGAATCGAATTTATTTGATTTGTTTTCATTTTGCTTTAAGAAGCTTTCAAATTTTAAAACTTCAAAAATTTCTATGCTTATATCAAAAATTCTACTAGCCCTATGAGCTAGTGAAATTTTATTCACCTCAAAACTGTCAAAAATTTACCAAGAAGCATACTTCGCTACCAATTAACACACACCCTTATTTTGATTTATATTAGTGGTTCAAAAATTAATGTTATGAAAGCGAAATCAAAAGTGTGAACAAAAATAACAGAATAACACACCAAAACAAAATTTACAATAACAAGAAGCAAAGCAAAAACATCTAAAGAAAAATAGCGGTAGCTCAAAGTTGATAATAAATTTATATTTTACTACAGAGCTGTATTGCTATGGTACTAAATTATTCTAAAAAAAATCTTATAACTAAAACATAATTTTTAGCATAACAAATTACTGAAAATATAAAAAGTAATTAATTATATAATCATTATTCGTAGAAAATGCAACAAAATCAATTTGAAAAAAGTCTTTAAAAACTGACGGGAAATATTCGAATTTTTAGAAGACTTAATTTTTTGTTAACATCCATATTGTTAATTTTAATTAATTTTCCAACTTTTCTTTGCCATTTTGATTATTTTTAAAGAAATGTTCAAGATTTTATAAAATTTTTAGTTATTGTATATGAAACCCTTAAAAAAATCAACGCTGAATACGGAATTTCACAACGCTGATACATTAATTTCGTCAAAAGTGATAAAATGTCAGCTCATAGTGGTGGTGCTACGGACTGGAGTTCCGTGGTCAAGCCCCTTTTAAACAATCGTTATGGAGTTTTAAATAAAAATGAGATTCTTAATATAATCAAGGCTATTACCCGGTGGTAAGTACATAATGATTTTTAGTAAAATTCCAATTTTTCATGTAAATAAATGTAAACGAATATTTTTCATTTTTTGATGTCTCATGCAAAAAAATCAAAGATGGCGACTCAACAAAGAAAAAAATTATAGATTCTTTGCAAATATTGTGAAAATCGATTGTAAATGTCTATTTTTTTTTTGTTATTTTTATTGCAGTGAAAATGAACTTTTTGATGAGGATAATAATCATTTACAATTTTATACGGCTTTTGCAGCTTTAGCTGCTGAAAAATTAAGTCAAACTAAATATGGTGAGTGGATCGATACAATTTTTTCTTATAGTAAGGATCAAAAGTTCACCTCATAAAAAAAAATGTTTAAACATTTTTTTTTATATTATTTAATAACTATGTTGTCCTACTTTATATTACATCAATACTTACTACATTTTGGAACGATAATTTTTTAACAGCATACACATTTTGTTGATTTTTATAACACAAGTCTTTCTTATAAGACTGTTATAAGAAAAAACCAAATTTCTTGCATACGGCTGTAAATACATATATATTTAGTCCCGTTTCACACAGAGCAACTTTTGTCGCGGCGATTCTTGTCAATTCTCTTTTAAAGTTGCCTTTAATTTCACACAGAGAAACCTTTTTGAGCAACTTTCGTCTACATTTGGTTTAAAATTAATGAAAAAAAAAAACGAAGAATTAAAAAACAAAACGAAGAATGAAAAAAAAACGTTTGCCGAGAACAAGCAACTCCGTACCAACCCCCACTCTTCTTTCCCCTCTCTCCATCAAACTCAAAAGTTGCGTGGCGGATGTTGCTCTGTGTGAAACGGGACTTACATGCCAGCCAGTGTTGTCAGTTTCTTTTAAAGGGTTTATCCCCAAATATTGTTCTTTTCATTCCCAAAAATCCCAAATTTCTATTTTCTGGTCCCTAAAAATCCCCAAAATGTTTTTTAACCAAAATTCATGTTTTATTTTAATTAATTTAAAATATTTTTGTAATTTAGTTCATTTGGAGAAGTAATTGTACTTAACGAATCCAAAAATGTGATTTTGAATGAAATTAACTTTTGAAATCTAAGGCAAATAACTTATTTAAAAAATAACCAAGGTTAAAGATATTTCCATATAAATGTTTAACTTTTTAAGCAGATTTTATGTACTTAAAATCGTAGTTATCAATACAAAAGGTAAACTATTTATTGTAAAGAATGCAAGAATTTCGAATAAAGTAATTTAATATATAACGTAGAAGCTACCTGATATTTTGAGAACAAAACAAAAAAGTAGAATCAGTGTGCTGCAAGTTACAGAGTACCAAAGCGTAGGATGCCTTGACGCGTATGACACGAAAAGTAGGTCTATTTTTGTAAGCGTCAAAAGCAGCTTTCGAACAGATCAGTTGATTTTGAGGAAAACTAATTGAAGCTGTAAAAAACACTAAGTTCTTTATTTTAAATTTATTCAACAAATTTACACTACAGCTGATCAAAACTAAAGAGAAAAAAGCGTCGCATGTTCCTTGAATTTCAGTAAAGCTCGTTGTGGCTAGCATTGTAAAGCCCTGTCTCCACAAAATGGAATTACAATCGGATCAGAACATTTTCCCGTATTTTTATAGCACGTGGTCGAACTAAAAATTTCACTGAATACGAGTGATGCCTTACGTTATCACTGGCTGGGAATGCGATAATATGGAGGGTTTTCTAACGCTAACTAGTATTATAGAAACTTCTAATTCTCAAGAGGGACAAAAAATCGTTTTATAATAAATTTATGGCAAAAATTCATTACTTTTTAAATAAAAAAAATATTAAAAAATTCCACGAGTTTATTATAAAACTTTTTTGTCTCTCAATACTTCCAGAATTGTATTATTCTGTATGTATATGGTTTGAAAACCAATATGAAAATGTAAAAGTATTGCCTAGTATCGAATTTATTCTTAAAATTATTGAGAAGTATCGAATATTCTAAAGTATTCACACTATACAACTCTGTACAGTTACTACCAATTCTAAAATATTAACATGGTTAAAAAAATTAACTCTTAGGGTGTGTGTGAAATGGTAGCAAATTATGTTTTTTGGTAAATTTTTTACAGTTTTGAGTTGAATAAAATTTTACTAGCCCAAAGGGCTAATAGAATTTTTGACATAAGAATAGAAAATTTTTAAGTTTTAAAATTTGAAAGTAAATAAATTCAATTATTTTTCACACATAAAAATTATAAACTTTTTCACCATAGAAACAATATTTTTTACCATGCCTATATGCTACACTTTCACACACCCTTATTATAATATTGTTAATATTTTATCCTAAAAAATCCCCTTAAATTTGGTTGTTATTCCTAACAAATCCCCGGGTCCCCAAACGGAAATTTTTATTCCCATTTAAGAAATTAAATCCCCATTTTGGGGATAAATCCCCTAAACTAGCAACACTGATGTAAAGTATTCATTACCAAATTTTCACAGTATTGCAGAGATTTTAACTTTAAAAGATCAGAAATGTTTTGAGGCGTCGAAATGGTCTCATATGAAATTGAATATAATTTGATGCTTACTTAAATAATGTTACTTGCTTAATGTTGAATAAAAAAAAATTATATATATACATATATGTATATATGTTTTATTTTTTTTATATATATGTATTATATTCTTACTCAGGATTCAAATTTTTATCATAGCACTTTTTTTTATTATTCGACATTTGAAAGCCTAGAGGCCATTTAATAAATTACAATACTACACTCACTTAAGGTTACCTTATAATTTAGAAATTAGAACCCTGATAAATATTTATTTGATACTCTATAAATAAAATATGTAATATCTTGATATCACAATTGAAACGAGAAGAAGAATTATTGTAGTTATCCACTCTATTGGTATAATAAAAATTATCAAAAAGATAAGAAAATTGTTGTAATTATTGGAAGTTTTTTAAAAGTTTTATTTTAAAAACATGATCACTATAATTGAATTCCCTTAAAGATACTGGCGGCGCATTAAATAATAAAACCACACGCCTTTGAAGACCATGAGATCTAGTAGTTAGATGTAGTAAATATAAACAAATTGATATAAACAAAGGACAATTTACACTAAAATCTCGATAGAAATATAATAGGAGACGTATTTTTAAAAAACAACGTAACAATGTTCCAAGAAAACGAATAACATGTTCTCTAATATGTCCACGAATTCGTACTGAATATATATATCTTATTACTCGGATAAATAGCAATTGAATGGCCCTAATGTTAAAACCCCAAGTACCAGAAAATACCTCCAAACAACATAGAAATGCATTATATGTAGTACTGTGAACAATTCTTTTCTTGACATAAGCAGGATTTGTATTATATAATCTCCTCAAAATAAAAAATACCCTTGACGTAAGATATCTAATATGATATTCAAATGTCAAATGTATTTTTCTTCTCGTTAATTCTTAGAGGAAAATATCTTATGTATTTTTTTTTTTTTTTGTTTGTGTTATTTTCTTAACTATTGTTGCAGCTAGGGAAGTCTGATGATTTATATTTTTATTATTTATAAATTATTTTTTTTTATATTATTTTCATTATATTTTTATTATATAAATTGTTATTTTGGTATGTAGTATTAATCATAAATGTCCCTAGGGATTTGGTAATGTAATTTAAAGTTAATAAATTATATATTGATTATGAAAAAAATACAATTGACTAAATTGGCTAAATAAAATCTTACTAAATTCAGTTTTCTAAATTTCTTTAAAGTTTAAATATAATTTCTAGTTAAAATATAAAATATAATTATAATTTCTAGGTCAAATATAAAATATAAATATAATTTCTAGTTAAGCTAAGCTAAGTTGAGCTTTCGTTGCGTCCTTGAAAACATTTCTGGCCGAAAAAAATACTCATTACCTAGGTTATTTAAACTTGCATCTGAAAGAATAATTAGTTACAGTTATATGATTGTAATAAAAACGATTAGATAAAGGTCCTCTGGGAGAACATATACGTAGATTCAATGCTTCAACGGTCGAAGAAGTTGCAGTCGTTATGGTAGAAGATGCTTTTAGACATACAACATTATGCATATAAGCAATAATATTAAAGTCATACATGATTCACATCGATCATTGTTATACATTGGCATTACGATAATTATGAAAATATTTCTATTTAAAAAAAAATATATTTAATCTTCAAAAATTTTTTACTTGCCTCTGAATTTAATTTTTCCTCTACTTCATGTAAGTTAATATATTCGTATATAGCGGGTCGAAAGCAATTTGTTGGCCTTAAAGACCAATATTCGACTTTGAGGCGATGCTTTAGCGGCGTGCTCCAGGGCTCAGTCCTGAGACCCTTGTTCTTTTTAATGTATGTAAATAATTTTATTGAATTTTTTATATTTGCTGATGACATAAATCTGCTTTTCAAGGGTGATAAAAACTTTCTTGATTGCCATAAAACAACTATTAACTATGTGCTGTCCCAGGTCTCGATCTGGACAGTTAATAGTAAAGGCTATAGTTTTTAACAAAGGCTATTGTTTTTGGGCCACATGATTATCCACATGATTTTATAAGTACTTCGTTTGATGGGATTGGTGTTCAGTTTGTAGACACCATGAAACGCTTAGGTATAACTCTTAATAGCAGTCTAAATTTTAAAAATCACATATCTAATGTTGCTGCCAAAGTTGGAATGACTCTGCGCTCGTTATATAGAATTAATTGTTATTTACCAAAACATAAAATTAAACTAGCACACACTCTTCTTATGACCCACATAGTCTATTGCTTAGACGTTTATAGAGGTACAACTAAAACTAACATAAGCGTTTGCGCTTCATATATAAGCGAATTCTCATATACATTTTCAGTCTCAGGGTATCAGACCATGTGTCTAATTATTCCTTTAACTTTCTAGATTGTACTTTTGTTGACTTTGTACAGATAAGAGTTTTATTGACTCTGCACCGCATGATAAAAATGAATACACCATTATGTATTGTTGAGAACTTTAATTTTTCGCGGTCTACACGAAATCCACAGTTAACTCTACCGAAAATAAATAACACCAGTTTTGAGAAATCTTTTCTAGTAAGGAATGGGCTTCCAATTCATTTGAGAACCATTGATTACTCCAGTTCAATTTTAAAACGGAAATATTTAGATTATTTTAAAAACTCTTATTGATTTTGTTAGTCACAACGATAGGACCTATGATTCATAATGTGATACATTTCTTTAAGTTAATTGTAAGTTAATTTACTGTTCATTACTTATATGATTTATATAATGTATTAATCGTATATGGCCTTTGGGGCTCGGTTAAATTTATATAAAATAAAAAAAAAATTTAATTTAATTTAAAAAAAACTTAACTTTGTTGATCTTTCAACACCACTTATAAAGCATGTAAGCGAAAAATTTTTTGAATTTTATATTTTTTAATAAAATTTAAACTTAAAATAATAA
Source organism: Eustalomyia histrio (assembly GCA_949748255.1). NCBI lineage: Eukaryota > Metazoa > Arthropoda > Insecta > Diptera > Anthomyiidae > Eustalomyia > Eustalomyia histrio. The sequence continues at coordinate 58,910,787 of OX456526.1, read as the reverse complement.
AATTCAAATTAATATCACAAATTAAGTACAATACTTCAAAGTTTTTAAAACTAATAAAAAGTTTACCATTCGCGGCGAGATAATGCGTAGGTGCGTATTTTACCTTTTAACCCACTCATAATTACCGTTTTTATTAACTGCTTTATTCCATCTGAAGTGCAAATTTCTCTCATTTTTAGCTACCTTGGATGATTTTCGCAGTATTAATTTTATATGAGCCCAAAATTTTTCCACTGGACGAAGTTCAGGGCTGTTTGGTGGATTGCACTCTTTTTGGACAAATTGTATATTATTGTTTCTAAGCAATTTTACAGTTTCTCTGGAATAATGAATTGTTGCTAAATCAGGCCAAATATTGGTGGGGTCAAAAGGAGTTTATACAAAGGCAATAAACGTTTTTTTAAACACTGTTTTATGCATGTTTGCCTGTTCAATGTGCCTCGTATGACAAAAGGCTTAGTGAATTGTCCATAGCTGCAAATTGCTTGCCATACTAAGAACTTTTTTTTGCAAATTTGTCAACTTTTTTGTATTTAAATATTTTCTTTACACCTCCCCTCATATATGCAGTATAGTATTGGGATCCAGGAATTTGATTGAAATCCTCTTTGACATATGTTTCGTTATCCATCAATATACAGCCTTTCAAATTGTTCAGAACTGTCTTTAATAGTTTTCTGGACCGTTTTTTGCTTTTACATCAACTTCATCTGTTCTGTTTGGCACTTTTATTACTTTATATGATCTATGCTTATATTTTTTTTTTAACTTTTTGAACATACATATATGACACTTTAAACTTTTTCGCTTAATCTCGAACCGACATGTTTGGTTTAGACACCAGTGCATTCCTCACTTTTAACGCCAATTTTTTATTAAAAAATCCAGGAATTCGCCCAGATCCAGGTTTTCTTTCAGTGGAGTGGGTCCCCCTAAACCGGTTTATGATGTTCCTTGCAGTTGCTCGGGATGTACCAGTTAGCCTTGCTATAGCTGCAAATGAGGCATTAGGGTTAATTAAAAGTGTCCACAATTTTTTTTCTCTGTTTTTCTAATTTTGATGTTGACGCCATAATCGTTTATTTAAAACTGAAAACTTTGTATGCATTTTGTTGTTTACACATCACAGAATTTAAAAACTAACGGCACTTTTTTGTATTGTTTGTTTTCATCTCGAAATTCGCATTAGAATTTGTAAAAAATTTTTGCGTTTACATGCTTTAGTTGTTAAAATAAATTTTAACTTATTGTTTTACAAAATAATTAATTAAATTTTTGGGCAAAACGACGTTTGGCGGCCATGCCGGGGTTTCTTAACTTGATTGACACAACACAAAAAAGCCAAATTGGCTTCGTTTGTCCTGTTAAGTTACATACGCAAATATTTTTTATTTTATCAAAAAAATAAAAAACTTAAAAATCGTTCTGAAACGATTATCGAGCCAAAAGCCTTTGTTGCTAGTGCTCGGTTAATTTATTAAGATAAAATTTGTAATTATATGATAAATAAAAATAAATAAATAATTATAAGTGCAAGTACCAATAAATTGTTTTTAATAAATCTATTTTCGAACTCTGGGGATTAAAGTAGGTAGGAATTTGCAGATTGTTTATATGTTTGGCTATTTTCATTGATTTCGGCATAGCTGGGCATAACATCTTTACTCGTAAACTAACGGCTCTATTCATAACTAAAAAATAACGACTACACAACGAATGCACAACTTTCCCTTATGAGAATTTGTGTTAAAAAAAGTTGTGCACTCGATGTTATTCGTTCGTTTTAACTTATGAATAACGCTATAAATATCTAATATTTACCAAATTAAAATGGGCAGACTGCGCCGTGATAAACACCTTCTGACAAGTCCGTTCGTGCCAGTCGGCGATCACCGCACGCGGGAGGAGACCACAGATGCGAATTTAGAGAACAAAAAATTAAATTAAAATTTGTCACCATTAACATTCGTAGGTACTTTTAGAACTAACTTATTTACAATTATATAAAAAAAATGGAATAAAATTTATCTATATTTAATAATTATTAAAATTTTCGGATTTTTACTGAATTAATCTTAAATTTAAATTCATATTATATGTTAGTTAACTCCCAAGAACCAAAACATGAATACCGTAAAATAATTAATGGCAACCCAAGTTGCAAATCTTTGTAACTATCTTTACGTTAATTGAAAAAAAAACTATAAAATTATCTATCAGATATTCATGTTTTGATTTATAAAAAAATCAGCAAGAAAGAAAATTAGGGGAAAAATTTTAAAATGGGCGTGAGAGTAAAAAAAATCTATGTAGAAGAAGAAAAAAAATGTTTGTAGTAAGTTATTGAAAATTGTCGACATCACAAGGGATTCCCGACAAAGTCGTACATTTGTACAGGGTTCCCCCAGGGCTATAATCCCGTCAAAAGGTCACTTTGTAACTGTTCATAGGAGAGCAAAAACAAAAAGAAGCAAACATTAAATTTTTCCATTTAAAGCACTCCCATAAGCTCGCACCCTTGGCCATTGACAAATTATACGGTGCGATCGAGCCTGGTCGCACGGTGTAGGCTGTGTTGGGTACCCGGACACTGCAAGGCGGATGGCAATGATGTGGCGGACGAACTCGCGAGGGAGGGTTCGAGTCTAGACTTAGGGGTAAGGGGCAAGGGGTTAAAGCCCCCCTTGTGTCACTACTATGGGGTGATACGGTAAAGGTTCCGTGATGCCGTTAACCGGTCCTGGGGAAATAGAGTGGATTGCAGGGTGTCGAGTAAATGGAATAATGCCATAACGGACTTCTGCAGACTGTGCGGGGATGTTGAGGAGCTAGAGACGGTAGAGCATGTACTGTGCCACTGTCCTAGGACGCAGGGTCTCAGGCAGAAATGGCTAGGGGATAGGTTTCACGACGAACTGGGGTGTATCGCTGGATGTAATCCAGCCGATCTACTAGGGATTGTCAGGGAAATAGGACGGCTGTTTCTGATGAGGGGACTGTAGAGGAGTTATGTCCTACGTAGTTTCTATATTTCTTTGGACCTCTCAACTTTTTTCTTTATTTCTTTTTTTTCTCTCTCTCTCTCTCTCTTCCTCTATACTGAAGGGAATCACAATGGACCGCATTGGTCTCCGGGTGGAAATGCGTCCCTTGGCTGCATTTCACTTCTTTACCTAACCTAACCTTGCACCCTTGGAAAAGAACAAATTTTGTGGCTCTTTAAAAACTTTGAAATCTTGTGAATTGTAATTTTTTGCTCTTCCGACTCAAAAGGTTGCCTGAGAATATTGTTCTACCTTAAGGCAAAAGTCTAATTGGACAATATCATCAATATAGAAAGTCAAAAAAAAAATATTTTTGTGTTTTTAAATGCAAATTTGCAATAACTGCATCCATAACTTTTATATTATTTGGAAAAACTGATAGCACAACTTTTATACACCTGATGATGTTTGTTTTTTAATTTTATTACATTTGCAACATCTAATTGTATTATTTTCAACTGTCTTACATTTTCCGGATATTAATTACGAACATTCGTTAAAAGCCCTAGATTAAAAATTTTTTTTAGTAAGCGTTGTTGCACGAGAGATTTATTTATTGAATTGGCCTTGGCATTAATAATTGATTTATAAGTGTGTTATCTAGTTTTTAAACCTTTCAAGGAAAACCAAAAATATCTGAGAAAAGCATTCTACTCGATTAAAATTATAAATTTTAGTTATTGGCAGTGTATCTATTTCTCTCAAAATTTATTTCTTATGAAAATAAAAAGCGAATACTTTTTTTATCAACTATTGCAATAAAAAAATTAAATTTACATTAAATATAGTGTTAGTAATGGTAACGTAACTAAAATTTATGGCAGATGCTTTCTTTTATACTTTACAATTTAAGCGTCATTTTTTTATAGGCAGTATATTTATTTCTTTGAGTATATTTTTAAATGATTAAAGTTGATTTAATAACAATTTCCTAAATTATTTGTTTAAAAACGTTGCCTTGTAGGAACTAAAGGCCGCCTATAAAAAGAATGATTGATTATCTACTGTCAATAATGAAAATTTGAAACAAATTACGAGATGCGTGTATACAATTATAAAATTCTATTTCTAATTTAAACACATTATTTTTTGCCTCTTTTAGTTTCTCAAACACAAGTGCCGCAAATTCATGAAGCTTGTGCCATACTCGTACGTTTCATATTGATGCGTTTGGGTAAGGTCAGTGTTTATGAAATCAAATGGTTACTGCCAGCACTTAAAAGTCTCTGTGAGTGCAAAACAAATACGCAAACAGCTAAAAATGGAAGTAATGCAGGATCAAATACCGGCAGTGTCAATGCCTCATTATCCAGTATAAGCGCAGGAGTTGGAAATGTTTTACAGTTTGATTATAATATTGTAGCATCAGTATTGAAATCAAGTAAATACCCAGAAAATACCAAAAGTCTTGTATCAACAAGTAGCACTGCCGGAACAGGTGGCAATGCCAGTGATAAAGACTCACCAAAATCGGAAATAAAAAGATCAAGATCAGATCTATCATCAATAATTATACAACAATTAACAGCTCCTTTGGAGGCGGGAAAAATAACGTGGGCTCCTTTAAGTGAGGAATTAACAGATTGTTCGGTAAGTTGGAATTTAAAAATAAGGATTTTCAACTCTTTTTGAAAACTCCATATAGAGAAACTTTATGCAATTTGTTGCCTTTATATTTTTAGGAAGTTTTCTCTGCTTCAAATATATCATATTTACAATCCCTCAATGGTGCAGATTTAATCTTAGATGTTTGTACATCTCTGCCTATTTTGACACGTTATCGTCTTAAATATCAAGAAACTATTGCTAATTTAGCAGGCAAACCCTTGTATTTACCATTAACACAAGTGGAAGCAACACAAATAAAAAATACTTTAACACATATAGTCACTGATATATCCATACTATCACAGGCTTTAACTTTACCCATATTACAACCTCTAACACCCAGTCGTATAGCTAAATTATCGAAATGTGCTATATCTGCATTATATTGTGCTGTTCTAACGTCCATAGCTAGCAGTGTTTTAAATATGTCTTCTTCGACAGCAAGTGCTAAAACACAAACTTCTTCGGCAGCAGCTGCATCTACTGCCTCAGCTGCGTCAACACAATCATCAGCAAAAGATATCGATGATAATGAAGAGAATGCTCGTTTCATAGTCGACAAAGCATTGGAAATTTATACAGCTATTGGTGAAATGTTTAAAAATTCAGCTCGTTCTCATATTTATCAAAATCATTTATGTTTTGGTGCTTGGCTTTTGGTAAGTGGCATACAAGGAGCATTAGGAGCTTCGGGAAGTTCTACTGCCGGCATTAATAAAGAAGATATTAAACAATCTAAACCAAAACCATCTGAAGCTGCACCACCTACACCTTCAGCTAGGGTAAATCTTTTCAAAGTGCAACAAGGTTTTGGTGTATTAAATGCAGCCATTGCCAATCATTGCATTAAGCTACTAACCGAACTTATAGAAGATTTAAAAATTGAAACAACATCATCGTCATCATCGGATGTTTATACTGCAACAGGACAACAACAAGCTGCACCAACACCATCTTTACCAGAACCAGCTAATTTTGATGTTTTAGAAAATTATTCCACACTACAAAGGGTTATGCGTGTTTTAAATACCGCTACTTTACATCAATTATTTACATTCTTGGCTACTGTAACCTATCGCAAGGCATGTAATTTAAAACGATCAAATGCTAAAGATCGTACCGAATGTGAACCCATAAGCTATTCTGATTCTACCACCTATTTTAATGATACACTCTCCTGTTCGGATAACTCTGAAGAAGATGATAGTGAAAGTTATTTGGGTCATTGGTTTAAAGAAACCCTACAACCAGAATCTACTGAGGATAATAATCCAACTGAGGCCTTGGAACGTAATAATGAAGCGCCAAAGTCCAATTTAGTTCCGGCTTTAGATGAACCGCATGAATATTTGGATTTAGCTGCACAAATATTTTGTTTTATGGATCAGTTTTTCTCACAAAAACATTCATATTTACAACGTTATGTTAAAGCTGGTCTATCCGATCAACAAATGCTATTAATGGCAAATATATTAAAAGATTTGGATCGTGATTCGGCTAGAGGAGAAAGTGAGTCGTCGGCTGCCTGTAATAAGTGGCAATCGGCAATGATACGTTTTTCCGGTGCCGTGGGACGTTATTTACATAATTTAATATCAGCCTCGTTGTTAAGTGAATCGTTGCAATCAAATCTTTTACAACACTTAGGTGTATCACCTTGGTCTTCGGATACAAATACCTGGCCATTACAAGTTTATCCTAGCACTCTGTCAGTGTTGGTACAAATTTTGTTGCTAAAACCAACTCAAGAAAAAGAAGCTGCTTGTCTTTCCGTATGGCATCGTTTGATAAATACTCTGGTAGAGGGAGTTTGTGGCACCTCTTCGACAAATCCTCCAACTAATGTTGACTATGAAGATTTAAATATGGAACATGCTCAATTGTTGTTGTTTCTCTTTCATTCTTTAAATCTCATGCAAAAGAAATCTATATTACTTTTAACAGCCGGCGGTGTTATACGTTGTGCTGAGGTATGCCGTGATATAACGGCCGAGAAACCTATACGTAATAGCCAAATAATGTTTCTATCACGTATACTTCTATTTTTGGAATATTTAATGAAACATTTATACAATGCACCGCCAGAGTTATTAGATCAAGTACGTTGGAATCTGTTCAGCATTAGTACAATGCATGAAAATCAAAAGATTTCTGATTTATTGAATAATAAAACAAAGCTAACATCGTTTTGTCGTAAGGATATTGAAGACGAATTTCGTAAAAGTGCAGCGGATTGTATGTCAAGTAAGTATTTTTGTATCCAAAATTGTTACATGTAAGAAATTTTAAATAAAAAAAATGGTAAAACAAATTTTGAGAATTGCTATGCTAAAGATGTTGAAATAAAACTACAGTAGAACCTCGATCTTCCTCTCTTTTTTTTTGGGACAGTCATAAATCATGAGGTTCGTAAAACGTGAATGTGAAGATCGCAGGTTTTTTAAACCTTTTTTTATAAATAATAAAGCATGAATAATAAAGCAAAAACAAAGAGTATTACAATGTTTAAAAACGGTTTAGAGGGTGAGGGTTATATTTTTTTTATCAAAATAACAAAAAAAATATTTTTTGGCGAAATATTATAAATGAGAGATATCCTTATTTAATTTACTCTCGGTTAACAATTGGCACCTTAGTAAATTAGATTTCAAAACGGGTTAATTAATGTAGGTACATAATTAATAGGTGCGTTCGACGTACGTTACCGCGGGTGACGGCGGCAACCCAGTCCAAAGCATTCCTTGTAACGAAAATTGGGTAAATGAGAGCGTTCATGAGAGAGAAATTGCGTTTTTTTTCTTTTTACCAGATCTTACCAGTACTTTTTGAAAGTTAAATAAAAAATTTACAATACAAATTTTTTTCTTCTTAATAATGCAAAAAAAAAAAAAATACATTTGAAAATGAAAGAAGTTTTTTTTTGCCATTTTAAATATTGTGGGCATTTTTATAGCTTTGTGGAATATTTTTTTCTTACTCCCATTTTACCAGACTTTACCCAAAATTACCACGTACAGACCTAATATTTACGTTTTAAACGGAATTCAAACAACAAAAATTCCACAGTCAAACGTATAACTTCTTTTTAGAACAATAAAATTTTCAATAAAAACTATGTAAATGCTTGAAGACATCGCTTATTATAAATATACATATGTTTAAATTTTTTCCTTTTTAAAATTTTATTTTTAAATGGACGAGAAAATATTTCCAGGTTAAGACTTCCAAATGTATAACCGTGTTACTTTGGAATAAAACTTTCATAGCTTGTAAGCGTGTAAACCGTCCAAAAATTTGTTAAAGCGATGAACATGAATAACATAAAAAGTACGTTGACAGCAAATAAAGATGAAAGTAAAATTGATGAGTATAAAAATTATGATTGTGCGATGAGTTGCACAGAAAAAACTAAAATCGAGTTTGAATTCAAATATTTGTAAATACAATTAAAAATTTAATTGAATTTGGACCAGCAAAGGAATTTGTTATATCAATATTTTTTTGTTAAAATAAATAGAAATTTTCAATTATTTTTTTATTCATATCAATCATGTTTTTAATCATATCAATCAAAAATCTTTAATATTTTCAATTAAAGTTTTGATAAAATTTTTAATTGAAATTGAAATAAAATTTTTTATTGAAATTCCAGATTCAAAATTTAAATAAAATTTTTAATATTTTTTTATCAAAATTACAAAATTCTATTTGTAATATTAAACAACTTCGGAATAATTATGTAAATACAAAAAAAATATTTTTCAAAAAGGCACCAACAATGGAATTTTTAAATACCAAAAACTTTTTGTTATTTGTTTGTAACTTAAATTTTTATTTTCAAAGAATTTTAGTATAAAAAATTACAATTTTCAAACAAAAAATTGTTAGAAATCAATTTTGAATTTTAACAAATATTTTTAATTACTTAAAATTTTGTGAAACTTTTTTCTGTGTATGTTTGTGTGTAATTCATTAACGCATGGAAATTTCAAAATACTTTGTACCAAATATTTTATAGAAGTACCATATTATTTTTGAGGTTCCAATAGCACTACAAAAAATACTATGGTACCAACTTTACCATAACTGGTGTACGCGTATACGCAGTGTTGCCAGAAAAGTTTGTTCTCATGTTCCCATTTTAAAAGTTGAAATACCCGAAAATCCTTAACATATTGTTAAATAATAAAATTTTCCTTTTTTCTAAAATGGTTTATCGAAGATTTTTGTTTGCTAAAAATTAAAATTAAGGCAAAATTTAAGCAAATTCAAATTTTAAAAATTTTTTAAAATTTTAAAATAGACTTTTAAAAACATGATTCCTTAATTTAATTTTTAAATATGATTAAATTTTTAACAAATCGATTTGCAAAATTCTGTTCATTGTTTGAATAATTTTCTACTTTATTCAATTAATATCAAATTCAGAGAATCAATTTGATTTCTGTTGATTCTTTTCATAGAATCAATCAAATTAATTAAATTTAACAAATCAAATAACCAAAAATCATTCCCGAACAGAATCACAAAACAAATTATTCAATCGAGGCAAAATTGAATCATTGATATTAGGTGATTATAATTTATTCATAGATTCATAAAATTATTAATATGAAATAAAATAAATTATCAATACGTTATTATTTAAACAGAAATAGCTTTCGGTTGTCGATCTGGAAAATCGACACTACACTACATAGACTATGTTGTTTTTGTAAATTTATACTATGAGTGCGGTTCTCTTTAAAAAAATTAAGTTATGAACCCGAAATAACTGTTATTATTTTTTAAATATGCAAGAGGTTATTGGAAAAATAGCTGAAAAAAAATTGGTCCGGTAATGTAATATAATTGTAGTCCTGCCATAAACATTATGAAGGATTATTATTTTTTTGGTCTTTGATAACCAATATGAAGATTTATATTCTTATTGGTCTTCTATAACCATTATAAAAGATTTTTATTTTTTCTGTCTTCTATAACCACGCTAGAGTTCATTATTTTTAATGAAAATTTCTTTGAATACAGGAAGACCGAAAAAAGAAAAATCTTTCATAATGGTTACAGAAGACCACAAAAAACTAAAATCTTTTAAATGGTTATAGAAGACCAAAAAAATAAAAGTCTTTTGTAATGGTTACGAAAGACCAATAAAAATTAAAATCTTTTGTAATGGCTATGGAAGCCAAAAAAAAAAAACAAAAACAAACTATAATGGTTATCAAAGACCAAAAAAATATTGGTTATTTGTAACTATAATTTAGAGAGCAGGTTTTAAAAATTCTTGATAAATTATTATTTCAGGATTTTTTCAAATATTGGCTATAACAGTTATGTCCCTGGTTATGACGCTTTTTTAAATATGCGTAATATTAAAAATATTTTTAATAAACATTATTTTTTGTTTGTTTTTTGTTTAGGGATTTGAAATTTAAATAACTGTATGTTTTATATTTTTTACAACAAGTTCATTATCAATTAAAAATTTAATTGCAATTTGTTTGGCAATAACTTTTTCTGTGTGTTGAAACGATATCACAAATGATAAATGTTTAAAATAAAATAAGAAAATACACATATTAGGTAGCAATACGTTAATAAATGGAAATTTTAATCTTCGTCGGTTTTTACATGTAAAATTGTAGTCGCAATTTTTAAGTTAAAAGGTATTGTTGCGTTAAACTTTAGTCTTTATTTCTTTAAAAAATTGTATGTAAAATGGAGAACTCATTTTGTTGGGTTTTTAATCTGAATAATTTCCCAAAAAGTATGAAGCGGTAAAAAATTAACATTTCACTTCGAACTTTGAATTCAAACTCGATACTGAAATTCAAAACCTTTTATATCTCATTAGCGATTTGCTTTTCATATAAAATATATGGACAAAAACATGTTTTGCTACTGCAAAATTATTCTATGTAATTAAAGTTAATCCACTTTTTTTAATCTTCATAATTTGCCTAAGCATTTTTTCTTTTTTTTTTTTTTGACTTTTGCTAAATTAACATTTCAGTGTAAATTTGGTATAATACATGTAATATTTCTCTTTAGATATCCGTCCAACTTTTTATTCTCTAACCATCGTTAATGAATCATCTACATCAGCCTTACAACAAGAATTTAAATTGGATGGTTTAGCTTGGAACTTTATACTGTGCACACCGGATAAACTTAAATATCCTTTATTGGTAGATGCTCTCATCGACATACTTAGCATTACAAATATGACTTTATCTTGGCACTCCCGAGATAGTACACATACGCTGTGTGCAATGCGTTATTGTTTTGGTATATGTTTGAAGCTACTAATGGGATTGCCACCCTCAACGACACATGTCGAACAATTGCAAATAGACAAAACACCCAATTTACATTCGTTGCTGTGGTCTATACGTTGTCCAACATCACACTATTTAATAGTCAACAGTTTAATTAAACAGGGCATGTATACACAATTTGCTGAAACATTGTGGAATACTGTATCCGATCGTGTAAGTGATATACGTTTTAGTTTAAAACAAACCATTATGGGTATCGAGGCTTGCAATGAGAATATTAATCAAAGTAAGTCCGGCAAGAGAGATAAAAAAACGAAAACAAATTTAATAATTATTATAATTCCATTTTTATTTTAGCTAATCCTCCTTTATCGTATATTATATTACTGGATGCCTTATTATCTCATATGTATGCTATAGCCTGGGCTGAACAAGAAGGCATTAAACCACAAAGAACTTCTTCGTCGTCTAGTAATGGTGGCGTTACATCACCGACTACCACAAATTCTTCTCCTAATGCGTCTGGTTCAAGTACAGATGAATCATATGCTTCTGCCGCTTTTGATAGCAATGATCAGAAAAGTGAAGGTAGCACCGATTCAGTTGCTTTACAAGAAAGACAACAGTCCAGTAAAGAATTACTACAGGTGTTGGTTAAGACTTTCCAAATATTACGTGACACTATACGACATAAAATGGTGCAAATATTGCCTTTGGCTAATTTTACACCCGCTAATATTTTAGAATGTATATTAAGCATTGCCAACTCAAAATTTGACTATTGTTCGGAATTAAGAGAACAATTCCTTAAATTGTTGGACAATAAAAATAGAGAAGTTATAACTTCCGATTGGACCGATTGTTTACTTGTGTCCGAATTGGTGTCGCCAAATAGTTCTTCATCGGCTTCACAACAACAATATCCGGTAGAGCAATACACACTGACCGTAATAGATGCTCATATAAATGAATTGACACACGATAATTATTATTCAACCTTAAATTCCTTTAAACATTGTCTAAAAAGTTTAATGGAATTAATGAATTTACTACTGACCAACAGTCTGCAATTGCAACAGGATGCAGTGTGTAAAACATTTGTAGAGAATCAATTAAAACCCATGATTATTGAAATGTTAATGGATCCTCGTATGGAATATGTGTTTGATATAAGTGAAGAATCTCTTCACATTATATTGATGGGTGTCGATCAATGCGATGAGCAACGAAACCTTATGTATTCCAAATATATCTGCAAATATAATTATCGCTTCTTAATGGAATATGCAGAAGAAATGAAGAGTTCTACAAGTTCTAGCAATCAAAGTGTTATATTTAACGAGTCCTTACTGTTTGCGGTTATTAAATCAATGACAGAAATGTTGGGAAAACCAATGGGTCTTAAGGCCATACATGAATTCTTTACACAAAAATCTACCGAAGAAAATAACAGGCCAACTAAATTGGTAGATCTTCTGCTATCATTTACTGGCACAAATTTGTCAGTGTTGTATGCGAGGAAACTTTTACAATTTATAGAAGAATTATTTCAAATTTCGCAACAAGAGTCATTGTTTCCTTTGGAGGAATTAACACAATGTTTCGCCGAGTTGGCTAATGTAGATGAACAAAAAATTAAATCATGGTTAAGGCATATTATCTATGGACCACAGGCGACACAAAATTCTTCACAACAGTTGGATACACAAATTGAAAAATTGCCAACAACTAATACAGCAGGAGCTCAGGGAGGAGCTACAGCTTCTAGTACACCTTCCAGTAATGCTCAAACACCCACTAATATGGCTACCAATTCTGCTATACCCAGTTTATCCGAACAACTGGGTAATCAGTCATCAGCCTTAGATAATGCTGAGGCTATGGATATAGATGATGACAATGGAACAGGTAATGCTACACAACCAGCAACCGCCGGTGGCCAACAAAGTAGCCTTCAGGCAGGTCAGTCTCTAAGTTTATGGCCACAACCACCTACGGCTGGTAATAGTTGTATGGCTACAAATCAATCAGAAGCCATGTCTACACAAGATGATCAGTTAATGCCCACTCAACAAACAGAACGTAATGGCTTGTTGTTACTAAAAGTCATTAAATACATAGTGCAAGATGGTAAAGGTGGTCCTAATGGCGTGGCCAAGATATTATTTCAATCTCTTTTAGAATTGGATCAATCATTAATAACACCATCATCACAAGAAACTAATGATTTTTCAGATATTTTACAAATTATGATTTGTTTGGCTGACTGTGCGCAGGGTAAAGGACATATCACACTGTTCAAAAATACCATAATGTGGTTGGAGATGACTGAATGCCAAGTATTGGAAAAATTTCAAACTCTTACCTCTTCTCTGGTTATGCCCTCAAGTTTATTGGAAAATATAAATGCTTTACTACGATATCTACATGAACTTTTACAAAGTTTGGGCTATCGTGGCAGCAAATATCAACAACAACCTCCATGGGATGATGATGTTCCAACAGACTTGGAGGATCTGATGGAAGATTTGGTTAATGAGCAGCAGGCAGAGGGAGAAGACTCGTTTGTAGATGATTCCGATGAAGATAGTTTGAATAATAAATTATGTACTTTTTCATTAACCCAAAAAGAATTTATGAATCAACATTGGTATCACTGTCACACCTGTAATATGGTCAATACCGTGGGCGTGTGCTCGGTATGTGCCCGGGTATGCCATAGGGGACATGATGTCAGTTATGCCAAATATGGTAATTTCTTTTGTGATTGTGGTGCCAAAGAAGATGGTTCTTGTCACGCCTTAAGAAGACGTTTAACATCAGGTCTCTCGAGTTTGGACAGTCGTACACAACAAAATGAGTATACCAGCTCGACGGGTGTTAACTATAATTCTTCTGTCAGCAATATGCAACAATTAAAACGAGCTCAAACACCACCCTCCCAAAGTGGCCAAGCACAACAAACACATATGAGCCCAGGAATGGCATCGCCTTCAAACCCACAAACTTCCAACTCCGTTACTTCTTCTCCTCTCAATAATGAACGTATTTCCATGTTAGCTAAACTGTTGGAGTCATCTAAGGATTCACTAAAAAATTCTGAACAATGGAATATAATAGTTCGATGCATTTTGGATTTCTTTGATGTTCTAATGCCAGCCATTAAAGATAATTGTGATTTATACTCAATAGTGGGCTGTCATAAACGTGCTAAGGCTGCTATCTTGCGTCTTCATATGGGTGAACAAACTTTCCAACACACAGATCAATTAATGCAACCAACATTAGGTTCACAAGAAGGAGCATTTGAAAATGTACGCATGAGTTATTCGGGTGATCAAGGACAAACAATAAAACAATTGTTATCATCGGGTCTAGTACGTAGAGTTGCTTTGTGTTGCCTGTCTTCGCCACACGGCAAACGACAACATTTAGCTGTATCACATGAAAAGGGTAAAGTGACCATATTACAATTGTCAGCCTTACTAAAGCAAGCTGATGCGGCTAAAAGGAAATTAACATTAACCCAACTATCATCGGCTCCTATACCCTGCACCGTATTATCACTTACCGCCAATCCAGCAAATGAAGATTGTTTAGCCGTATGTGGCTTAAAGGAATGTCACATTTTAACTTTTACTAACACGGCAGCTACCAGTGATCATATTGTTTTGACTCCTCAACTGGAAAATGGTAATTTCATTAAAAAGGCCTTATGGTTACCCGGCTCACAAACTATGTTGGCTTTAGTCACAGCAGATTATGTGAAAATTTATGAGTTGTCAGAAGATGCATACTCACCAAAATATTACTTTTTAGTGGCCGTGGGCAAAATAAGAGATTGTTGTTTTGTTTATCAAGATGGTGTCTACTATATGTTGATTATAGCCTCTTCCGGTTATATATACTATCAAAAATTGGACGATCAATCTTTGGCAAAACATGGTGATTTTTATGTAACCAACACATTGGAATTAAATCATACACAAATAAAAGATGTCAATGGTCAGGTGGGAGGAGGTGGTGTCTCTATCTACTATTCACACACACTGCAATTACTATTCTTTAGCTACTCGGTAGGTAGAAGTTTTGTAGCCCCCCTAACAGATGTTAATAAGGGTGTAAAATGTATAACACATCTGCAAACTACGCCAGCAGCGAAAACTTCTTCGAAGGGTCCACCACAACCCCTATGTCAATGGACTGAAATAGCTGGTCATCCCGGTTTAATATGTGCCATGATGCACACTTCTAATAATCCAGTAATCTTTATGTTTACACCAGACCGCATTATAATACAAGAAATAAAAGCACAATCTTCTAAATCGCGTATAATGGATATGGTTGCCATAAGGCATACTGTTGCAGGAGTTGAGAAGACCACTTTGATTTTACTCTGTGAAGATGGTAGTCTACGCATATTTACAGCTCATCAAGAATCCACTTCATTTTGGTTATCACCACAAGTGCAACCACTTAGCAATCAATTGTATACCTCCAGCCTTAATAGTAGGTATTCTTCGTCAGCCGGTAGCAATAATAAAAAACCCAAGCGTAAATCATCGCATCAGCAAAAAACGGTGGCACCCAATGGCTCACCCATATTTCCTATAGATTTCTTTGAACATTGCACCATGTTGCCCGATGTAGATTTTGGGGGTAATGATTTATTACAAGTCTACAATAAGCAAAAATTGAAAACTAGACTTTTTTCCACTGGCATGTTTGTGGGGTCAACTAAACCTACCGGCTTCACATTGGAGGTCTTTAATAATGATCCCAATATGGTAATAGTGGGTTTACGTATTTTGCTTGGCACTCAAGATCCACATCGCACACCTCAAAGTGTTAGCATATTGGGGAGAACTATACTGACACCAGTTCGCAGAGCCAGATGGTTTGATATTCCTTTGACTAAAGAGGAGATACTACAATCAGATAAATGTGTAAAGCTTATTTTTTCTAAATCAAGAGATCCGGAAAATGTTACCATGTTAGATTCCATAGAGGTATATGGTAAATCTAAAGATCTTGTTGGATGGCCAGATGATACTGATGAAGTGGCAGCCTCTGGGACTGCAAATGTTACTGCTAATGGTACTTCTACGTCTGCATGTGGAGCTTTAGATTCTTCCACTGCTAGCGATGAGGGTTTTAATTCTATAACACAACTGGATAAAATGGTTACCATGCTTTTAGAGGTTTTAGATTGTTCGCTGAGTCTTTTAGGTCAGGGCTCTTCTTCCAATGCAGCATCTTCGATATCGGCCACAATTAAACAAAGAGCTACCAAGACCGCAACTTCATTACTTTTACTACCCACAGTCAATCAAGTACAAGTACAATCCAGATTTGTTTTAGCCACTTTGTTTGGTAATCGTCAGTCGTATCATAATTACAAAGATTATGAAATGTTGGTGTATGTCAATAATGAATTACAGGTGAGTTTTGCTGAAAATAATTAAGACTGTAATGTGTTTTTATAAAAAGTAGTGTGTAAAGTTTAAAAAGATGTTTAAAACAAATACAAATGTATGTGGAAAGTGGCGTAATGTGGGACATACTTTGTTTTAGAAATGTTTCTGCCTGCTTAGAAAAAACTAACATTCTTCATCTAGCATTATAATTAGCGGGACGCGATTTAAACACTTGTTTTAGATAAAAGTGGGAAATTTTTAAAACCGGACCAAAAACCAAATAATTTAATTCCATTTCCTTTTTGTTGTTTCTCATACAAAATTTAATTTAAATGTTAGTTTTTAGTTAGTTTTAGAAGTCGAGCCTTTAAATAATTAAAATAAATTCAAGCCGGTCTTCCATTTGAATTGTAAAATAACCTTTTTTTTTGTTAATTCACTTGCTTTACAGTCTTTAAAAACAAAACTTGGCTGTCGTGACACTTTACGAGACATCGATCCAGAAGCTTTTTATCGTTTAGTGTTAATTGTACGCAGCATTGCTACAGCCAGACCACAAAGTTTAACTAAAATATGCGTCGATAATAAATTTGAAATTGTCACAGATTTAATGGAATTTGTTGAAAAACTTTATGAAATAACACCCCAAATAGATGAGCCAACATCGATGGTTAAACAAGGTTTATCACATACCGAAACTATAGTCCACTGTTTAGTGGAAATAATGCATGCATTTGCTTTAGCCGATATAACGCAAGTGGAACGTGTTACTTTAATGTTCATAGCACTATTGAAAAATGAATCAAGTGTTATATCGCATAGTGCTAAAGAAGCTATAATTTTGCTATTGAGTCCCAGATCAAAAAGACGTAAAGTGGCAATAGTAACACCACCCGCATGTTCGACACCAACTCCACCAGTAATGTCGACAACCACTTCGGTAGTAGCTGCTATTACTGGTTCGGCGGGAAATAGTGTAGAAGATGCCTTAGATGAGGCTGCCGGAATTGCAAATCCCATTGTAGCTGCTGCAGGGGGTGCGGGCTCTTCTTCACCACCATCTTCGGTACAACGTAGTGGTAGTTCAGAATATGTTGCTGTTCCTGGTGCGGGTGCTAATGATCCCAATGTTATGATGGATCATTTAGAAGCTTTTATGGGTGGTGGTTTTCCACAGCTGCTTGGTTTACAGCAAGATGCTGACGATGAAGCTATAATGGATATTGCAATTGCTCTGAGTTTACAACAACATGATGGACCTAGTGAAGAACCAGGCTTACAACATTTACAACAAGGTCTATCTAATCTACAAGGTATGCGTAATGCTGCTGCTCAATTACAGCATGCTCAACAACAATTACATGCCGTCGCTGTAGGTGGTGGCAGCAGTGGTAGTGGTGGTGGTGGCGGCGGAGGTGGTGCTGCAGCCTCTTCTGCTGCTGGTTCGGATGATGAAGGTTCTAATGTTGCTACTGACGGTTCAACCCTACGCACTTCTCCCGCTGAGCCAGTGGGTAGTGGTGGTTCTGAAAGTGGTGGTAGCGGTGTTGAATCGATTGGAGGAACTTCAGGACGTAGTAGTACCTATGGAGATGGCGGTGCCACTGCTTCGCCACCCCGTGCCATTGGTGGCAGCTTAGCTAGTGGTAGTAGCGGCAGTAAAGGTGCAGCTGGAGGTTCTCTATCAAGTACTGTTATTGCTGAAATGCCAACAACTAGTCGCGCGGCCTTGGAGGCTAGTCAGAGTAATGACACTGAAGAAATTGATGCTACTGAAGATGACAAATTGGCAAAATTGCATGATTTAAGGTAAGATATTTTACTTATAAAGATAATTTAAAAAACCACTAAGATTTCATTGGTTATGTCAACGGAAAAAATTTTTGGTGATAATTTAGAGAGCATAAATAAGTTTCAAAATTGTTAAAAGAACTTGATTTTAATACTTTGTTTTTTTCAAACATAGTTTATTTGGAAATTTTCTAATTATAGGGCTATTCTATAGGTCTATGTTGTTTCATACATTTATTTTTATTTAATATTTGTGATTAGAAAGCCCCATTGGTCAATTAATGAATTACAGTATTTCATATAATAACATTATAAATTGCAACATTATTCAAAGTATTGTCTATCGTTAGCCCTTACTTTTCCCCATCTTTCTAGTAGCAAATGGATTCCGCGCCAAAAGAACTACTCCGGTTTTGAGGTAAAGTATGAATCAAGCCAATTTCTGATACCCTGTTATGAAGTGAAGCGTATTCCAGTAAGGGTGTTCTGCATCGATCAAAACAAATGGTAGTCAGAAGAGGCAAGGTCTGTGCTATAAGGCGGGTGAGCCAAAACTTCACATCAACTGTTTTCCAAATAGTTTTTGACCGGTCTTGCAACATGTGACCGAGCGTTGTCATGATAGAAGATTATGGCCTCGTGTCTGGTCGAATGTTCTGGTAGTTTTTCGTTGATTGCTCTCTTCAAACGAATCAATTGTGTTTGGTACAGGTCCCCTGTGATCGTCTGACTCAATACAAAACACCCTTCTGATCCCACCAAATACAGAGCATTACCTTGGTGCCATAGATAATGGGCTTCGGCGTTGATTTGGCTGTTTGGCCGAGCTTAACTTATGTATGACTTTCTGCGGGGGTTATTGTAATGTATCCATTTTTCATCATCAGTAACAATACGATGCAAAAATAATTTCTTTTTGTAGCGCTTAAGCAGCATTTCCGACATGCAAAATCGCCTTTCAACGTCTCTCGGCTTCAATTCGTATGGGACCCAATTTCCTTGCTTTTGAATGAATCCCAATGCTTTTAAATGGCTTGTTGTGTGACCAATGATAATGAGTTGGTGCATGTTGACCGTAAGCTTCTACCAAGAATCGATAACTTTCAGCAGCCGTTTTCTTCAAATAAAAGGAGGTTATCAGACTTCCCCGTAAAACATCTTTTTTTAGGCACATAATTCGACATTATTATAGCGATTAAAAAAATGTGTGTTTACACTTACACTTTGACGTCTATCGAATACTGAATTAAAATGACAGATTTTTACCCTCCAAAATACCATAAGTCTGTTCCCGTACGTTACCGCGGGTTCCCAAACTTACCCAAATTTACCCAAAAGCGTTCCCGTACTCGAAAATTGGGAAAATGAGAGCGTTTATGAGAGTGTATTAGTGTTTCTCTTTTTACCGAAAGTTACCCAAACTTTTTCTTTGGGTAAATTGGGTAAATTGTCAAAAGAACAGATGATAAATAAAAACAACTGTTTTATAATTGTAAAAAATAAAACTAAGGAACTTCAGCGATGCTAATTTAGCCCTTTTCGTGTTACAATAAGCGGTTTTTTACTTTCTAAAAACTGCAAATATTTTCAGTTAATAAAAAAGGAACAGATCGGCACCTTTTAATTTTTCTTACCGCTTTTTTTTTGAAAATTGTAACCCCCTCTTTAACATTGGCACGTAATCACGAGATTTTTATATACACCACTTTGAAAAAACGATGAAAAAAGCTAATAGACATTAAATTATGAAAAAATATATTTTTTAGAAATAACTATGTGTGTTTTTTCAAAGAGGAAAATATCAAAATCTCGAAATTTCCTGCCACTGTAAACGGCGGAGAATTTTAATATATTTTGTTTCGAGTCTTATTTCAATTTTCGCATTTCTCCAATAGCGCGTTTTCACTTGTCGTGTTACACTTATTGCACCTAAAAATTTGGCATCACTGATGCATTTTGACATTTTTTTTTGGGCTAGAAAAGTGGTTTTTTGCGTTCCCGTACTTTTGGGTAATTTTGTCATTTTATGAGAGTATTTTGTGCTTACTCTCATTTTACCGAACTTTACCCAGAAAGTAAGGAAACAGAGCTCATATTTGTTATAATTGACACAAACCATATGTGATAATTATGACATCTGTTGTCCAAGTCGACACTATTAACTTGTGTACCCAATATTTCCAGGTTCATGCTGTTTTCCAAGGGGATGGAAGAAATAATCCTCTTATTTCCCAAAAATTTTAAATAAGCAAAAAAAGCACGTTTTGTTCTGCGACTTTTCGCATCTACCGCTCATAAATCTCGTGAATAATGTATTACTTTGTTTTTCATTAAAACAACCATTTATTGAAATACAACAAACAATTTTAATAACTTTTATATTCATTATGTAGCTATAAATATGTATCCTTTCATATATTCTTTTTTGCTTATGATTTTAATAACGAATAAAATAAATTTGCCCTACAACAAGAAACTTTGTGGGACAATTTGAAAGTAAATTGAAAATTGAAATTTATCAATTAGAGTTTTAAAAAATCGGCCTTTTCAATGAATCGGATTTCGGAACATTAAAATGAAAAACTATTTTTTATGAAACGTAATTTTACTTAGAAGCCAGTTTTATTTTTTAAAGATTTTATAAAATTGATATTTTTATAAAAAATAATCTAAAATAATAAGAAATGTGAGTATTTTTCATCGTAAAACGCCTCTATTAAGAATATAACACTAAAAGTTAGGATTGTGATAATTTGATAGTATTTAGTTATTTTAAAAAAGCATTTTAATTTTTTAAAATTTTAAAAGTTTTATTGAATAATCTTAACTAATAACTATTAATAGTTCCGTTCGTTTACTCTATAATTGGTACAAATTTTTACTGGATGTCATTCGTTTACACAAATCCTCAGTTAACAGAAAGAAAAAAGAGACAATAAAGTGACAGATCGTTGTAGAGAGTTTGCAAATTCCAGTAAGGACAAAATTTTGCCATCAAAAATTTTCAAGCACAAAAAACATATGATTGAAAAACATGTGATAAATTTTTATAAATACAAATAAAAATGATTTACTGTTTTTACCCACATTTTTTGGACATTCTTCCGAGCAGTTGGGTATCGAAAATGAGCATAATTGGTCGAGCGGTTAAAATTGGTGTATTTTAGTACAATTTCATAGAAGAGACTGGTGCATAATATATTTTCTCATATTTTTTACCAGTTGCTTAGAAGTGTATAGTATTTTGTATTCACCTCAAAAAAATTTTTTCACCACAAAAATTTTTTCATTAATAAAACTTCTTTTCACTACAGAATTTTTTTCCACCAAAAAATTTGTTCTCGCATCCAAAAAAGTTTTTTACCTCTAAAATTTTTTTTCACCTCCATAATTTTATATCAAAATGTTTTTTACATTTTTTTAGGATATGGGTGGAGGGTATTCAAAGATTCGGCACAGCCGAATTTTAGCCTTGTTTTCGCATTTGGTTTTACAACCCGCATGTTAACAAACTTGTAATTTATCGCAAATTTTCCGTTCCCTTACTTTTTTTTAGAAAACTTTGATTTTGTGAGTAATTTTGTCTTACTCTCTGTAGTTTATCACTGAGTAATTCTTAATGGACTTGACACAGAACTGTAAACGAATAAAAAAATAACTATTACTACTGACTGCAATGTAAATTTTTTTTATATTGTGTTTTAACTAAGCGAATATGTTGTCCGATATGGCAACTCTGGCTAAAATAGTTGAAAATATAAAATTATAAAAATATAAATTTAAATAAAAAAAAACTGGCTAACCGACACAAAAACCCCTGTTTTGGCTTTATTCGAATTTAAGAAAAAGAAACTGAAACCGGAACGTTTTCTAAAAATTAAAAAAAAAAAAACAATTAACCTATTTTCGGTTTTTAATACTATATTATTAATATTTGTCAATAATATATTATTAATATTTGTCAATAATATATTATTATTTATTTATTTTATTTTAGAATTGGTATCCTGGAAAGTATCATCTCAAATATCAAAACACTTGATAACTGCAATGGTTTACAAGCCATACCTCTAATACAAGTAATCCTAATGTTGACCACAGATTTGAATGGTAACAATGAACGTGATCAAAAGATCTTGAATGATCTTCTGACAGCTTTAGTTGAATACGTAGAAATGGATTCCATTTCAAATGCTTCAAAGGTAAAGTTTTTTAAACATTTAACTAACTTGTTTCTTACACTGACAATTATTATTATTATTACACTTTAACACTCAGATGAAAGATAAAAGTCTTAAAAATGAAGTTCGTTTAGCTCTGCTATCACTCTTTGGTGTTTTAATGGGTAAAACAAAATCAAAACAAGCTGGTACCACTTCACCTCCCCATCAATTCAAGGATAATGCCTCATTTGTAGCCAGTACTACCGCTAGCATTTTAAGCAACAATGGTGCTTTCACTTTCTGTTTGGTCGTTATGGAATCCTTACTACAACATTGGAAACGTGAAAATGAGGCTGCCACCCCTGTAGCCAGTGGTGTAGTAAGTGCTATTGCATCCGGTCCCAGTAATAATGTTAGTACTCCCGTTGTAACTGGCTCAGCTGTAACACCAACACAAAATAGTCTCTTGAAACCGGTACGCTATGGACCGAAACCCGATTTATCTACTTTGATACCACATAATTATCTTAAAAATTACCCAGACATATTTGAATCGTATGATGCTCTATTAACTGAGATATCTGTACGTTTACCATATCAAATTTTACGTTTATCTGCCACACATCCAGGCACTTATGATTGGTATCACAATTATTGTGAAAATATGACTTACACTTTGTGTGAATACATGATGTTGAATTTGAATGCTTTGCTAAGACGTCAAGTGCGTAAACTTTTAATGTATATTTGCGGTAATAAGGAAAAATTCCGTATGTTCCGTGATGGTCATTCATTGGATGTCCATTTCAATTATGTTAAGGATTTATGTAATCTTTATAACACGAAGGTAAGTGAATATCATAAATGTTGTAATTGACTTGATTTTATTTTTATGAAATTAAAAGATAGACATTTTTTATTTATTTATTTGGAAAACTGCCTATAAGATTGTGCATTACTTGTATGGCTCAAAATAAAAATAAATGTTTTTCTTAGTGGAAAAATTCTTTTGGCAAAAAATTAATTTTGGGTTAAGAAATGCAAAAAATATATTTAGGCGGATCATAATGGCTTATTATTATTTGCGGAATCCGAACCTGTCTATAAAATTATCATAACACATCACCTTTTTGAGTTATGCCATTTTTTTTATAAAATCCGTTTGAAAGCTAAAAAAATATATTTAATTATTCTGCTTTATGAGAACATTAAAGAAGCGAATAAGTTCACACATTTATTAACTTAACACAACCAAATATATATATTACAGTAAAACCTCACGATATTAACACTCCCAAAGAGAAAAAAGTGTTAATAACAATTTCCTATGAACCTTATCAAAATTTTAGACAAATTCTTTGAAGTTAGGTAAAAAGGTCTTAAGTCAGAAAAATGCATTTCGAGTTTTCAATTGGGCTTAACTCAATTTTTTCTTTTGAAAAAAAAATGTGTTTATTGAGGTCATAGTTTCCATGCTTGTTTCCCATTAGTTCCATTTCAAACAGATTTGCAAAAAAAAATTAATAATTTTCAATTTAACATTACGAAAAACTACAGTTTCTGACTTAAGATCTTTTTTATATTAATGATATAATTACAAATTATATCCGAATTCCCTAACCGAGTACTAGCAACGAAGGCCTCTGGTGAAAATCGAACGCACGACCCCGGCACTTGTAAGCTAGCACGCTATCAACTAGCTTACCGGGGCGCTTAGAGACTGACTTAAGCCCTTTTTCCTTACTTTAAAAAATTATGTTCCTTTAACAAACTCCAATATAAGGGACAAATTATCTTCATAAGTCACTATCCACTATTAAATAAAAATAAAAATTTACACTCAGAAAAAAAAGATAGTAAAAAAATCTGATTTCTGCTATTTTTTTAAAAAAAAAAAAAAAAGTCAATATAAGCGAGCATAATGGGAGTAATTAATTAATGATTTCATTAGCATTGCATTGATATCAAGTGTCATGAAATTATTTCATTACGATTTTCTTTTTTCTGTTTTCCTTTCACGATTTCATGTTAGCAATTATTAGGTCTGTACGAGGGTAATTTTGGGTCAAGTATGGTAAAATGAGAGTAAGCAAAAAAATTCCCTGAGAAAGACATAACAATTTCCAAAACACTGCGAACGCACTAAACTACATTTCATACCCAAAAATAAACGTCAAATTTATTCATATTTATAAAATATATTTGAAATGGCAAAAACCTACTTACTCCCAAATAATTTGCAAACTACTGTCAACGCAATAAGGTTTAGGAAATTACTTTTCGAATATTTTTCTTAAATGTTTTTTATACAAATATGTAAATTTTTTTTTCTTTTACTTTTCTGATTAATTATACTTGTATTATTTTATATTTAATTTAAGTTCAATTGTTTTTCTAATCAATCTATAACAAGTCTGATTCTAATACTGTAAATTATAAGATATTTTGTCTTGTTGTATTAGAAATCCAATTTAATAATAAATACAAATACAAAATACAAATTTTCAAATGTATTTTTCCATTATTAAGAACAAACAATTCTTTATTGTAAATTTTTTAATTAAATTAAATTTTGTTTTCGCAAATAAAGAAAATAGCTGATGAACAAAAAGTACGGTTAAGTTCTGGTAAAAAGAGAAACATAATTACTTTCTCATTTACCCAATTTTCATACAAGAAACGCTTTTTGGTAAGATCGGGTTGCCGCGGGAACCCGTTGATTTAAATGTATTCTGCCATTTTGAAAATGTCTTTTTTTTTTTAATCAATTTTGTTGAATTTTAAGCAGAGTGCCGTTATCGATTCAAAATCCTCTCAGCTGACTATCGTTATTCCTAAAATATCGTTACCGAAATAGCCGGAAAATCGTTACTCCTAAAATACCGTTACCAAAATAGCTAAAATACCGTTACCGAAATAATAAAAAAACATTGCCCTTAAAGTTAGGTTACCAAAATAATTGAAAACTGCTTTACCCTTAACGATTACCGCATCGTTTCGCTTACCATCTACGGTTTTTATTAATTTTTTTGTGTGTTAGTTTAAGCACTTGAAATACACGAATATCTAAATTTATTCTTGCTAAATTCAAGTTTTAGGCGTCACAGTCACAGTTATCTTAAATTAAGTTGTTATGGAAAAAAAATATAAAACATTCAAGAAATACTTATGGAAAGCTTATTTTACATAAATCAAGATCCCAAGATTGGATGTGATTTAGATTATGCATAAATCAAAAATTCAAAAACTCTTCTATGGTTTCAGAAATTTTGTAATTATGCTTTTGGGCTTATTTAACATTTTTCTTTGCTTTTTTTCCCCTCATCTTAGAATATGATTTTAACAAATCAATCAATACCGATACTAAGTTATGACTCATTGGTAGAGCTAACTGAACACATACGGACATGTCAAGAAATTAGTCAAATACGTACTGGAAATTGGCAAAAATTCTGTCTCATACACGAAGATGTTATACCCGTACTTATTGAAATTGCCTGCTATCAGCTGGATGATGGTGTATCACCCATTATACTACAGCTACTACAAGCCGCCCTCTGCAATAATATACAGGCAGTAAAACAACAACAGCAATCAGAAACTGCTAACGGCAGCGCTACAGCGTCCACAGGGGCAAAATCACGCACAGATCGTGATAAATCTGAAGATATTGAAATGTCATTTGATTCGAAATTCGATGCTACCCACTGTACTACATTTGTTCATCAAATATTCCGTTTTGTTTCGGACACTTTACTCAACAAATTTGTAAGAATCTTTTTATTGGAAACAAATATAACATCTATAAGATGGCAGGCGCATTCATTGATTTATGCCATTTATGATTATGCCAATGAGAGACAAAAGGAAAAGCTAATAACAATCTTATGGAATATGTGGCCATTGGTACCACAATTTGGCCGTCGAACTGCTCAATTTGTGGACATCTTGGGTTACCTAACACTGAGCACAAGAAGTATAACTGAAAGATTACCCGAGTTTACGGAAAAAGCTGTAGAGGTGCTACGACAACAAAATGATTTGCTATCAAAACATCCAAATGGTTCTATATACACGGCCTTGGAACAAATATTACAGATGAATGGTTATTATTTGGAATCAGAACCCTGTTTGGTGTGTAATAATCCCGAAGTACCCATGGCTAATATTAAACTACCTGCTATTAAATCAGATTCCAAATTTACTACATGCACTATGATTGTTAAGTTGACACAATGTCATACCATTTCCAAGTTAATACTACGCATAGCCGATTTGAAACGTACCAAAATGGTCAGAACCATTAATATATATTACAACAATCGTACAGTACAGGCAGTGGTTGAGTTAAAAAATAAACCTGCCATGTGGCACAAGGCTAGAACTGTCACCTTGCAATCTGGCCAAACGGATGTGAAAGTAGATTTTCCCTTGCCCATAACAGCCTGTAATTTAATGATAGAGTATGCTGATTTTTATGAAACCGTTACTGGATCTTCGGAAAATCTACAATGTCCACGCTGTAGTGCCGCTGTCCCTTCATATCCGGGTGTTTGTGGCAATTGTGGTGAAAATGTTTTCCAATGCCATAAATGTCGTGCAATTAATTATGATGAAAAAGATCCCTTCCTCTGTCATTCATGTGGTTTTTGTAAATATGCTAAATTTGATTTTAGCATATACGGTCGAGTATGCTGTGCTGTGGATCCTATAGAATCGGCAGAAGATAGGTCAAAAACTGTACAAATTATACATTCATCATTGGAAAGAGCTGATCGTATTTATCGTCAGTTGTTGGCCAATAAACAAATGTTGGAATTGCTGTTACAAAAATATGCCGAACATGGGTCTTCGGATCGTTTAATGGATGAAAATTTAGGAACTATACATAGTACTTCACAGGTGAATAAGGTTATACAATTTTTGGCACAAAAATATTGTGTAGAATCACGTCAATCGTTTGAAGAACTATCGAAGATAGTACAAAAAGTCAAAGCCTGTCGCAGTGAATTGGTAGCCTATGATCGCTCCCAAATGGATCAAACTAATTTACCACACTCTCCGTATAAACGAGATAATTTTAATATTAATAAATGCTATGGCTGCGCCTTGGCCTCCACCGAACAATGTTTAACCTTATTGCGAGCCATGGCATCTAATTATGATTGCCGTTTGGTTTTATATAGCCAGGGTTTGGTGGAAGAACTGGCACAGCATAATTTACGCCGTGGTACAATACAAATACAAGATGAAGTACGAAATCTTTTGGTGTTATTGACTAAAGATAATAAAGATGCCTGTTTGAATTTATTGGAGCTGATCAATGAAAGAGTTAAATCAGCTTTATTGGGCTCTATACCACTTAGCAACATAGATTCGGCTATTTATCATGAAATGGAGCTGCTAAGAATTTTAATATCTCAAGATGATTTCTGTTGGGAGCAAAAACTAAAAATTGTATTTGAATTATTCCTTAATACCTGTCGTTGTCCCCGGGGTCCCGCCTATTCGGTCATACAACCTTGTTTGCATATAATGTTAAAATTAATCTCACCTACTATACCATCAAGTAAACTCAATCGCGACTTGAGTCCTTCGGCATTATCCTCCATTAATTGCATAGAAGGTTTAAGTGTTGATTTTCAAAAATGGTTACAAAATGATCCATTACATTCATTTGAAACATGGAAATCTAGAATGCCTGCAAATACTTTGAAAGATCAAAACAAGCGTTATAAGGCATTTGTGGCAGCAGCGGCGCAAAATTCTCTACAAGATGAAAATATATTAGCGGCCGTTTTGCAATCGGTGCAGTCATCGGAACAACAGTTAAATAAAGCAATAGAAAGACAAACTTCACAAGAACCGCCACAAATTGCAGCCACTGCTTCAACTTCGGAAACGAGAGAAGTGGGCAAAAAACTGTCACGTATGAAATATTTACAGGAAAAATATGGTCAAAGATGGCGTTTAAATGTTTTAAATCGTGGTCAACCATTAAGGCCTTTAGAGCTGACGGCTACTTGGTTACAACCTATACTCTTTAATAACAACTCCAGATTCCGTAGGCCTTTGGTTTGTACTCTAATAACGGTCCTTAGCAGAACCCATGACAGGAAGAGAGAGATTTTAAATCTACTCACCACTTTCTTGAAACATGTGGGAGAGGCAGGAGAAGCTAGCACAGATTTTCTATCATTATATCGCCTGTTGGCCATTGATACACCTTGGCGTCAATATTTAGCATTAAAGGGTGTACTCTTGGAGATCTCGCAACTATTGACTGAAGAAATTAAGAAAATACATCGTCTGGAAGAGACAACCCTATCTTCGGATCTATCGCAGGGCTATGCTCTAAGACAATTTGTAGAACTGTTAGCCTTATTCCTGGAAAATCCTCAAATACGACAAGTCTATAAAACTCGTCTACTGGGTCCAGTATTAGAGGGTTATTTGTCATTAAGAAAATTGGTAGTACAACGTACACGTCTCATAGATGATGCTCAAGAAAAGCTCTTGGAAATGCTGGAAGAAATGACTAGTGGTACTGAAGAAGAAACTCGGGCATTTATGGAAATTCTCATAGACACAGTGGAAAAAACACCCATGAAAGATATAAAAACTCCGGTATTCATATTTGAACGTTTATATTCCATTATACATCCCGAAGAAAATGATGAATCCGAATTTTTCATGACATTGGAAAAAGATCCACAACAAGAAGACTTTTTGCAAGGCAGAATGTTGGGTAATCCATATCCTTCTACTGAACAGGGTTTGGGTCCTTTAATGAGAGATATTAAAAATAAAATTTGCACAGATTGTGAATTGATTGCTTTGCTGGAAGATGACAATGGCATGGAGCTATTGGTGAATAATAAAATAATCAGTTTGGATTTGCCGGTTAAAGATGTCTACAAGAAAATCTGGTTGGCCGAGGGTGGCGAAAGGGATGCCATGCGAATTGTTTATCGTATGAGAGGTCTTTTGGGTGATGCCACCGAAGAATTTGTTGAAACTCTGAATAATAAGTCACAAGAAGAAGTCGATACTGAACAACTTTATAGACTAGCCAATGTATTGGCAGACTGTAATGGTCTCAAAGTGATGCTGGATAGAATTGGTAGTCTACAAAATATAACCAGATCTAGAGAACTGATACAGGTGTTGTTAAAACTATTCCTTATATGCGTAAAAGTGCGTAGATGTCAAGAAGTATTGTGTCAGCCTGAATTGGGGGCCGTAAATACTTTGCTGAAGGTGTTACAAATGTGCTTACAATCCGAGTCTGATTCTTTGCAGTCATCTGTTACTGAACAGCTGTTGGAAATAATGGAAACTATATTATCCAAAGCAGCCAGTGATACTTTAGATTCATTCTTGCAATTCTCTTTGACTTTTGGTGGACCCGAATATGTAACAGCATTAATATCCTGCACTGAATGTTCAAATGTGCGCAATAATCCTTCAGTATTACGTCATCTCATAAGAGTCTTGGCCGCTTTAGTTTATGGCAATGAAGTTAAAATGGCTTTATTATGCTACTACTTCAAAGATATCTTAGATTTTGATAAATTTGACTTAGAACGTACGGCAGAGGAAGAATTTAAATTGGAACTTTTCTGTGTGTTAACCAATCAAATTGAGCATAATTGTATTGGCGGTACATTAAAAGACTACATTGTGGGTTTGGGTATAGTAGAAAAGGCCATTGAGTATATAACACGTTATGCGCCCTGTGTTAAACCCACTCTATTACGTACCGATTCGGATGAACTGAAAGAATTTATATCACGCCCCAGTTTGAAATATATTCTCAGATTTCTTACCGGTTTGGCTACCAAACATGAAGCCACACAAGTGGCTATAAGCAAGGATATTATACCGATCATTCATCGCTTGGAACAGGTATCCTCTGATGAACATGTTGGTAGTTTGGCGGAAAATCTGCTGGAGGCACTATGCACTGATACGTCTACATCTGCGCGTGTTCAAGAGGTACGTGACTTTACGAGGGCTGAAAAGAAAAGATTAGCTATGGCTACCCGTGAAAAACAACTAGATGCTTTGGGTATGCGTACCAATGAAAAGGGTCAAGTAACGGCTAAGGGCTCCATATTACAAAAAATTGAGAAATTACGTGATGAAACTGGCCTCACCTGTTTTATATGTCGTGAAGGTTATGCCTGTCAGCCCGCTAAAGTTTTGGGTATTTATACATTTACCAAACGCTGTAATGTCGAAGAGTTTGAATTGAAATCGCGCAAAACTATTGGCTACACCACTGTCACGCATTTCAATGTGGTTCATGTCGATTGTCATACATCGGCCATACGATTGGCTCGTGGCCGTGATGAATGGGAACGTGCTAGTTTACAAAATGCTAATACACGTTGTAATGGCTTACTGCCACTTTGGGGTCCTGATGTCTCTGAAGCTGCCTTTTCGGGCTGCATGACGCGTCACGCCAGTTATATGCTAGAGAGTACACAACGCTGTGAAATTTCATATTCGAATAGTATACATGATCTGAAATTACTACTAATGCGATTTGCCTGGGAACGTAGTTTCCATGAGGATGCTGGCGGTGGCGGTCCTCAATCAAATATGCATTTCGTTCCCTATCTATTATTCTACGCTGTCTATTTGTTGCTCTCTTTACGTTCGGCGGCTCGAGATAGTAAAACTCTTTTGACTTATCTTACGGCTGCTGCTTCGGAAAAATGGCTAGAGAGTGCATATGAAGTGGAGGGTCCTCTATACATGTTGACTGTTTCGCTGGCTTTACACTCTCATGAAACATGGCAAAAATATCGTTTGGCTCATCTTAAACGTCTTATTGCTGTAGCTCAAGCCCGCCACATTTCGCCATCTGTTATATGCAAGGCTTTACTAGCTCCAGGCGATAGGCAAGAAAAGGAATATTCAGTCTATAAACCTTTCCTAATGATATGGGCTTTAATGGATCTTATCTACAGTACACTCTTTAAATCGGTATCCACACCCAAAGAGGAAGATTGGTCTATATCTCTGTTCAACTATATAAGGAAAAATGATGAGACTATGTTAAAACATACCGACTCTATATTGGAAACATTTACCGATGACTTTTTACCCTGTACATCGTTTGAGGAGTTTTGTGATGTAGCTGGTAAGTAAAAAAATTCGCATTAAAATTTAAACTATTGCCTAGAAATAACCCCAAAATTTATTATAATTCTCCCCCTTTAGGTCTCTTTGGCGATATTGCAAATCCCCAATCATTTATTGAACAAATATTGCAGACCTTACCTACATCGGTACCATCTTCATCTTCCTCGACATCTGGTTAACATTAAGTGGAGAATGAGGAGTTGGAAGTGGATAATTAACAATATGAACATGATATATTAATTACACTTTATAATATTATTACATAAACATAATTAATACTGCTACTAATAATCACCTGCTTAATATTTCGATCAAAATGTAGTTTATTCAATTATTTAACATGCACTTAATCAACAATATTCAATAAATTATTCGTTCACATACAATATATAAAATTTAATAAATTTATTTTGGTTTTATTTTAGATCAATAAATTAAAAATTAAATTTAACACTACCAACATTTGAAAGTTTTACAAAGAGATTAATATTAGACTCTATTTTTTATGAGAAATATCAATCAGCTTTTTTGCACCGTGTACAAATGGCTATCACAAATTAAAAGTTTAATTTGTGCAACTTCAATTAAATTTGTTGCCTGCTTTTACTTTATTATTTTGTTTATTTTTCGATTTAGAAAAATAGTATGAGTTTTCTTTATCTCAATGTCCTCCTCGGTGTTCCCTTAGTTCTCCGGGCACCAACTGTTCTAAGATTTATCATCTCCGCGCAATTACAGTGTTGCTAAATTTAAAGCCATTTCACCACCTTTTATCTCTTCTCTATTCCCTTGTCAAAGACAATAACGCATTTACTAGTAGGAAGAATTTCCTGAGTGTTGCCAAGAAACATTTTTACGGACTCTGACGACACGTACGGATTCTTGAATCCAGCTTCTACTGTACGTTTACGGTCCGTACAGTACGTATCCGACAAAACTTTTACGTAAACGAAAGATTAACGGACCGTATAATTGAATTTTCAAGAACAATACGTTTTGACTCTGTTTTGGTGTATCCGGTCTGTAGCGTCAAATACCGATGACCGATTTTCATCACTTTTTCTTCCATTGCTTTTGGATTCGTTTTGTTGTAAAACAAGTTTTACGATGATGTGTGCAAATTTATGCAGTTTTGCAAATGTCAGACAATATGACAGTTAAGAATAAATTTTGTAAAAAAATGTGCAAATTTGCATAGTGTGCTACATCATATCGTAAATACCACCAATTAAAACTAAATTAAAATTTTGTTTTATTTTTTTTCTTGGTTTTCAATGGGGGTATGTAAGCGGCCGTTATTAAAAATATTTTAAGGGATTCAAATCTACTTCGATGTTCCTTAAAATCCGTTTTCTGGTTCGTATATGGGTACAGAAAACTGTTCGTGAACGGAGTTTGATTCTATTCATAACGGCCGAACACGGAACGTATTGTTTGTTGGATTGTTTATTCCAATTTCTTAAATAGTAAGAAACAAGTACAATAATTATTGTAAGTTTAACATTTATATGACATTTATTTTGTCTCGA
The DNA here is from genome assembly GCA_949748255.1 of Eustalomyia histrio. Taxonomy (NCBI): domain Eukaryota; kingdom Metazoa; phylum Arthropoda; class Insecta; order Diptera; family Anthomyiidae; genus Eustalomyia; species Eustalomyia histrio. The sequence goes on along the minus strand of OX456526.1, from coordinate 58,877,804 downwards.
TGTTTGGTGTGCGTTTTGCAAGTAAAAACTATCAAAAGACTAGATTGGTTTACTCAGTCCAAACAGATGCGATAAAAACTGTCGTTTATACTTATAGAAACCGTTTTTTTTATTTCTTGCATAAAAACTACACAAAAATGTTGTAATGTGTAAACATTGCCGTTTTTAAATAATTATTCAAAAAGTGGCAGCACTGATTTTTCATAAGAATTCTAATAGAGAGAATACACGTTCTGATACACCACCTGGTGTCAAAAAGTCGAACCTTATATCCCTTAGGAAATAAATGTTTGCAACGATGATCTTTACGCAAATTAATAGCAACAAGAAAAACCTTTAATAACAACAACACTTAATATTCATTTATTACTTGTCTAAATCTCTTCGTAGCAGATTTTAATTTTTGTGCAATTCCTCAGTTCGAATGTTCGGTGGAAGTGTTAATCAATTTAACTGAAGTGAGCATTAAAATAAATAATAAAGAAATTTGTAATTTATTTTGAATAAAAAAAAACCTTTAAACTGTTTGCATTAATTTTATGAAAAAAAGTGTTTTAAATTTAACATAAAGTTGCGTCTGCAAGCCAGTCGGTGTTTTTCTTTTGTTCGGTCATTCATTTTGTTCGCTTCTTAAGAAAAAGGAGATGGTGTGTTACAAATATATAAGCTCTATAAAATCTAAAATAAGAAAAAATATGTCGTAAAATTTGTTAAATGGAAAAAAGCCTTCGAATATATTGGCTTAAAAATTATAAATAAAAATATGTATGTAAAACATATACACATAAAAAACCGATGTGTTAATTTTTGGCAAGTATGTAATCTAAAAAATGTGTGTAAAGTTGTGTTTAATAGTTTAACAAAAACTAAAGGGACAAGGAAATGAAGAAAGGTATGTGTTGTTTATTTTTTTCTTTTTGGTTTTCCCTTAAAATGGAATAGATTTAGAGAACAACATAGTTGCCATACACATTTGTCGCTGCATTATATGGGGGAATTTTAAATAGCTTAAAACCCCCAAATATTCGGATCTTAGTTTACAAGAAAAAATTCATTTAAATATTTTTAATAAAATTTCATATAAAATTCGATTTTTAATCAAACAAAAGATTACTTAAAATAAAGCTCATTTTTTCTCTCTGTTTGTTAAAAATCATAAAATAAAAAATTATACAGGCTTAGGTCATTATTTTGAGTGATTATTTTTGTATATAAGGTACCTCTACCCATACACTACGCATTATTATTAGCAATATCATCGCCATTTTGCCATACATACACAGTGCAATTATTGTACAGTACTTTACACAAGATATGGTACAATTGTTTTCTTCTATTTTGGAGGGATAAAAAATTTGCCCAATATGACAAACACATTACAAAATATTTTACAATTTTAATTTTTGTGCAACAAAACTCAAATGCTTTGTTATTTTTTCCAATATATTTTAAAACCTTCCAATATCACCAGTGTGTTGATTTGACGAACAATGTTGTATGTGACTTAAATCGAAAACAGCTTTTTAATCTAGAATATTTAGTTTCGTGAAAATGAGGGTGGACTAATAAGGCCGTGACTTTTTGCATAAAACACAGGTTTTTGGATAAAAAATCATTTTATTTTTCAACATAGTCTCCTTGGAGCTCTATACACTTTGTCCAACGTTTCTCCAATTTTTTTTTTATTGATTCCAAAAAATTAAAATTGTCGAGGTCATTAAAATAGGTTTGTTTGTTAGATGATTTCATCGTTAAAGTCAAATCTCTTTCCGCCAAGCCATTTCTTCCGGTTTGAAAACAAGAAATAGTCACATTGAATTTTTGCCATGGAAACTGCCATTTTCTATTTTGTCCTCAAATCAAATTACGCTGTAGTCTGCTAAATGGACCCAGCATGTACAAATTTTGACAGGAGTCAACTACCTGTTGACAGGAGCAGTGTTAAGAGATGGGAAATTCAAAAATTCACGGCCCTGTTTACCCGCTCTCGTATATTAATTCGTATTAGAAGTTTTAGTTAAGGCAATATAAATGTAGTAAAATATTGGGCATTGAAAATCCCATGGTTTTCGATTTGCATCACTTACCTGATTATCAAAAGTTTTCATTATTTGCTGCGTATGTGCGGCAAGGTGTTAATAGGAACATTCACTATAAACTAATATCCATATACTATATTATTATTATTATATATGAATAATAATTTTCGCGTTATTACTCTTATTGTGAACAAATATCATATTTGTATGAGATTTTCGCACATAATTTACCGTTCAAACACACAGCTATAAAATAACGTGAAAATAAAAAAAAAATTGCAAGAAATTTAGAAAAATTTCTGTTGAATAATTATTTAAAAAGTGACAACACTGTATAGACTGTATTGTAAATGTTTTTCTTATTCTAACTCCAACTAAGAAAGATTTGCCAATGATAGTATTTTTGGACTAATTTGTCAGACTTTGAAATCTCGTATCCCGTCTGTGTCTGTGGTATTTAACAAAAAAGCTTTTTAGTACCTTCCTTTAGGTCAAGAAATAAATGGTCGACTAATATATAGTAGATTTTAAACAGCTAAAAGGAATCATAACCCGCCTGCACAGTAAGGCAAAAGGTATAAAACAAACATGATATAGGAACCAATTTGTAGTAAGTTTATTTAACATTCTAAGTGTCTAAAAAACACAATTATACGCAAAATATAAAGTAAAGCAAATTTTTTTTTTTATTTTGGTAAAAATAGATTTTTTATTAGAATTTTCAAAATGTTACAAATATATGTAGGTAAAGATTATTTTTTTTTTTCATAAAAACATAAAAAAATGTCTATAAGTAAAAAGAGGACGGATTACAATTCAATTATGTGTAAAAAATGTGTATATAGATTCAATAATCTACACTATACTACTTCAAATTCATAGATTTTGAACAAAAAAAAAACTATTTTTTATACTTAAAAACTACAACACATAAAAATAAAAATTTGTTATGAAAAAAATTAACTTTAAATTATATTTAAGGATTTAATATAAAGGGAGAGAATTTGAGTTATCTTTAAAAAAAAAACAATTTAAGTTTTTAAAAATATATGATTTGATTTCTAAAATCTAAGGCATTAATTGATATTTTTTGAAATATATATTGTATAAAATTTTTAATTTGATTCGATTATATATATTTATACAAATTTATTAAGACACTTTTAGGTATATATTTTTTTGTTTTTTGATTTATAATTTGAGACAATTAAGAATAATTGTTAAAACAACACACTTGGTGTGTGGTATATATAAAAAAAAAAGTTATGATAAGGTTATAAATTTTAGAATTTTTTTTTTCATTATAAAGCTTCATTTTTTGTAATGCAGTAAATTTCTCTTTAAGTGTCAGACCGAAAATTTAATAACAAAAAAAAGGAAACATTTAAAAGTTTAAAAATTCAAGTTTGTAATAGAAATGTGTTAAGCGATTAATTAAATAAACTAATCAAATTTAAAATAATAATATATTAGTTAAACGTAAAAACTTTAATTTATTAATCAGTATTCGTGTTTTTAATAAATCAAAATCATTCGTGCATGTTCTGTGAAATTCAAATTCCCGTGAAATTTGAAGTTATGTCACTATTACACTGTATTTTAAATTTATATTAAATTCAATTTCAATATTTTTGTTTTGAATGTAAATGAATTTTCACTTTTGCCTAAAAGAAAATTCCAGAAAATTTACGTTTGTTTCAATATTAATATAATTTCGTAAAAAACTACCAAAAAATGTTTCAAGAAGAAATTTAGATTAATTGACCAATCAAAGCGTTTATACACCAGTTTATAAAAATTTACTTAATTTAATCAAAATTTGTTTAATCATAATTTGAATTAATTCAAAATATTCTATTTGATATATTTTGTTTAAAATTTTTAAAAAGAATATCTAGTGCAGTTCTTTCAAACTGAATTTCGCGAAAACTATTCAATATTTTTTAAGAATTTTCTTTGAAGGCAGCTCTTGTATATTCAGAAAACTTTGTAATATATCGACGTTAGCAAATAAAAAAAATTAAAACAAATTTGCTTTATCGTCGAATAGTCACAGTCTACACTGCGTTGATTTGGTTGGGGATAAATGATTTAAGTGCGTTTAGATAAATATGTGAAGGTATAATATTGAAATCAAATTTTTAATTATTATTTATCTTGTAGCTGCAGAATATTTATTTTACTTCTTAATTGTTTATGATTTAGATTTGACTTCACATTAACCGCAAACTAATAATAAAAAATATATATAAATAAATAATTAATCAAGTTAATTAATTAATCAAGTTAATTAATTAATCACACTCTTTTGATTGATCACAATGTTTGATTATTTAATTAATCGCATTACAGGTAGAAATTGTTAAATTAAGAAATTTTTTATAAAAATCATTTTTGAAAATTTAATTAGATTTAATGACACTTATAGAGATATAACTGTAATTGGTTTAAATTTGTATCTTTCTATATATTCTTTGCTGTTATTTGTTTTGTACACTTTGAGATTTTAGTTTATAAAACTTATAATTAAACTTTTTGCAGTTTTTTTTTTGTAGCAAAAACTAACATGGACGGATTTAGTTAGCAAGTACTAAATATTTTGTAGTATAAAATCGTATTATTCGAGTTAAGTTTTTTTTTTCTTTTTAAAGGCATTCGAATTTGTTACATTGACTTTTTTTACTTAAAAAAGAAAAAAATAATACACTTCTTTTTTTTTACTGGCTGCTATTATTTGATATTATTTGTTGCAACTAGACTCCCATTAAATGTAGCATATTGAGAACTATGTGTGTACGACTACGCATTAAATATATAAATACGCTAAAAACTATTAATGATACCGACATGGAGGCACGCCAGCCCATATTGTATATGGAACAATATGGACATTGCGAACTACCGCATACTTCACAAATATTCAGCAGATATGTAGGTAAAGCATCGAATATAGTTTCATTAAAACGTTCTTAAAAAAAGAAAATGTATAAATTAAATGTAAAAATGTGCTAACAAAAATTAAAATTATAAATTTACCTGGTGCATAATAATCATAAACACGTATGGGTAAATATCTAGACATATTAGCCACAGGGAACCAACGTTCAATAGTGAAATTAACACAAACATCTTCTTGATCCAACTGAAAAATAAGAACGAAAGAAAAAAACATAGTCTGTTAGAAAAAAAATTCTTTATACAACTCATTATTTTTTTAAATACTTTTACTTACATAATCAAAATAGAAATAAACTTTATTGCTGGAATATTTAGCTCTCTTTAGATTTCGTACACGATTACTTAAAACATAGGCATCTAATTTTTGTTGTTGTATCCAATAGCCAGTAGGTATGGTGACATCTAAAATAGCCATACCAGAACGTTCAGATTCTTCGCGATTTATCCAACTATAGAAAAGATCAGAAATATTTAAATTAAGTTTACTTTCAAAAGTAAATATGAAAACTTACTTTTGACATGCTATATAAGAAATATGAGACTGATTTCTACCATGGAATATAGCCTTAGTATGTAAACCGAATGCTGGTACTGGCGGTTTGGTTTGGAATTTTTCAATATCAACATTATATTGTACATGCATTTGTAAAATAGCATAACCGGCACCCTTAGCTTGTACCTTGACTGTACCCCAGGCATCAGGAATCTGTAATAATAAAAAATTCATTTAAAAACTCTTTAACAAAAAATGCGTTTTTAATTTTGGGTTTTTTTTTTTTTTGCGTAAATTTATTAAATTTAAAACTTGTTTTTTATTGAATTATAAGCAACTTATACCATTCAAATCAACTACAAAATATGGCAGATCAAACATTTTCTTTCATATAATTTATAAACGCTTAACCAGAATTAAAGAAAACGTACGCAAAGTGCAAAATTTGTAGTTGTTGTTGTCAAATTTGTCAAGCAACGTACTCGTATATAATTTTGGTCGTACGCTAAAATATTTAATATTTTATTTTAATAGCGTTTCCAGGCTTAAGTTGTTAAGACGAATGTGACGGTTTGTGTCTAAAACGGGCGGATGGTTGAATTTTGGCTTACCAACTAAAAGTTGCACATACGAACAGTTTTATCCTAATCAAGTTCACGCCCAACTCACGTGGATAATTTAAATTACTCTCTCACGCTCATTTATAACTTGTGATTTCTACACGATCTACAATTTTGTCAGTTTAGGGAATTTATCTCAATTGGAGATTTTATTTCGTGAATGGGGATAAAAATATATGTTTGGGGATAATATATTAACAGCGGTATTCATAAAAAAATTTTAATTCAAGTTTCAAATGCATTTTAGTTAAAAAACATTTTAAGCCTAAAAATGGTTTATTAAAAATTCGTATTCATAATCAGTATTTTAACTAAAAAAAAAACGATTTAATGTTTTTTTTTTTTTAACTTAAAGATGGCAACACTGTATTTTTCTATTTGTCACATTAATCGTAATGATGCAAATCAATGATTACTAAACCATACGGTACTCGTTTCTATGTATTTTTTTTTATTTTTCAGAAAAATATTGTTTTTATAAAATAAAAAATTTATGAAAACTTGTTTATTAAATAAAAAGAGTCAAAACAAAATGCCCAGTAAAAGTGTTACATGGATAATGATTTTATTGTAGATAAAAAAGTATTCAAATAACCGGTTTTATTTTCTTTGTTTTGATTAAACAACACACCACTACATAGTTTACTTTCAATGAATAATATCAAAAAATATTATTTCTGCTTTAATTCTTTATCCGGAATTGAAAACGGGTCGATGCTCTTTTTGTAAATTTTCGTCTGAAGATTTTTTTTAAATTTTGGCCATACATTCTATTATGAACAAAATACAATTAAAAATATCACATTTTTCAAATAAAAATGGTTCTTACCAATTCTTTTGATTAAATATAGAATGTACATTATTTATTAAACAAAAACAAATAAATTCATTTGATTAAATGAAAATTTTTTGCAAAAATCTTTAAAATGAAAATAAACACAAATTAAAAATGTTTAAAATAGGGTCGAACCAATTTTAAAATTCGTTTATTTGCACAAGGTTTAAAAAAGGTATTTTAAGCTAAAATTCGTTTACGAATACAATTTTAGCAAATTTTACTTAAAATTGGTTTGAAATAATGTTTGAAATTTGTATGAATACCGCTGTAACTATTTAATTTGTAATATTTTTTTAACCCTTTTATTATTTCATAATTTATAACAGTGTAGTGTAATACTTTTTCATTCGTACTAAAACAGCGTTGTATTTTTAATCCAAAAACGGATATATTTTCATAATGTTTTTCAGACTAAATTACAATTATATACAGAAAAGTACAACTGTGCAAGTATTTAATTTGTACTTCCAAGTATTGAGAATGTAGGTGTACAATATCCAAATGCTCAATATTTTTGCAACTCTATATCAGTGAATAGTTTAAAGTTATACTACGTTCACATTGAACCCTAAAATACATTTTATCGTTTTATCGACTTTAAATTTCATACAAATTTTAAAAACGGAAATAAGTATTTTGGGCTTCAGTATAAACAAATTATTGGACAATTTTGTATCTGGCAAGAATATCTAAGTAGAAATTTAAATTAAGAGAAAATTTGTATCCATCTACTGAAATTGTGAAAAATTTTAATACAAACACCATATACAACAAAATTTCTTAAGCTGATGAATCAGATGATTTTGGTACTAAAAGTATTTAAACTATAAACTTTGGTACATACCATTTGTTGTGGTAATGAATATTGGCCCATTCTTGGCTAGTGATGCCGTATGGCATCTCGATGATTCTCAAAAATGTTGTTCGACGACGAACATGTCCATTTGTAGGTCGATTTTTTAGAGAAAGGACTTAATTTTAAATTTTTTCCGGATTTCGATTCGGGACCTCCTATCACCATCTCCACCAAAATTTAGCATTACATAAAAAATGTCCTGGCCGGTATTGGCTTAACATAATAAGATCTCCTAATCTTAAATTTGTTATTAGCACAAATCAAATGAATGTACATATAACTTGCAAATGATTTATATTACTAAAATTTGTTTTGAATCAAATTAAAAAATTTGTTTTAAAAAATATTGTTTTTTTAGAAATTAAATTTTGGGGATTTTCGGCAACACTTACGAGCTATTTATTCAATCTTAAGCCGCTATAGAAATTAGAAAAATACATACAAAACAATAAAATAAACTGTTTTTTTTGTCGCGGGCGTTCTATGCTTCTTCGTCGCGATCAAACCTCTTTCTTTTTATTTAACTCTGAATGAAAACCATTTGCTTGTGCAATGACATCAGGGATGGAAAATGGAATTTTTTTCGGTATCAAAAAAAATTCAATAGTACTTTTTTAATTCTAAGCGTACTAATATTTTTTTTATTTTTAGCTAAAAATAGCTTAAAATATAAATTCGTTTTTACATAAAATTAACAAACGTTAAAAACATTTTTTTTTTATATATGTATATAAAACAAAAAAGATTTACACATTAAATTAGAGATCAAGTTAATATAAACTTTAAATACCCAAGCAAAAAAAAATAAATTTATCACATTTGGTTGAAGCTAATTGTATACACCCAGCAAAAAAAAATGGTAGTCATCATCAGCTATCATTCGTTTATGATTTTTTTGATATTATTCTAAGGAACTTTCAAAAGAATTCATATGTTAATATTTCAAATGTAGTGATTTGGATATAAAGCCGATGCATATGTTAAAAAATCACTCTTCATTACTTCTAAAGATATAGTATGTTATATTTTCTGAATCTAAAGCATTTATTTAAAATATTGTTTTCCGATTATTCAAGTCAAAAATTTCAATTCGAAAATAGTTCTGAAGGCCTCTTATATTTTTTATTAAATCATTTTTACATTTTTGTTTAATGCATTTTTCAACTTTTAGTTGTTATGGCGACACAATCTGAGCATTTTTGCACTTTTTATTTTATTTAACACTACACCATTTCTAGCTTTTATTCAGAATTTTCCAAAATAATTTTAAAATTGTTTAAAAATGTTTTAAAATTATCGAAAACAATTTTAAAGTTGTGTAAAAATGTTTGAAAATTATCGAAAAAAATTTTAAAATTGTGTAAAAATTATTTGAAATTGTCCAAAAAGGTTTTAAAATTGTTCAAAAATTATTTGAAATTATTCAAAAATATTTTAAATTGTCTAAAAATGCTTCAAAATTGTATAACCAGTTTTTTAAATATCCAAAAAAAAAAAAAAAATTTGTCCAAAAATTCATTAAAATTTTTTAACATGTTTTGAAGTTGCCCAAAAAAGTTTTTTCATTATTGCAGAATTATGTATTTGTTTTAGTAAAGAGTATTTCTATATCAGTGCATAAAGTTCGATTCTTTAAACTTATTTTTCTGCATTCTTAAGATAAGTGAATATTAAAGTTTTATTTGGGAAAAGTGTGTGAGAGTATCAAATGTGTCTCGGGAGTATCACGGTATTTTCTTAAATCAAATAGTATCAAAAAAAGTACAATTGTATCAACTTTTCCATCACTGAATGACATTCATCGGCAGTGATGAATACATTTAAAAAATGCTTAAGAGTTGTAAGAAGTGTGCTTCTCTATTTTAGTCTAAATGTTAAATGTAGTATAAGATATTAGCTCTGTTTTTGTGGAAAACTATCAACGTTAGTGTCATAGATTAAATATAAAATACATTGGGAAATGTATTAGTAAAACATTGCAACTCGTTACTTAGCTTTAGATTATTTTCTGAATCTAAAGCATTTATTTAAAATATTCTTTTCTGATTATTCAAGTCAAAATTTTCAATGTGAAAATAGTTCTGAAGGCCTCTTATAATTTTTTTATTAAATCATTTTTATATTTTTGTTTAATGCATTTTTCAACTTTTATTAGTTATGGCGACACAATCTGTGCATTTTTGCACTTTGTATTTTATTTATCACTACACCATTTCCAGGTTTCATTCAGAATTTTCCAAAATAATTTAAAAATTGTTTAAAAATGTTTTAAAATTATCGAAAACAATTTTAAAATTGTGTAAAATTGTTTAAAAATTATCGAAAATAATTTTAAAATTGTTTTAAAATTATTTCAAATTGTCCAAAAAGGTTTTAAAATTGTTCAAAAATTATTTGAAATTATTCAAAAATATTTTTAAATTGTCTAAAAATGCTTCAAAATTGTATAACCAGTTTTTTAAATATCCCAAAAAAAATTGAAATTTGTTCAAAAATTCATTGAAATTTTTTAACATGTTTTGAAGTTGCCCAGAAAAGTTTTTTCATTAATGCAGAATTATGTATTTGTTTTAATAAAGAGTATTTCGATATCAGTGCATAAAGTTCGATTCTTTAAAGTTATTTTTCTGCATTCTTAAGATACGTGAATATAAAAGTTTTATTTGGGAAAAGTGTGTGAGAGTATCAAATGTGTCTCGGGAGTATCACGGTATTTTCTTAAATCAAATAGTATCAAAAAAAGTACAATTGTATCAACTTTTCCATCACTGAATGACATTCATCGGCAGTGATGAATACATTTAAAAAATGCTTAAGAGTTGTAAGAAGTGTGCTTCTCTATTTTAGTCTAAATGTTAAATGTAGTATAAGATATTAGCTCTGTTTTTGTGGAAAACTATCAACGTTAGTGTCATAGATTAAATATAAAATACATTGGGAAATGTATTAGTAAAACATTGCAACTCGTTACTTAGCTTTAGATTATTTTCTGAATCTAAAGCATTTATTTAAAATATTCTTTTCTGATTATTCAAGTCAAAATTTTCAATGTGAAAATAGTTCTGAAGGCCTCTTATAATTTTTTTATTAAATCATTTTTATATTTTTGTTTAATGCATTTTTCAACTTTTATTAGTTATGGCGACACAATCTGTGCATTTTTGCACTTTGTATTTTATTTACCACTACACCATTTCCAGGTTTTATTCAGAATTTTCCAAAATAATTTAAAAATTGTTTAAAAATGTTTTAAAACATTTTAAAATTGTGTAAAATTGTTTAAAAATTATCGAAAATAATTTTAAAATTGTTTTAAAATTATTTCAAATTGTCCAAAAAGGTTTTAAAATTATTCAAAAATTATTTGAAATTATTCAAAAATATTTTTAAATTGTCTAAAAATGCTTCAAAATTGTATAACCAGTTTTTTAAATATCCAAAAAAAAAATGAAATTTGTTCAAAAATTCATTAAAATTTTTTAACATGTTTTGAAGTTGCCCAAAAAAGTTTTTTCATTAATGCAGAATTATGTATCTGTTTTAATAAAGAGTATTTCGATATCAGTGCATAAAGTTCGATTCTTTAAAGTTATTTTTCTGCATTCTTAAGATACGTGAATATAAAAGTTTTATTTGGGAAAAGTGTGTGAGAGTATCAAATGTGTATCGGGAGTATCACGGTATTTTCTTAAATCAAATAGTATCAAAAAAAGTACAATTGTATAAACTTTTCCATCACTGAATGACATTCATCGGCAGTGATGAATACATTTAAAAAATGCTTAAGAGTTGTAAGAAGTGTGCTTCTCTATTTTAGTCTTAATGTTAAATGTAGTATAAGATATTAGCTCTGTTTTTGTGGGAAACTATCAACGTTAGTGTCATAGATTAAATATAAAATACATTGGGAAATATATTAGTAACACATTGCAACTCGTTACTATTTTGTTTTCTCTTGTTGCTGTACTCTCTTTGTCTTGACAAAGAGATGAAGATAGTCTGAGATAATTGTTTTGTTAATAAAATTAACAGATTTTAGATAAATCACTATGGTAAAAATGAAAAAAAAAGTAAACAACTTACATCAATATATTGCAACTGCGCCAAATTGGTATCATCAATATGCAACGTATGCGGTTTACCACCTTGTGAAGAAGCTTCAATTTCCACCGTCAATGACGACACTTCACGAATCCGCGAATGTACAGTATATTCTACCAAAGCCCGTAAAGCAGCACTTGTGTCTTGTGTCGAAGCCCAACCACCATCATTTAAACGTTGAGAATTCAACCAGCGAGCAATCGGATCAACAATAAACTCACGACGTGAAACATAAACAAGTAAAGCATAAGCTGTTGTTTCGATATTCATGGAATCATATTCATAGGGCAAACGAGGCAGTGAAAACCATTTTTGATTTTCCAATTTTTTTGGAGGAGCCGGCAGTTCCTTATTACCCCAATACATAAAGTCACCAACAACACGAGCGTGCGTTCTTAATATACTAAAGACATGTTCAGCCATAGGAGATTTACACAGTAGTAAGGCATAGGCAGTAATGGCTACATCGTATGGTTCGGGAGTGTCTTGTAGAAATTGCATATTTCTTTCTATCCAGTTTATGGCTCTTTGCTGAGCCAAAGCCACCCGTGCTCCTAAAGAACCTGAGAGATCTTTAACGGTGGCCAAGGAGATAAGGACATGTGAGGTAAGAGTAACATTACGATTTTGTAAAAGTGTATGATTGGCAAAATTAGTTCTATTCATTTTACGATCCGGCAACCAAGTCACTTCATAAAAACCACCTTCTGGATTTTGATGTTGCAACAACCATCTTATATTCTTTTCGATGATATTAGAGTCGATATAAATGAAATTTTCCCATTCATAGAAAGAAGCTTCTTGAAAGATACGCACACAATAAGCCGTTAACCATACCGAAGAGGCAGAATTATTCCAATCTGAGCGGAAGAGAGAAAATGAACCATCTTGTTTCATGAAACTCAATTGACGTTGATATCCAATATTCATATGATAAAAAGCTTGCTTTTCTAAGGTTTTATTACGTTGATTTATTAAACGCATATAAAGTAAAGTATACATATTGGCCGCAAAGGAGAAAGCATTTTGTTCAGCCGATTCCATGGGTAGGTATAACAATGAAGTTGCATTTACCGGCATGGTAGGAAAGATGGGACCTACAACATCACCCACTACAGAAATGCGAGCCTTATTTGAACCATACACAAAATAACGATCAACTTGATAGGGTATCTCAGGAGTTTGGGTAATATTAACATGCATATATTCGAAAACATAAGCACGATTCGAAAGATCCAATAATATCGATTGATGACGATATTGTGGCAAACCATCCGATTCTACATGTAAACGTCGCGTAATTTCATCCGTACCCAATAGTGTTGCCACATGTATAGTAACATCTATATCTCCTAAACGTTGCGGCACTATGGGAACATATACCACCGTTGTTCCCTGAGCATCCAGATAAATAAAGAATTGATGTTCTCCAAACGATGTACGAGGATTATATGATCTTACTATGCCATTCTCTTCAACATGAACAAATTTATAATCTGGACTACCGTGCAAGACTACCGTTGCTTCTATGGCTGTAGTCATGTAATTGAACACTGTCACTCTTATACCCACTTGTTCCCCCTGACGACAATCTGTAGGCATTTCTACATTTATAAAGAATGGCTGCACTCCTACGTATTCAATTGCCTTATTAAGCATACCAAAACCTTTGGAGGGGCTAACACTAAAAGCACTAACCATCCAATAGGCTGGTCTATCTGGTACATCAACATTAAAGATATATCTGCCATGAGGCCCAATATTAACATCACGCCATAACCAAACATTTTCATAATGTCGTAGAACACGATTAAAGCGATATTTACGATAATCATTCAATTCCGTATCATTACGGATATGGCAACCAATTTCATCAGTGCCATCATCACAATCCAATATTCCATCACATTTTTTATCCAATCTATAGCATCTAGCGGATAAACATTCGCCATAACCCAAAGTGGCATTACAATTGTCATAACGTCTTGGCACGTAGCCATCGGTAAAGACCACTAAGCCACTATACTCGAAAGTACGATTAGCATCAATGCCAAATGAAGATGCGGGGAAGTATACCAAATCATCAGGATTGCCAGCATGAGAATACCAAATGTGACGATAAGTACCATTAGTTTGTTCATCAAACGTAGACATTTTGGTTATAATCTTAGCATAAGTTAATTCATTGCCAGCCTGCATTGTATAAAAGGCTGAATCAATACCGGAGAGACCTACATATGATCCAGGTTCACCAAAAATAGCCACCTCGACCTTTTCACCCGTTCTGGCTTTACGATTATTAATATAAACGGTAAAATTATTCCTTGAAATACCATTAACCGGGAATGTTAAAGAATCAGCTACTATTTGTCCCTGTTGGGTAATCTTCCATACTACTATGGTGGCGACTGGTGCCATTTCAGCACTTAATACTACGGCTATGGTTTTAATACCTTCTCTGATAGTTTCACGATCATTCATTAGTATAACACCTTTGGACATTATTAAATAATTGAATTCTTCCAAAAAGAAATTTGTTCTAATATGGAATATAATATATTCTCCTACAACAGGTTTTTCGGTGCTGGTAGTAACTTTAATATGTTGGTTACGGGGCGAATAATGTGCCACTAGTAGTAATTCGGTTTGTGCTCGTTCACCTCGGGAATCTACAAATTGTGCCTGTAAACGCATTTGGCTAACACCATTAAGAAAATCTCTTGACTGGACTCGATCGTCCAGTTGTAAATCATGTCTTAAATCAATTTTAACTTCCCATATACCCGGTGACTGTGGCATCATTTGTAAACGTTTTAAAGGCCAGTCACGTCTACCACCCGATTTACTTTCTACAAAACCATTAACTTCCATGAGACCCTGTTTTACAAGATTTTCATCTATAGGAGAACCATCATGATATTCCACTGCCAAATAGGTAGTAAAGGGCATAGTAGGTTTAAAGACCTGTGGAGAGTCACCTAAGAAATTTACACGTATACTAGAATTATAAACTCTAGCTATAGCATAACCGGAAATAATTTCATCATAAAACTTTTCTCCCACCGTAGCAGTAATTAATACTTCCATATTAGCTAGATTTTGTACCAATTGTTCCAATTCTCTTATGGGCCATTTAAAATCAAAAGTACCATTGAAATATCTCAAGTACGGCAATGTTTTCCTATATTCTCCCGACCAAGGATCATAAGTTTCTTGTGCTTCCGGTTTTTTCACCCAAAATGGCCATTCTTCGTCAAATTGATAATGTCTCTCTACCACAAATTGATTCATATTATGCAGTTGATCTTGTTGTAGTTGTGGTTGTTGTGATAATGGATCATTTGGATTATTATTGCTGTTAGGATTATAATTCTGATTTTGGTAATTAATGCCATAACGTCTTTGTTGTTCATAAATGGCGGCCAATTCTGAGGGCGATCTTCCCAAACGGAATTTTTCATTTAGAACTTGATTACTAAAATAGCCAATAGGTCTAATGGTGGCCTTTAATGTTAGATTTCCTTTTACTGGTGCTCCACTGGTAAAATTAGCCATTACTTTGCCGTAAATATAGGGATCTGAATTGAAAAAATATGCTGGCATAGTTACATTAACTTCGAAACGTGTTTGATAATATTCTTCTACAGAGAAGTGACTTTCTTCTTGTTGCCCCTGGGCAATGACACGTATAGTCCATTCACCGAATGTTGGTTGATCGGAAAGTTTATATTCAAGTGACACGGATCCTAAGTTAGATTGTCTGAAATAAAATAAAACAATATTAGGGGGAAAATAAATAAGTTTTGTTAATATAGAATGAAAATTAATTCACTAAAATTCAATGAAATAAATATACTGACACTATTAAAATTTCTATTTGCGAAATGTTGCCGTTAGAGTTAGAAGAAATTGCAAGAAAATTACATCGATTTGTTAAAACCTTGCAAATTTTATGTTTTAATGGAAAAATAATAATAATATTTCTTTGTGGATGGGTAATGAAGTTACTAAATTACTGAGGATAGGTTTTGATTTCAATTTTTCATTTGTTAATTATATTAATACTATGCTTTTATTAAACGCAATATACATTCAAAATTATATATTCTGGCTTAGGCTCAGATCCAAGTTGGAATATGCTTGTATTATATGGTACTCTTATTGTAATAAACACATTTCTAGAATTGAGCGAATTCAAAGTGAATTTTTTAAATATGCCCTACATTCTGTAAAATTTATGAACGTTCCTACATCTTACGAGGACGGGTTAATAAGTCGAGGTCATCCAAATAGGTTTTGTTGGAGTCAAAGCTCTTTTCGCCGAGCCATTTCAATTTACAATCTAAACTAGATTCCTACTGTCTAAATTCTATTTAAGCTCAATTCAGAAACAACTTTTGTTTGAGAGTTAGGTGGTCTTAATATATTTTGTTTCGATTTTATTCAATCTTCACTAATTTTAATGTGAACTAACAATAATTATTCAAATCTTAAAGACTATAAGTCTAGCAAATGCCAGACAAAACTTCAATGGCTAAACGATTAATAAGTGTCCCCAGTAGCATCTCTCAGTTAATTAAGCGTATCAAGTCTGCTGTGTCTAACCTTCGAAGGCGCAGGTGGCCACAATCATTCAATAGATTTCGAGCTAGTATGTTAAGATGAGTTTCCAGTTTCTTTAAATAGATTTAACTATGTCTTAGAATTTCGTTCTTTACAAGAGAAAAATTTAAGTCTTTGTGAATGTTAGAACTTCTGATATACCAGGGTGCATTTCTAATTATTCTTAAGAGTCTATTTTGTCTTTCTTTATAATTTTTCAACATAGCACCATATTGGTTTAATCACTGAGTTATAGATTAGTAGTTTGCAATCTAAGCTAAGTTTTGAATTTCTACTTAATAGCCACGTGAGTTTTACAGTATTTAACTTTATTTGGGTAAGTTTAGCATCTAAAGGGTGGTTAAATGCATGCTCGTACAGCTCGTACTGCAGAAAATATTGCTGCTATTCGCGATAGTGTGGCTGAAGAGCCGTCCATTTCAACTCGTCGTCGTGCCCAACAATTGCACCTCTCACGCTCGTCGTTGATGAACATTATGCATAAAGACTTGCATTTACACGCTTACAAGGTGCAATTGACTCAAGAACTAAAGCCTCTTGACCATTCCAAACGTCGTCAATGGTCAGAATGGTAGCAAGAATTGGCAACAGTGGATGATCAATTTTCGAAAAAAATCATCTTCAGTGATGAGGCACATTTTCACCTCAGTGGATTCGTCAATAAGCAGAATTGCCGCATTTGGGCGAATGAGAGTGATTGTCGAAAAACCAATGCACTCACAAAGAGTGACTGTTTGGTGCGGTTCATAGGCTGGCGGCATCATCGGGCCGTATTTTTTCCAAAATGAGGCCGGTCAGGCAGTTACTGTAAATGGTGTTCGCTATCGTGAGATGATAACGAACTTTTTATGGCTCGAATTGGAAGATATGGATGTGCACGATATGTGGTTTCAACAGGACGGTGCCACATGCCACACAGCTAACGAAACAATGGCTCTTTTGCGCACAAATTCAATGGCCGTGTTATCTCACGTGGTGGCGATGTCAATTGGCCGCCAAGATCATGTGATTTGACACCGTTGGACTTCTTTCTTTGGGGTTATTTAAAAGAAAAGGTGAACGTCGATAAGCCAGCAACAATTCAAGAGCTAAAGTATGAGATAATTCGGCACATCGGCGTCATCGAAAATTTGCACCATCGGATGGAGGTGTGCTGCCGAGGTCGTGGCGGCCATTTGGCCTATATTTTGTTCCATACATAATTAAATCATACCATATTATCATTATAAAAAGAAATTACAATAATTTCCTAAATAATTTGTGTTTTATTCAAAATCAACATCGGCCCTTAAAATTTAACCACCCTTTATATGGGTAATTTATGTTACCCGACGGTCGAGGTGAGTTCCGACCTATTTAGCACTATTATTTTGGGGTATATTATGGTTGGAGGGCACGATTCTCTTCTAAGGGTGAAAGTGATGTGGATACATTTTTGTTCATTTACTTTCACTTTCCATTTTTCTAGCCAAACTTCTAATTGAGAAATATGGTTTTGTAGTGTTCGAGATGCTATGTTTGGATTTTCGTGTACACTTATGATTGCTGTGTCATCAACAAATGTGGAGATGTGGGTGTTGGAGTTTATTGGCAAGTCAGAAGTGTAAATAATATACAAAAGAGGTCCCAAAATACTCCCTTGAGGGACTCCGGCTTTTATATCTTGTAGGTCACTCTCAAATGATTTTTTCCTTAACAGGAAGCATTCGGCCTCTTATATAACTTTCTAGGAGCTTGTAGGTATTTGGTGGTAGCATGTTTTTGATTTTAAAAAGTAAACGATAATGCCAAACTTTATCAAATGATTGTGAGTCATCGATAAAAAGAGCAGAACACTACTTTTTTTCCTGAAAGGCCTTTCTAATGACTAACAATCCTATGAACTTGCTCAATGGTGGTCTGGGATAGAGTTATTTTGATAAACAGCTAGGGACAATTTACTCATCAGAATTTTTTCAAACAGCTTGGACAGGTTTGATAAAAGACTAATAATAGGTCTATATGAATCGACTTTGGTGATATCTTTGCCAAACTTGGCTATCATTGTTACAAGTGAAAATTTCCATTCTGTGGGATAATATTCAAGGCGTAAAATAGCATTAAAAGCAAAAATAATAATTCTTAAAGCTATACGGGGTAGTTCTAAAAGCATCTAATTTTTGATCTTATCGATTCCTGGAGCTTTTTTGGGGTTTAATTTTTTCGACCTCTTTTATCTCAAACCATAAGTGGGTTTCTGCTCGGTGTTTGGGTATAACAGAAGGTAAGTCTTCTAAGTTTCTTGACATGTTTGGGGTAAATACATTTCTTAAGTGTTCAACAAATAATTCTCCTTTTTCAGAATCATTTCTTGTCTTAATATAATAATGAAATTCGGACTCATGCTTGGGCCAATTTTCAAATATTTTTATATTTGTGACCTGTAAATTGATAACAAGGTGTGTTTGAGTCGTTTGGTATACTACAAGGTGGGTGTCTGATAGATATCTTTGTTGGTGTAGGGTATAAATAGCGGGAATTTTTAGATATTTTATATGAAATTTTAGTCCATACATTTTTAATATGTATTGCAGTTATTTGAACTGATTTTACCGTATAACCCTCATAGTAATGCCTTTGGGTTTCAAAAAAAAATTTAAAACTTTTAACCATTCTATGTTAAAGAAGACAACAGATATTGACAGCAAAGAATTGTATATTTGTTTTGATGACAATTCAAATTTTCTCTTTTTTTTTGTCACAAAAGAAAAAAAAATGTATACATACCGTGATAGCCAACGTCTAACAATATGACGATTAGGATCCAACATATAAACGTCAATAGCATTATCGAAGCCCTTCAATTCTGTGGTAATAGGTATAGAACGAAAACGCACAGTTTCGCCTTGCATATACAAAGGTTTATCCGTCTGTATAAAAATGGTCATAGAACGTTGTGAGAAATCCAAACGTGTCTCATTCAGAAACGCTAAGCCACCAAAAACATTTTGATAGAATCCCTCCACACGTAATTTATATTCACCAACTACACTGGTAGGAGGAATACGCATTAGAAGAGTTTCTGGTACACCCTCTTTGACATCCTTTGATTCACCACTTATTTGTACACCATCACAAGAGATACTGGCATGAACAGTGGTAGGATACTGAGCCTGCATTATATTTACAGCAACCTGATATATTAGACCAGGACGTACCAAACGTGATGCTACTATAAAATAAGTTGGCTCCTTTGAGTGATAGGATTCCAAAAATTGTGTCTTAACATTGTAGGTAGTTTTACCACGTGTCAAGGAGGGTTCATTATCACCACCATATCCAGCTACAGGACGTTTGCCAAAATCTTGATTCAAATCGTTAAAGTTATTAGTATCTGTACGATAGCGGGTACGGTCA
Source organism: Eustalomyia histrio (assembly GCA_949748255.1). Classification (NCBI taxonomy): domain Eukaryota; kingdom Metazoa; phylum Arthropoda; class Insecta; order Diptera; family Anthomyiidae; genus Eustalomyia; species Eustalomyia histrio. The sequence goes on along the minus strand of OX456526.1, from coordinate 58,857,880 downwards.
TTATTATCCAAATTATTTAAATTGACGTTTGAATTAAACGGATCGTTATAGGAGGGATTTTGATTGTTTGTATCATAGTTTGAGGTGGGTGTTGAATATTGATTCTGTTGATAAAAATCTTGTTGTGCTATTATTAATGGAAAAATGCACAGCACTTTAAATAACAGCATCAGTTTAAGGCACCGATGAAGTTGTTTGGACATTGTTATATATTTTCAAAGAAAATCTGTAACGAGATAAAAGAAAAATATAAATGAAAATTATGTAAATTATAATATCAAATTTAAATAATCTTTTAAATAAAGTGTAGAGGAATGTTTATAAGTGTATGCTTAAGTACCCGCTCTATACTCTGTCTGTATCACACCAAAGTATTGTAACAAATGAATTCATTCACATAATTGACACTTCATTTTTTTTTTATTTTCTTCTAAAGCTTATGTGGGTATTTCCGTAAAAAAAAAAGATTTTCCATCATTAAATTTGTTAAAATAAATTTAACTCTCAATTTTATTGAAAATTCCATTTAAATTTAAAAGTTTTACTTTTTAATTATTTATAAAATTATTCAAAATTGTTCAATTTGAATATTTTACAAATTAAAAAAAAAAACAAGTAAAAAAGGGCTAAATTCGGCTGTGCCGAATCTTTGAATACCCTCCACCATAGGGGCTGAAGATGATATACGTATATACTAAATTTTGCATGAACTGTAATATGAATATGTTTTGTCAATTTATGTAACGAACTTTTGTTATTTAGTTTTAGTAATGTTATTTATTTAGTTTTAGCAATGTTATTTACAGAGGTCTGCTCTGTTAGCGACTTTAACATTGTTGATTTTTACGTTAACTTAGTCATCAGAGTAACACACATATAGCTCTAAGAATGTTATTATTCTCATATTATGTAAGACAATAAATGTAATCAAACAATAAGAAGACTTAATAACATTTTTACTTACTTAACAGAAAAAAAAAAAATAGATACAGAAAAATTGTACAAATTTGTATGGAAAATTTAGAGGTACCTTCACATTTTCACTCATAACTTTTGAACCGCTTAACCGATTTTACTCATTTGAAATACCAAACTGCTCGGGAGGATGTTCAATAATCTGGGTAAAAAGAGGCACCCCCGCTTGTGTCTTCGCGTCGTGATCGCCATTTCAACAGACAGACGGACAGACAGACAGGCGGACATCGCTAAATCGACTTAAAATTGCATAAGGATCACGAATATATACACTTTATGGGGTCTTAAACCTATATTTCGACATGTTACAAACGGAACGACAAACTGATATATACCCTCACCATACATGGTGGAGGGTATAACAACCGTAAAATTGTTCAATTTGCATATTTTAAAAATAAAAAGAAAAACAACCATTGCTCTTGCAACCCAGCATGGTGGAAAAACGTTAATTTGTACCGATAGCCTTAGTGCAACCAAGGCTATAATTAAGAATCACAACGGTGTTTATGATGATATATTACAGTTGGAGAGTGGAACTAACCAAATTTTAGTTCTGTGGATTCCCTCGCACATTGGAATTCAAGGCAATGAAATGGCTGACTATTGCGGTAAAAGGGCACTGGCTTTACCCCATATAACAGAAACTCCCTGTTTCCCAAAAGCTATAACAAATCCGTTTTGGGCAATCCAAGGACTACGGAACTTATCTTTAACCAGACCTAAATATAACAGCAATTTAACCAGGTCTGAATGTATTATGTTAGCCCGCCTAAGAGTTGGTAAATGTGTATTTAACTCAAAACACTACTTCGAAAAAACTGATCCGCCAAGATGTTTTAATTGTAATGTTACACTTGACATTCCTCATTTGTTAAAATCCTGTGCAGTCTCGGGGATAGAACAATCGCTGGAAGACATACTAGATTGTGCGACTACAAATAACATAACAAAGATCAAAAGAAGTCTGCAACAACACAACATTCATGATGTCTAGGTCAAAATTCAATACCAAATTTATTTTTCTTTTGTAAATTTAAAAAAAAATATTTTTTATCACCGTTCTTTTTTTAACCCTTTTTGAAAATAATTATATTTTAAATTTTAATAATTATACAATGGATATAATTTCAAATCACTTTAATCTTTTATAATACGAGCGCATTTGGTCTTGTAACCGGCGCCCTTTTTTCTATATTTTATAAATTTATTTTGTAAAATATTAATGTTGGGAGTGACCTTATGTAATGCTTTTGAAATTTTTCCTAAAAAAAATCACTTGCGGAAGAACTTCTAGAAGTATTTGCTGAAGTGTTTAAACTCAAACCGAAATTTGCGGAATTCTGCTTCCAGAAGTAGTTTGTAGAAGTTATTACGACAAACTTGCTGCAAGAAATTGCAGACGTGTTTCCACACAATGTGAGTACAGCTTACAGAAGAGTTTACTTTTTATACGAATGACAGTATAAAAATGTCTTGAGATTGGCAGCTGCCATCGCAGCATGTTTAATAAGAAAGAAACAACAAATTTAAAAAAATGAAACAAAAAGAATTGTTTGGTTGGAAAATTGGGTGCTGCGGAGCGAAGATTTATGTTTCCAAAATACATTACTTAAAGGATTGCGGACCGAAGATTCCATGCAGCTGAAAAATTTCCTAAGAATGTCTAATGATGATTTTGAAAACATTTTATCTTTAATTTAAACAAGTATTGAAAAGCAGGATTCTAAAATGAGATTGGCTATACCTCCCAAAGACCGGCACTTTGGCCCCTTTTTGTCCTTTCTTTGTTTACTTCTTGACCAAACTGCGTTCGGAGGTTGTACAATTTCCTTTTGACCTCTTCTTCGGGCGCGTCTATGTATATCATTGGATATTACCTTTAAAGCGTTTTGTTTTTTTTCTTAATTTTATTTTTATATGTTAGTCTTTTGAGGACGTGTCCCATAATTCAGGATAACTTTCTTGTTATTCAATTACCAAATGTGTTTTTTCACACTCCAATCGAATTTATTTTTACCATTTTTATAAATTTTTAAAAGAACTCAAAAAAAAAAAACAAAACAAAACTGAAAACAGAAGAGAATACTGCTAACCGTTTACCCGACGTATACCCGACTTCTTCTGCAAGTCTTCAAAACACTTGCAGTTCAGTTCAAGTTACTTTCAGCAAGCAACAAACGCGTGTTTCCACATAATTGCTGCAAGTAACTTCTGCAAGCCGTGACTTCTGGAAGTCAACTTCTAATACTTGTTTGCATGACAAAAAACTTATGGAAGTCACTTCTGAAAGCAAATTCCGCAAAAAAAAACTTGCTAGTGGACACACGGCTTAAAGATTAATATCTACCATACAGTGACGAACTAAATAAAGTAGAGGTTGGCACGTGACACGAAATTTTGTGAGCGGTACAAATTCAATCTATTTTTTTAACATATTTATTAAATTGCTTATTAAAAACAAATACTTCATTTCATTGAACAAAATTACTGGCACGCTTTATTAAAAACTATAAAATATTGGATATTTGCGAAAATTAATATTGCTATTTGGTAGCCAGTACCAGTTTCACTGTATTGGACATTAATCCAATCATTATTACAGTTGAATTATAAATAAATAAATAAATTCAGCGAAGAGTGCGTACTGAGGAGAATATTGCTGCAGTATCGGCCAGTGTTAATGAAGATCGCGATATGTCAATTCGTCGTCGTTGCCAACGATTGGGCGATGATTACCGCCTTTATTTTACCCAAAATGGGCACACCATGTACAGAGACAAGCCAGCTACAATTTCGCCCATGGAGGACAACATTACAGCTGCCATTGGTGAGATACCGGCCGAAATGCTGGAAAAAGTATGCCAAGATTGGAGCTCACGGATGGACCACCTACTGCTTAGGCGCGGCAACATTTACATGAAATAATCTTTAGAATGTAAATTGCAGGCATTCATTTATCGCCCCAAAAAAACATTTCATTCACTTTTGCAAATTTTTTGTTTTGTTCAATTTATTGTTTGCTTTTTCGCACACCTATTGTGGAAAACTTATCATTCTATCTATGAAAAATATTTGTTTATTAAAAATCGCTTTAATAAAAGCCATTCAGGCTCGGTGGCTTAATAAATTCTAAATGCAAATTGACAAAAGGGTTTAAAATTGTTTTGAAAAATATTTGAAAATATTTTTAAATTTCAAAGAAATTTAGAAATCTGAATTTAGTTTAGATTTTATTTAACCAGTTCCCACCCACCCTAAATCATTCGTGAAGTTGAAAGTGCTTACTGTGCCAAAACTTTAGTTCGACCCTGAATATTGCAGTAAATGTCAAAAATATGTTATCTTTTGTCTGGACCACACGATTTCGTCTTATTGTAGGCAATATTCGTTAATTTTTTATTGATAAGATAATACATCAAATTCAGATGTCGTTTGACATTTATAAAAAAAGAAAAATAAAAGAAAAAAATAGACAAAACAAAAGGAAAATAAGAAAATTTAAAAGAATAAAATAAAATTTAAAAAATTACTTGTATTTATAGAATAATATTTAGAATAGAATAACCACAGACTACCCAGACAGGAAACAGCTGATTGAATCAAAATGGTGACTAGAAAATGAGTAAAAGAAATGTCAAAATTGCAGTGATACACAGAAAGTGATAGATATACAAAAAAATATATTCGATACAATTTAAGTGGGTTTTATTTTTTCTGTCTCATTTTGAAAATCACTGCAATGTTAAAATAACCATACGGTTCGAGAATTTTTGTCTGCCATATGTCATTGGTAATCTGTCCGTGTAGTCTGTGAGAATAAAATTCTTCCTTGAAGTTTTTGAAAAATAAGTTAACAATAATAAATTTGGACACCATAACTATACGTTTGGTTCATCCCACAGCGCCAGTTCTGCTTACCAAAAGTGGCCCACTGGGCACATTATACATATCACAACCTTAACCTTTATACCAAGAAAGGTGAGGTTCTTACCCATTTAAAGTTTAAGAATAGGTTATGGTCGTTTCGACCCTAAGGCCTCTAATCATTCGCTTTACCAGATAAGATTATTTACATAATCTTTACCCTAATGTTTGTGCTATTATTTATCTTTAAGCAAGATTGGAGGTGAAAAAAAAGGCTTATTGCTGGGGTAATTATTGAAATCCAAACCCTATTATGGAAAAGCCCATACAATCTTGTTAAGAAAACACAATAAAAATACCCACCATATATCATCCCTATTAACTTTACGTTAGCATTTAAATAAAGCATAGTATTTTTTTTTTTGTATCTCATATATACACTGACGAGAACACGGAAACTTTGTATTACAATTTGCTACTCTATAGTATTCACCAACAGATCCGTAAGGTTTGTAGAACACAATCATAGGCTGTTTGACTTGTAAATCTTTCGGTGTTTGCATAAAGTATTGATCAACATCATAGCACTTATGTTAGGTCCATTGTGATGGCATGAGTCAGATAAATCACTGCTATCCCCTCGAAAAATCCCTTTTTGATAGTAGCGGCCAGAACCAAGCGAGGGCCAGATAATCACACAAGTCACTCCGTTAGCCAACCGGAGATTAGTCGTTCTTTGGGAAAAAGAACATGTAAGGTGGACAGTTGCTGCAGACTTACTATCGTAGTAGATGGTCGTGAGGAGAATATTGCGCCGAAGCTAAGCGGCAACCTTCCTACGTCATCATCTCGGCTTGAAACCAGCTCCAAACCTAGCATCGCGGAATTGACCCCAAAGCGTATAAATCCCGACTCCACGTCTACTCAAAACACCATTCCCATATCTTACTGTGTGACAGTCCATTATACGCCGATCGCAGTCTTGTAGCCGCTACCAGCTTCCCCAGTCATTCTAAGGGAATAAGATGCAGTATAACATAAAATGCTCCAATGATGTAGTACGTAGTGCCCCCTTATCAAGAAGCATATATACACTTAAAAAAGTTTGTAAGTTAAAATAACTGAAAATATCATTTAAAAGAACCGGTCTACTTAATTTTCATTTAAATTAAATGCCATTTGTTATTTATTTTTAAATGTTGATTAATCAACTGACACATCCGTAAGAAACAACTGATATAATCAGTTAAAATAAATGTCAAAATTTTACCTACCAATCCTTAAAAAATAAATGTTTTTTTTCATTTATTTGAAATTATTTCCGTTTTTGTATTTTTTGTTTTTTTTTTAATATACTCGTACAATACAAAATGTATGTATGCATATGAAGCAATAAACACTTTTGTATGAATGTGTTTGTATATGTATGTGTGTTTATAAAGTTCTTGTAATTTGTATTGAAAAATTTTGTATATATACAATCAATTTAAATAAAAAAACAAATTGAAATTTTTTGAATACTTTTTTTTGAAACAGACAGCAAACAAAATTTAAATTTGTAATAACTGTTACGGACACAAATAAACCACAAGTTTCCGTTTTGTGGGTAAATTTTTATTAAATTTCAAACAAATGAAAAAAATAAATGAAACTGAAAAAAATCGGTAAATGATAGTAAATTATTTCGAATAAATGTATAAAAAAGTTAATATAGATATTTCTTTGAACAATAAATGTATATTCCTTTATTTTTAAATGGAACGGACAACTTTTTTATTAAACTACAAACAGTTAACTACATAATATTCTGAGTGTATAAAATGTTACACCTTATCCAGTGCCGTCCACCAAACAATGAACCATACAAAAGATTAGGGCGTAGTACCGCCATGCGAATTCTTGGACGTTGTGTTTGAAAAGCCGTTTTGACTGAAAAATTACGCCAAAATATTTGCCTTTCAGAAAGTTGGATTTCCACAACGTCTAAAGTAACAGGCGCAAAATCGAAATGTAATGCTCCCTGTGAAAAGTTACAACCTCATCATGTTAGTGTTGTTTGTTGTCCAGACATGACTCCACCAGAGTCATCCGCATAATATTCCTCAAGGTGGAAGGACACTAGTATCGCCAAGTCAGCGCCCTCCCCCAAGAAGGGAAATACAGGACTAAGTGCAAGATTCCACAAAAGAGAAGATAGCACATCCCCTGAGGTGTTATAGAGTCCGGATCTCTTTCACCGCGAAATACTTGTCGATAAAGAGAGAGTATGCGTTGACCTTCCTTTTCTGTCGTTAGGGTCAATGAATTTCCTTAAGTAAGATTTAATCATACATTCCAGTGTTAATATGATAGGCTGATGGGTCTAAAATGAAATGAATGAAAACCAATCGGGGTTCCCTCTACCGGACTGGTATATACGTCATATCGATACAATCAAGAACTGAACTACCAAAGACAAAGTTAAAAGTGCGCAAAAACCATCACTCGTTACAAAAGTATTCAACCACATAAATATGGCTAGCGCTATAATTTTGAGCACTGCTTTATAATCGGGGCACTAAATGAGTATTTTTAGTTATTTTTAAAAAGTGTACATAATTTGAAAAATTTGAAAAAAGTATGTATTTTGATTTTAAATATTTACGGTTGTGTTAGGATGATTGTTGTTCTCTTTTTTTAGTTTTTTGTTCTATTAAGCACGCACAATTATTTTGTTAGGCATTTTTGAAACAGCATACTGCTGGTGGTATTGTGGCATAGCCAAGATTATGTGTCGTCGATAATTTGGATCAATGAATATTATAACGAAATTATACAGTTTTTATTTTTGTTGTGTTTGTTTTGAATTTATTTCTTTTTGATTATTATTATAATTGCTGCACAATAAATTGTTTATTTTGAAAATATAATTTATTGTTTGTTTTGTTTAAAAATAAATCAATATAAAAAACAAAATATTATACCTTCCTATGACTTGGTGAAAGAAAACTTGAATAACTAAAAAATACAAGATGATAAAATTTTTCTTTATACAATGACAAATTTAATCAATTAATTTAAATAAAATATTAAATTAAAAATATGCCTAAAACTTTTAAATAATTTTAACATTTGTATTTGCTTAACTAAAACAAATTATTTTAGTGTTAAATTGATGTTTACGCACTGAACACTTTTTTGAAACTAAATTATATTTTAACACTTTCCCATTATCTACGATATGTATGCATGTAGACAAGAAGAAATTTCAAATATCATATTTAAACTACTAGAAGTGTTTAATGCTGCACTCACTCACTCACTCATTATTATGTTATCAGAATTATTTTTAAGTAGCAATCTGACCCTTTTATAAATGAAATGCATTGACAAGATCTTAAAATCTGTTACATTTTAAATTAAATATTTTATTAAAATCGAGTTAAATAAAAGTTGTGTGTTGTTTCATACATGGGACTAATTAATTGATGATTGCATTGATAACAATTGTAATGAAATAAATTAAATTGTCATTGTTTAAGGATAATTTAAGGATCTGATTTCATTAATTAATGAAAATGTTTTTGAATTTCATTACAATTACACGGTGCTATAGTGAAAAAAAAAATTGAAAACGACCTAGCGTGGGTTATACACCTAAAAATGTCTGTAATGACAACTGAAAATTTAACATTAATCTTAGCAACACATGTCTGCTGACGTATATTAAAATGAAATTTGTAGAAAAAATTAGCTGCTGCTACTAAATTTTAGTAAACTTTTTGTAAAGTGGAATTTAAAATCTGTTTGCTAAAATCAGCAAAAAAATTTACTAAATATTATTAATATTAGTACCAAACTTGGAATTTATTTTTTTATCGAGCATCAAAATTTTTGATTTTATTTATATTTTTTTCAAAAAATATTTTTGACAAAATTAAAAATCAAATGCTTAAAAATTTTAAAAACAAACGAATTTATCATTTTGTTTTAATTTGGTAATTTCTGTTTTGAAAAATATTTTAGTAATTTTTTTGTTTTGCTTTTAAGGTAAAATTTTAATGTTTTTAATTTGTTTTTGAATAAAAAAAAACTTTTTAGTGCTATTTCAAGTGAATGTCCTATTTTTAGACATGAGTCAGTATATTCACTTCCAATCCCATTTTTTATGTAACATGTATGTAACATTTTAAGGCAATATAATTTTGTAGGTGTAAGTTTTAATTATAAATAACATTTCCTTCAGTATTAAATTTTTTAAAAATAGTAATTTTTTTTTGCTAATTTTAGCAAATCGATTTTCAAAAATTTGTAAAATGATTTTAGAAATTAGCAACAAAAATTTGTAAATGTTCTGTAATTTGTAAAATGTAAATAGCAGAAAGATTTGCTAAAAAAATAAATTTTTTTACTAAAAATCAGTACCAAAATAGTAAAGTGGGATTGAAAACTGTTTACAAATTTTTCTACTAACTTTTTTTTTCCGGGTGTAGGTATTGTTGAGTACATTAGTACACCAGAAACACCCTCAAATTCAAAAGTTATTATAAAAAAAAAGTTTTTAGTGATGGTTGTCAACTTATCGACCTGTAACTCAGCCAGTTTTTGTCCGATTTCAATTTAACATATCATACCCTCACCATATATGGTGGAGGGTTTAAAAATCGGCCTAAAAATGTTTTAGTTATAGGTACTAAAGTACTACGACCTTTCCTAAAACAAGTTTTTTCAAAAGGACTCAAAATTTTAAGGGTGTTTCAAAATCTTTGAAAACGGTTTTTGTATGTCCTCACCTAGGCCTACAACCCCCACTAGGTCGCTGCTCGAGTTCTGACAAAAACTTTGATAATTTTCAAATTGTATAAATTTTATGTAAACAAATGATTTTTCATCAATTACAATTAGTTTTATTAGGCTTATGTACATATGTATATGCTATTTCATTACCATTAGTACTAAATGTTTTAATGGTAATGAATTTTTTCATTTGCATTAGTGTCAAGAAATAGTAATGAAAAATTCCCAAGTATGGTTTGTTTATATTATATTTTTACTAGATTTACCATTTGTAACATAGGGTAAGGATTAGTATAGAGATTTCATCGTAAATAGCGATGAGAAAAAACGGGAGAAAATTTAGCAAATTTTCTGATTTCAAAGGAACAAATTTGAACAAAACTTACGTTTTAAAATCGATTGTGTAATCCAATTGGACTTGCAAAAATATCAATTGGTCTAACAAAGAAACCCAATTGGAATTGCAGAAAAACTTATAAGAAATACACCGAACCTTTGTAATCTGCTCATATAAAAACCAAAAGAGCGTTTTTTGCTTCTCTGGGCTGTGGCTATTCTCACTTAAAAAGGAGCCTTAGAATGAATGCGTTGTTTCTATGAAAAAATAAATTTATAAAGTCAGAGGCTGTGTAATTCTACGCAGGTGGAAACTGCTCGTGGTACAAAAAAAAAGAATACTGTTATTCCAGTACATTCCACTTAAAAAGTGTTTTCAGAATTGTTTTAAGAAAATTTAATTTGTTTTTTATGAAAATTTAATTTGTTTAAATTTGCAATTTTATTCAACTTAGCTTATTTAATATATAGTGGAATATCGGTTTAACGAATACTAAGTTGAACAATCTTTTTACACTGAATAAGTTATTTCCTGTTAAAACTTCAGATTTGAAAGTTCTTATTTTTTGACAAAACAACAAGTCAAATAAGTGTTTTTTTTTTAGTTTGTATCAGTTTTTTCCAGAAAATTTTTTATTTATTTTTCACGATCCCGTTATGCCCGTAGGACACTCAATTTTTTCTTAGCTTTTTCTCGACTTTTTTTAGGGGTTTGATTTGATTTTTTTCTATTCCTTTTTAGCATTTTCCTAAATATAAAAAAATTAAATAAAAAGCCTAAAAAAGTCAAGAAAATGTAAAAAGCTATATCATAAAGGCTTTATGAAGAAAACATATTTTTTATTTTTTTTTTAACTTTATTTATTGTGGAAAGCAATTTTTATTTTGTAACACAAACTTTGTTTGATTTTTTTTTTTTTTTTTTAGAAAATTTTATTTTTTTTTTTGTCAATAGTCCACATATATAAGGTATATGTTCCCAGTATAAAAGTGTTGGCTGGGCTGACATTACATAATTCATTAAACCAGGTATCCACTGTATTGCCTATTATTTTCAGGGGCTCTTTGTTTGTTCATACCTGTTAACGTCATAAAAAAAGGGAATATTAATACTAATATTCTGACAGGTAGTAGGGAGATTATGCCAGAGTATTAACTGCACTTGACCGTCAGCCGGTAATATTACAAAAAAAGCATGAAAAATACAAACAACATAAAACATTTATTAACGCCAGTTGCAACAAAAAGAATATGTAAATGTCTGCATACGAAAGTGAAACGAAGCAAATACAAATTTATGCACTAGTCTCAAGTCAATTTAAAAAACGAAAAAAGGTGGTGTGTGCTAGATATAAAATGGTTTTAACTCCGAACAACCTGGCGTAGGACAAACACTTTAATGGTGGCATATGAACAAATTACGTTTGTAATATGAAACTAAATGTTAAAACCAAACTGATAAAACAATATTATACAATTAGTTGTTTGAAAAAAAAAAATTGCAAAAAGTAATACATGAAAGAGAATAGAGATCATATGAAAAGTTTAAACCTAAAGGAAAAAAAATAGAAGCACCCTAAAACAAATAAGTAGCAGAACCTTAATGGATTAATTTTAAAATTAAATTTGCTTAAACTTTTAGTTTATAGGTGTTTGTATAAAAAAAAATTTGTCATTTTTTTTTTTGTTTAAAAGTAAAGATTTAGGTAACTCTAAAATCCAACGCAATTTAAATAAATTTTTTAACAAACATGTTTTAGTTTATATTTTTTTAATACTTTTTTGACATAAAAAAACATCAATTAGATTCAACAACAACAAAATTAATACATTTGAAATTAACAAATTTTAATTTTTAATAAAATAATGATAAAAAAAATGATAAATGAAATGAAAAATTATTCAATAAGAAAAAAAAATATTATACAGAAAAAAATATTAGTAATTATTATTAAATTTTGTAAATACAAGAAAAATGTGTATTTTTTTACTTCACTAAGATTTGGTTGCTGTTGCATTTATATTCAATTTTTCCATAGAGGAAGAATAAGTATAGAGATTGCAACGTCGGCAGCGGCCAAATAAAATTTTATACAAAATACAAATGTTCGGAAACTGAGAGAAAACAGGGGAAAATTGATAAAATTTTCCTAATTTCTGCAAAAATTTTAGTAAATTTCCCTTTTTTAAACCTTTTTTTAAAATCCAATTGGGAAATCTGTTTAAAAAAACTAATTGGATTTGCAAAGAAAATCAATTGAAATCGTAAAAAACCAATTTGAAAACATGCCGAACCTTTTTAATTTGAAATGAAATCTATATGATCTTACAAATTGATCTTGGTTAGAGCGATCATATCAGGTAAGAGTTAATTAATTCCTTATTACGTGGTTCATTACGTTCAAGTTTAATTTTTCAAATTCTATTTTATAGTTTTCTTTAGTCAGGTCAATGGTCAATAGAGTTATCTTGCTGTAAAACATATATTAATTCCGTTCGTTTACTCAATAATTTGTAAAAACAGATAGAAAAAAGATAATAAAATGACAATTCAATGTTGAAAGTTTACAAATTCTTATTGGACAAAATTTCGCCAGCAAGAATTTTCAAGCAGAAAAAACATATGATTGAAAAACAAGTGAGCAATTTTTGTAAACACAATATACAATTCAATATATATATATAAGTTTGTTAATGATTAATTCTTACTAGATTTGACTGAGAAAAGTGAACGAATGCACCTATTGATAGATTTATGATTGATATTTATAGTTTGGTCAAGAAAGTAATTCTATTAATTTAATTCTTTTTAATTTAATAAATTTATATTTTAAATTTTAAATATTAGTATGGAATTTAATTTAAAGCAGAATAGAAATAAAAAATAGAAATAAAACATAAATAGAACAAAAAATAAAATAAACATAAGATAAAATAAAATAAAATAATAAAAATAAGTATGAGTGATAACAGTTTTTTATTAAAAAACAAGGTTCTCAAAAAAAAAAAATACAAGCAAGCTTCAATTTGAAATATCTATTGAATAATCTAAAATATATGTATTAACAAAAATTAATTCTTTCAAGTTCTGCAAACAAATGCAACGAGCGTTAAGTATGACTTTGTATATGAAAAACACATAAAAGGGGAAGTGGGACACTGATAGAAGCCAAATTGTGTGATTCATAATAATTGATGTTAATTAAGAAGAAAGCAAATTTGTTCTGTCAAAAATTAAGTAAAGCCAGTTGGCTGGCATACGAACAAACTGAAGTCTGGGTTAAAAGGTTAATATTGATTACAAAATGTAATTTGAAACCTTAAAATATTTTTTTAGGAGAATTTAGGGGAAATTCATACAATATTAAAGCTTAACTTGGCAGCCCTGAATATAAAAAGAAAACCACAGAAGCAATTTGGTAATATTTTCTTCAAAAACAAGCACCTGTTTTTCCACTTAAAACAAATAATTTTCACAGAAAATTAATATAACAATTAAATCACTTATATAGACACTACATTTTTTTAATAGTTTATTAAAAATATTTCATATATTCAAGGGTTTTAAATTTTATGGTCAACGCCCAAGTGTGAGACACTTCCAACAACTCTTTGACAAAAAAGCACACAAAATAAAAACAACAACTTTATTCAATTTACTATGAAAACAATACAAGCAAAGGTATTTTTTTAACAGCTCCCTCATCACAACAACCACTTGGCGTGTCACTTTTATTATTTCACATTAAAAGAAATTCATTCATGTTTCTTTTGTCATTTTTTCCTTAAATTCTTACCTTTCTCAACCTTTTTCTTTATAAATTCTTTCACATACACTTGAAAAACATTATTTTGTTTATTTAAATATTGAAAAAATAAAATTTATTAATTTAAAACCATAAAAATAAACACAAAACAGATTTTTAACTTAAAAGTAGCAGCGATACGAAAAAAGTCAACGAAACAAACTGAATACAAGAAGAACTGAAAAAAAATGCCAAGCCCACTAATAGTGCTGCCAGATAAGGGGATTTGCCCAGGTTATAGCAGTAATGTCACGAACAGCCAGCGCCAATGTTTTCCTTGCGGATTTCTTTGTAACTAGAATCATTGTAACAAAGCTATTTTTTGGGGGAAAAAATAGTGCGAAAGCAACAACTGTATGATAAATAATTCTCTCTTTCTTCCTTCATGTAATATTATTGAACAAAATTACAACTCCAGCACAACACAATTTTTTTTTGCTTGATACCCATCTTCTCAATACATATACTTTGACGTTTCATTCTAAACTAAAATTAAAAAATTGTTAAATGACCGCGTACATGCCTACTAACACATCAAGCAAATCACACGAAATTGATATATTCAATTTTTTGTGATTTTTGCGCGCACAGCCCCATTAAAATGCAACAAGGCGTCCAGCACGAACAAATCACACGTACAAATCTACCGTCTGTGGGTAACTTAAGCGTTAACACAATATTTATCTTTATCCTCACTCTACTCAGTCTGGCAGCACAATATTTGCTTTGTCAAGCACATGATTGAACTAGGTATAACAGTGATGCATTTTGAGTTTTTTATTTTTGGGCCAAATTGACAATTAAAAAGAACCAAATTACCTTTGATAGGGCCAAAATTTTTTGGAATATATATATCAGTTTTTTATTTTAATAAATTTCTATTGGATTTTCTTTTTAAAGATAGCGTTGGATCCATCGATCGGAACATGAATTGTCTCTATGATATATATATATATATATATATATATATATATATATATATATATATATATATATATATATATATATATATATATATAAGTATATATTTAAACTTACCTGTTTAAAAACTTGTCCCTTTTTGTTTCTTTTTTGTATTAATTTGATATACTTAGAAGAATTTTTATTTGAAACAAGACAGATTTGCAAATAAAAGAAAAGTTTTTCTTTATTTATTTAATTTGACAAACAAATCATTGTTGTAAATAATAGTAGTTTCTGAAATAGGGAGAAAAATACTGAACGGTTTGTAGTAGTTGAATTTTGAGCTGAAAGGGCCAAACAAGTTTAGAAAGTACCACCGGGCCACAAATGGCCCAATTTGCCATATTTTGCATCACTGGGTTATAATGATATTCAAACATTCATGCTCGTTCATTTTTAATAAAACCTGTGAATGAAAACGAAGAGCACGTGTTAAAAATAAAAAAATTCAACTAAAATTTTAATTTAAAAACGAAATCACAATGTCCACTACCTCAAAGGATGATGAAAGCATAAGTGGTGAAGAAGAAGAGGAGTTTGAATCAGGTGAGGAGGAGGAGGAGTTTGAATCAGGAGAGGAGGAGCAGTTTGAATCAAATGATGAACAAAATGAAAAAGACAATCAATCAATTGAAAATTCTGAACAAAAAGTGACTTGGAAAGAATTGGTGAGTAAAATTAATAAATACTTTGGATTGAGACATTTATTTTATGAATAGTTCTATTAATTAACAGGGTATAAATGAGACTTTAACAAAAGCGTGTGAAGAACTGAAGTGGAAAGCTCCCTCTAAAATACAAAAAGAAGCTATACCCGTAGCATTGCAGGGCAAAGATGTAATTGGTTTGGCTGAAACGGGATCTGGAAAAACTGGCGCATTTGCTTTACCCATATTACAGGCATTATTGGATAATCCACAAAGATATTTTGCGTTGGTTTTAACACCAACCAGAGAATTGGCATTTCAAATTTCAGAACAATTTGAAGCTTTAGGTACGTTTAAATATAAATTTTTAATATGCACTAGAATGTTCCTTCCTTTTATTCTATTTATAACCCCGTTGCTGGGCAATGGATGTTACACTGTACATAGTATGATATAAAAACATGAAATTAAATATAATTTTATTTTCGTCACTACTTCTGAACCTTATTATATAAAAGTTTTTAAAATTTTTCCATTACTAATCATATTCTCTTCTTCTCAATCTAGGTAGTGCCATTGGAGTCAAATGCTGTGTCGTAGTTGGTGGCATGGATATGGTTTCGCAAGGCTTACAATTGGGTAAAAAACCTCACATAATTATAGCCACTCCAGGTCGTTTGGTAGATCATTTGGAAAATTTAAAAGGTTTTAATTTAAAAGCCATAAAATATCTTGTTATGGATGAAGCTGATCGTATTCTAAATATGGATTTTGAGGTTGAATTGGATAAAATTCTAAAAGTTTTACCTAAGGAACGCAGAACATTCCTCTTTAGTGCGACTATGACGAAAAAAGTTAAAAAACTACAAAGAGCATCGTTGAAAGATCCAGTAAAAATAGAAGTCTCTAATAAATATCAGACTGTAGAACAATTGCAACAGTACTATATTTTTATACCCGCCAAATTTAAAGATGTTTATCTTGTACATATACTGAATGAATTGGCTGGTAATAGTTTTATGATTTTTTGCAGTACGTGTAATAATACCGTAAAAACTGCTATAATGTTAAGAGCTTTAGGTTTGGCTGCCATTCCTCTACACGGACAAATGTCTCAAAATAAACGTTTAGCTGCTCTTAATAAATTTAAATCGAAAAATCGTTCCATACTTATATCTACAGATGTTGCATCCAGAGGTTTAGATATACCCCACGTTGATGTAGTAATTAATTTTGACATACCCACACATAGCAAAGATTATATACATCGTGTTGGTCGTACTGCGCGTGCTGGTCGCTCCGGAAAAGCTATCACATTTGTTACTCAATATGATGTCGAACTATATCAGCGTATCGAGCATTTACTTGGTAAGCAGTTACCCCAGTATACATGTGAAGAAGATGAGGTAATGGCCTTGCAAGAACGCGTTAGTGAAGCTCAACGCACAGCGAAATTGGAACTTAAGGATATTGAAGAATCTAAGGGAGCAAAGGGCCGTTTCCAGAAACGCGCTGGTGGTGATGATTTTGATGATTCAGAACAATTTACGAATGCCCGCAAACGTTTTAAGACTGGAGGTGGTGGTGGTGGTGGCGGCGGCAAACCAAATTGGAAAAAAGGAAAAAGGAAGTAACTTTCTGCATTTTATCTATAGTTTTTAGTTTAATTTTAGTATATTGAATATTAAAAATGTAAAATAAATACTACATTAAAATTGAAAATTTAAATTTGGATATTATTTAATCCATTTCCTAATAATGGTGTTATTTTTAAGAACTCTGGATAGTTCTTATGTGAGGGTTGAAAAAAACCATACAACGAAAGATATGTCTGATATTACCAGACATGAAATACTTTAAAATCGCATTGAATTTGTATTTAAGGTGATTAGTTATTAAGTTAAATTTTATGTCAAATAACCAGTTTTTATATCTAAAAATCATTTTCTTTCAAGTAGATCCAAAAAATAATACTTTAAATACCAGTAACTTGATATTGTAAAAAGACAGAACGGTTGGCATTTTGTCTGGTAGAAAATGTTTTAGGAAAGTATTTGCAAAAAACAATCAGATGTCAAATAAATTCTAACATAAAAGAACGTTTTTATAAATGTCAATCAAAAAAGATATTTTTAGTCTTTATTAAGTAAAAAAAAGATCACAAAGCGAAGAAATCATAATTAAATGAATTTTTGTATCATTTTTAAATTAACACATCGAACATTTTCAAATTAAGTATGAATCTTTAACATGATTCTAGTTGAAATTAAATTTTTAAATTAATATGCCATAAGTTATTATTTTAGTTTTAAAAGAAAAAGGTGGAAACATAAATTTATTTATTCATATTGTAATACAAAAGCCATCCATGAAAATAGCTTATTTCTTAACTTTTTTTGGGTTTTAATTTTTTGGTTATTTACGAAAAAATCAAAGAAAACCCCTAAAAATGTTAAGAAACAATATAGTGTCATACGGGCTTGAAAATGTTTACGATAATTTTTTTTAAAACTAAACTTGGTAAAACTCTTTATTTTTTGCAGATAATATTCAGCTGATCTTTGGTAATTGTAGGGAATTTCCTGAAGTTTTGGAGGCATTTGTAAGCTTTACGCTCAATAAACTATGTAAGTGGATGGTGGAGAACGATTATTCCATAAATGCTACTAAAACTAAAGCTATTATGTTTCGTACTGGCCATCGTAGAATTTTTTACCCTATAATCATAATTCATGGTACTGAGATTAATTTTGTTGAATCTTTTAAATGTCTCGGTGTTGTAATTGATCAATACCTTAATTTTGGTGAGCAAATAGATGCGATTTCTTTAAGGGTAACTTTGGGTCTTAGGACAATGTACCACTGTGGTTTTTATTTGCCTATCAGGGATAAATATATAATTGCTCACATTCTAGTAAGGTCTCATGTAAACTATTGCCTTGAAGTTGATTCTGGTACACTCTGGGATATAATAAAACAAGCAAGATTGTTAAGAGAATTGTGCGGTTTGTGTACGGTAGTAGATACCGTGATCCTGTATCTGGGTTGTTCCTTAGCACAATATTTGCAATTTCGTAATGTTATATTTTTTATAAGGTCATCAGATCTGGTGTACCTAATTATTAACGTTCTAGGTTTATTTTCTCTAGATTTGAGAGAAACCCACAGATTGTTGAACCACTTATATTGTGTTCTATTTTCGAGCGATCGTTTCTTATAATGATTTCTTGGGTGTGGAATTTCTCACGTACTAATTTACGAAGTTTTACATTATCATACAATCTATTTAGGAGCAGATTATTATCTCATTTTCAGGAGTATCTGTAATGATATTTTAAATTTTCTTAAGAGTAATATGATTTCATTGATATGTACTTTAAAGGATTTACTTAGTAATTAATTTTTATATATCGTACTATTAATTTATCTTATTTTCTGATTGTATTATATTGGTATGTTCTCACTGGTATGGACTCCTGCCTTTTTGAATTGATGAAGAGATAGCTGAACCACATCCAAAAAATAAGGTGTACAATTCTTTTAATATTTATTATAAAGCACTTCTATCCTGTTCTAAAGATCATTTGTTCTTTTATATGTATTATACTTTTATTTGAATTTAATATTAAGAGTTTGTAATTAAATTTTAGAATTTTTTGAAGTATACTAGCAGTACGTTTTTGCCCTTAAAGGCTTATTGCATTGCAAATAAATATTTTTAAAATCAAAGTCATAATTTATTAAGCTTTGATAAAAAAAAATCTTGTTTTCTGCTGCATAACAACTTTTGTTTTTAAATATAACTTCCTTTGCTGTTAGCATACAAATCTGTAAAACAGGGTTGGCACTTTAATAATTTGACAGCTAGTAACAAATCTGCGCCGATCAATGACACAAATATATACAACACAGCACCTTCTATTCTTATTACTCATAGAATTTGCTATACAGAGATACGTTTACGCTCAAGTAATTTGGGCTTAAGCCGATTTGTGCTGGGATTTTATTGCTCGCTGCTGGGATTTTATGGCCGCCGTATTATTTTCAAACAACATTTCTTAATTTGCTCGGCGCAGATCTCTGTGGGTAAAAGGCCCTGGAGCCAATCAAATAAACCCGTCAATCAGTGTATATGTGTGTCGTATGCTTGTAGCTTTAAAGGAGACGTACGTCAACTACCATCACCAAAAATCACAAACTTATGTTTTTACTCTATTTATAATCAGAGACGTAAAACGCAAAATATTTATGTATGTTTTTTTCAGCAGTGCATTTCTTCATGACGGCAAAGACAAAGCAAATGAAATTTTTTTGTCAAGCACAACAGGCGACGATCAAATAATCATCCGTTTTTCATCAATCATTGCGGACAACCCATACGTGTTGCCAAAAAGGAACAATTGCAAACACATAACTTCGTGATTGATGTGGTTATTTGATCGTCTCCAGGGTCTTTATCTCTCTAGATATCTGCGCCAAGTAAATTAATCGACTGATACGGCTGAAGGAAAACTGCGACGAAGGTACATAGCCGGCAGCAAGCGATAAACTGATCAGCCGACCTTGCATAAATTATCGGCTTAGCTATATCATAAAAATGATTGTTTAATTAATGATATTTTGTAATGAGCCAATGAGAAGTTAACTCCATTACCCATTTTTTTAATCAGTGATTTTCCCGCTAGCAGCGGAATGATAATGATAATAAAATGTGATGATTTTTTCTAATTCATTTTCATTCAATTGAATAGGTTGTCTTATGATTTATTTTATAAATCAAAATAACTATTTTTTATTGAAGTGATTTGTTAAAATTACATCAATTCGTTTATTTCTATTAATTAAAATATTTTCCAGTTCAAGGAGTTTTCACATAAAATAAAAAAATAAATAAAATTATAAACAAAATAACTTAAAATACAAGAATTTTATGTTTTTATATATTATTTCTTATCCATTATATTTATTGATATCCTGATTCAAAATCTGTTTTCCAGCACGAACCATTTTTTAAAGAAGTTTTCTTAAGCAGTTTTATTTATTATCAGGCTATAGTCATATATACATATATCATCATGTTCATAAATCCGCTTATTTACAAAATTAATTAAACATTTCTAATAAAACAAGCAAGAATGGATTAGAAAAGTTTTTATTTTGAAAGTGGTATAAGTCCATTAACTACTTAAAAAATAAATATTTTCGCATTTGTGAGCACTGTAAAAAATCCACAAAAGATTATTAAATTTATGTATCGGATTTTCCGTTGTATATTAGTGTTTTTATAAGCTAAAAAGCTATCAATGTGTCCAATAATTGGAAAGTTTTTGATTAAATATATAAATAAATTAATTATATAAAGGTTTCTTCTTCGCTTAATAAAAGATCAGAAAAAAGTAAAGCGATGCTAACTAATAGTTATATTAAAATTAAGTTAAAATTAAAAAATTTAGAAAATAAACGGCGGCTTATTTTAAGCACATTATAACGGAAATATATTTAGCGGCGGAAGTTGTAAACAACTCACGGCGGCAAAGTTCAGCCGGCTATAAGACGTTTGACGCAGGCCTCTGTACCTCACGCAATGGAGGAATAGACTAAAAAGAATTTCTGTATTCGTGTGTGTGCTCTTAGGTAAAAAAGGAAATTTATTGAGATTTCAACGAATAAAATCAATTAAAATTAAGTAAATTTTTTAAATAATGCTACAAACAATTCTTAACAATAAAAATTAACAAAAAAATGTAAAGAGAAGTGTTAAAATTATAAATATTAGCAGATGAACACCAATGATGAAAAAATTTTTTCCAAGAAGAAAAAAAAATTGCAAAAGTGGTAGTAGTAAAATAGTAAGAAAAGAAGAAATATATAAAAAGGTGAATAAAGGCTAAAAAAGATAAACGATAATAGTGATTTTTTTAATAAAAAAAACGAACGACCAAGAGAGAGCGAATAAAAGAGAGTAATTAAAAGAAGAGTGGAATTTTCGACAAAAAGTCAAGAATACAAATGAGCTAAAGTGCGGGTGTTTTATTATAAAGGGAAAAAAGTGCAAAAATAAGGAAAAATTCAATAATTTAAAAAAAAATATAAAAAATTATGAAAAATTTATAAAACAAAGGATTTTATTCTATTAAAACCAAATGTTATGAAAGTTTGTTGTATAAATTATTAATTGCTTGGAAAAAGTTTTTATAGTAAAATTTGTTTCAAGAAAGGCCAATAGTTTCGTCATTGCCTTCTAGAAAGAAAGAAAAAAAAAATAATATACCGAAATCTTGAGCTAGCCAGTCTGCCATTTCGACAGCCAAGCCTGTGTCAGTTTTTTTTTTTGTTGTTTTAGTGTTTTGTAATATTGTTAGTGTGTTTTTTGTGCCTTCTTTTTTGCTGCTGCTGCTAATATTTAAACAAATACAAGAAGAAAAGTATAAAGAAATAGCCGAGTGTGGTCTTTTGTGTGTTTGTTCTTTAATCTTCTACAAAAATTGTTTTTTCTATGTCATATGCTGCTTCTTACGATTTCTACTTAACAGCTTTTGCTCTGCCATCAATAACAAAAACAATAACAAGAACATCATAATTATCATCAAAAGCAATTTTAATCAACTCAACCAACAATAACAACATCAGACAGTTAAAAGTACCAACAACAATAATATTGTAACATTTATTGTAGAACGTTAACGTCAACGTTGACAGCGAGAGGAAAATTATAAAAAAAGAAAGAAGTTTTTCAATTTTCCCCTTTCCTATAAATGAATTTTAGTGATGATGATTGATTGTAATTTGATTTTACAATATTTTTTTTCTATCAATTTTCTTTAATTTTTCTTTTAATTTTCATCTTTTTTTTATTGGTTTACTAAAAAAAAATAATTTTTTAAGGTAACAAAAATTATCCGTTTTTACAAATTTATGTAAAGGATTATTTTTTGATTTTTCTTTGTACATATTTTTTTACACAATTTCAATAAATTCTTTTTACATATCTTCTTTTTTTGTATTTTTTACTTTTATTAAATTTTTGGTGTTTCCTCCTCTATTTCTTTTATATACAACTTTTTTTTCCAATTTGGTATAACGTCATACCTTTTAAAAACATAAAGGCCTTTGTTACGCTCTCTTTCATTTTCACTCTCTCAACGGGGATGATAAATAAGGTACCGAAACAATATAATTATTCATATATTGTGGTAAAAAATCAGCTGTTTTATTTATATTTTAAGCTAGAATTACTAATATGTATCGTTACGAAACATCTGAATCAATCTAAAAGCGGCCATACACTTTATTCTTTTTTTCAGAATATTTAACCGCATGGGAAAAACTGACTATTGCTACTTTATTTTAATCGTCCGTTTTCGAACACGAAAAGTTAGAAGGTAGATTAAAATCAAGTCTATATATCTCAAATATGATACGGAATCTGAAAGAGGTTATTTGCATTAAAGTTTCGAAGATTTAATTCTATTTTGAATGAATTCCTTAAAAACCAAATTCGATTTACGTTTTAATCGAACGAATTTCTTTTCAAACATTAAGGAATTCAATCAATTTATCTCAAACGATTTGAACAATCATTGAAATTCATTCGTTTTCTTACTCATTCGAATAAGAATAGCAAATGTTAAATTGTGTTTTTGTTTCATACTTATGGATTATTCATATACATAACCTAAACTCAATATGAAAGTCTTTTTTAAACAGATTTTTATGTGTAACGCAATAAACGAGAGCCTTTGAGGGGTTCGAACCAACGGCCCACACACTGATAAACCAATGCCAAACCAACTAGCCTATCGGGGAGTTCTTATATAATTGAATACCGTGGTTCTTATGATACCCGCACGAAAATTCGTGTCAACGATATTACAATGATTTTTTCCAAACTTTCAGTAGGGGAAAAAAACTTTTAATTTTTTTAAATTTAAAACCAGAATAGACTTAAATCTCTTGCAGGTGATTCAAAGTTTTAAGACTTTTCGCTGTTGTTAAGGGATTTTAACAAAAAATGCCATTTGATAAATATTGTTTTTATTTCTTAATGCACATCGCTATTTTTGTTTTAGATCTTGTGCCTCGTTTTAAATTATACCCCACTTGTTATATTTGTTGCCTCAAAATGACCCAATTTTTAAATCAATAAAAATCATAGTTATATTTATTTGTAATTTTTCTGTTTGTTTAATATTTATTAAATTAGGACACTTTTAAGCGAAAATCGTAAAAATATCAACATAAAAATGAAAGCTTTTGTACATACATATGTAGTTTGTATGGATTTTAAAAGTTTACACTAGATTTTTGTTGCATTTTTAATAATGAAAATTCATGGGCCTATTAAAAAAGAGCATTTTAAATTTAAATTCGACATCATTTAAATAATAGTACAAGAGCATTTATTGTATTCTTCACCATTTATGGTGAGGGCATATAACAGTTTTTCATTCCATTTGTAATATGTCATTTAAGACCACATAAAATATATATATTCGTGATCCTTATGCAATTCTATGTCGATCTAGCGATGTCTATCGCTATTACGGCGCGAAGACTCAAGCGGTGTGCTCTTTTTTACCTAGATGAATGGACAGTTTGGTATTGAAAATGAGCTAAATCGTTCCAGCGGTTAAAAAGGTATTAGTGAAAATGTGAAGCTACCTCTAAACTTTCCATACAAATTGTTGTATTTCATAGTAGCGACTGGCAAGTTATATATTTTCTCTTGTTTTTTTAACCAGTTCCTTGAATATTTTACATTCACTTAAAAAATTTTTTTAACCACAAAATTTTTTTTCACCACAAAAAATTTTTTTGACCTTGAATAATTTTTTTCACATTAAAATTTGTTTTCACATCCAATAAAGTTTTTCACCTTCAAAAAGTTTTTCACCTCTAAAAAAGTTTTTCACCTGCATAATTTCACTTCTAAAGTTTTTTTACATTATTTGTATTAAAAACAGTTTGAGCATTTTTTTAGGATTTAGTTAGAGGATATTCAAAGATTCGACACAGCTGAATTTAAGCACTTTTTTTACTTGTTTTTTAATAATTTAAATAAAATAAATCGACCAATCAGAACGCTTTTAAAATAAATAAAGTCAAAGGGTACTACCACTACAAAATTAAAATAGAAGTCAACTTTATATATTTGTAGAAAGATGACACTCTTCACCGCTTATGTTCCAAATTTTGGCTTACACGGATTACCACAACATTAAGTATGCCAAATGAAAGTATGGAATATTTGGCAAAGCTAGCCTCTTGTGAAATGACATCAAAATTTGTATTCTTTGGTTACAAAAATATATTTTCAAATCGATTTTATACACGTTACCGATAATGACAATGCCTCGAAACATTGGTGGTTTGCATACAATGGCTGACTTCATAAACGCAGTATGCAAAGCAACATTGCATTGCACAGAGCTCAAAAACGCAGTATGCAAAGCAATAAGTTAATATTTAACATAGTTTTTATAAAAATAAAATTCAACAAATTTTTCAACGATTATATATGATTTAATGTATTTATATAGTAAAAAAAGTGGTAGAAATGCAGCTTTTTAGTACTCATAAACATATTCGGACAGGTCACAAAAATATTGTGATTTCTATTCCAAAGCAACTAGAGGCAGTTATAAAAAAATTAGCAACTAAATATTAAATTTCGCAAATAATATATATTTTAGAGTTTTTAATGAAATGTGTCAGTTATTTTGTTCAGCGAAATTGAAAATTTTTATAAAATTTATAATTATAAATATTTTTTAAATTCATATTCGATTTCTAACATTTGTTTGAATTTTTAAATTCCATTGTTGAATTTTAGAAAACTTTGTCTGTGTATTTTTTGTATTCAGAGTACAGGGAATTTCTCTTTTTTCAACTATTTTTAAAATTCTATATTAAAATTATCCTCGCTTTATTTTAGATTATTCCAATGATTTGAATAAAAGTGTATATTTGTCAATTTCTGGTGGGACACTTTTAAACGTCAAATTTATACTAAAACATATGTGAAAAACAAGTCCTGTCGAATCTTCTATTGAAAACGTAACAAAATCATACATCTTTATATGCGAGTACATTTTATTTCATATATGGTTTAAAAAATTTTACAATTCATCTTTAAAAGCTATATTTTCTTTTGACAATTTTTATTTTCGGAAATATTTTCTCAATTCGATAAGAAACCGTTTCAAAGAAATCTTTTTTTTTCTATAACAATTTGTATCCTATTTATAGTTGCTGAGTTTATGAACGATCGTTTCATTAAAATAAACTTTTTCGTAATTTCCAGAGAAACCAATTTCTGAAGAATCAGTAACTTTGTCTGAATTTCGCTGACTGGGACTTTTGATTCATGGGTTTCATATTTGTGGATCTCGGCTGTATCTTACAAGTGTGTTTATGATTTAGGTTTGCTACTTTATATAGTTTTCATATATTTATTATTATTAACAATTATTTGAATATTGTGTACTACTTAGTAATACATTTTTGGCCCTTTGGGATTACTGTATTACGAATTAATAAAATAAAATAAATAAAACATTTTTTCTATAGAAAGCTCAGATTCACTTAAAAAATTTTTTTTAAACCTATTAAACATATTACCTGGGACTGAGCCCCTAAAAAAAGTGTGTTCAAGTTCGGGTTAGTCGAAATAAAAAAATTCAGGTTCGGGTTCGGTTCGGCTTAGGGTACGGGTTCAACATTTAAAAAAAGTACAAATGTTTTATTAATAGCAAATTTATTTATTTTCCAAAGAAATTTTCGCTTAATTTTATAATAAATATATTTTTTTAGATTTCTTCTATTAAATTTGTTCTTTGTGGCGACAAAATAAATTTCAAGGCTGTCTCATTTGAAGGATTTGATTTAGAATATCGTTCCTTTATTTTTAGAACTTGTTCGAGAATATCGAGAATATTTATTATTATTAACAATTATTTGAATATTGTGTACTACTTAGTAATACGTTTTTTGGCCCTTTGGGATAACTGTATTACGAATTAATAAAATAAAATAAAACATTTTTTCTATAGAAAGATCAGATTCACTTAAAAAAATTTATTTAAACCTATTAAACATATTACCTGGGACTGAGCCCCTAAAAAAAGTGTGATCAAGTTCGGGTTAATCGAAATAAAAAAAATTCAGGTTCGGGTTCGGTTCGGTTTAGGGTACGGGTTCAACATTTAAAAAAAAGTACAAATGTTTTATTAATAGCAAATTTATTTATTTTCCAAAGAAATTTTCGCTTAATTTTATAAAAAAATATATTTTTTTAGATTTCTTCTATTAAATTTGTTCTTTGTGGCGACAAAATAAATTTCAAGGCTTCTTCTCTTCTTCTCTTTCCATTTGCAAATTTTTGAAAATTTCAATTGTTTTTAAAATATGTTTTTTTAGCATTTTCAATATTAACTTTAATCTATTATCTAGATATTTAAATATAACTCTTGAAAATGTTTTTGTTTTGTCATCTTTTGTTTCCTCTAATTTAAAACTAAGACAGATTTTTCTTCTTGCAGTTTCAGCGTTAATTCTTCTTGCAGTTTCAGCGTTCTCTTGATCAAGTATTTACTCAAAAGCACTAGATAAAGATCGAGAATTGCAAATTGGAATGCAAGAATTATTTTATATGATTAAACCCAAACCTGGTTATATTTTTTGGTTCAGCGGGTTCAGGTTCAAAGTTTTTATAAACAGGGAACCTGACCCGTTTGGCTTCGGGTTCGATTTTAGTCACTGATTTTTACTATAAAACCCACTGAGATTCTATTGAAAATAGGGTTTTTAATCGAAATTGCGCATTTTTATTAAACCGATCATATGCTGATGACTTCGTTGTATTAAAGCCACCGAAATTTCTAAAATTTTATTTTAACATTTTATTTATTGTTTTTTACAAATGTGTTTAAAAGACATAAAATATTAAAAAGCGAAATATTCCGTTTAAAAACCTGTATAAAAATTTATCCCGCCAAAAGATGGATGGTTGTTCACACGTTTCTAGCTAAAGCGGCTTGGATAAGGCGTTAAGAGAAATGGTTTTCCTTTTTTGAACACGATCCTTGGAAAATCTTCAAAAAGTATGTTTTATAAGAAGACATTTTAAATTTCACTTTTCTAGCCAAAGGGTTTGGCTCTCCTGGTAGTGAATGTCTACACAGGACTTCAATTGCTTTAGAATGTCACATCAATGTCTCTCGTAGCTTAAGAAGACCATTTTCTTAAAATTTTAATGATTTCATCCAAATTTAAGATACCATTTCACATTAAAAAATAATACAGTCAGAAAAATTTACTTAGACGCATTAAAAGTTATTTTTTTAATATAGGGCAAATTTTAGATCTTTTTATATAATTATAATTATTAAAGGGTAAGAACAAAAGTCAGTTAAACATGTTTAAGTTCAGTTGAACTTTGTCTCTCTTTAAAACGGTTATTTAACCAAAGCTATTATATATTCCATTTTACCACAAAAAGAAATTTCAGTTATACTTTATCTGATTCTTTGAAAAAAAATGTGTTAATATTACTATAAATGATAGTTTCCATGCTTGTTTCACATCATTTCCTTTTCAAACAAATTTTAACCAGATTTGTAAAAAAAAAAAATAATTTTCAATTTAACATTACGAAAAAATACAGTTTCTGACTTTAGACCTATTTACTTAACTTCAAAGAATTGTTCATGTGAATGTTCAGTAATTTGTATTTCTGAATTTTGAAAAAATTTTCAATTGATTTGTATCACAATTATTTTTATATTGTTATATTTTTGGGTCTCCGCTATCAGTCTCACATATAGATGGCGTTTTTTAAGAAATATTTTTGAACTATATAATCATAAAATACTATAAATTAGTTTATTAACCACCTGTACTCTTAATAATCATATCCGGAGAGTCCAAAATCCCAGATATTAATTTTTTAGTTAAATAAAAAAATAGTTATTTTTTTACCTTTGTTTTCCACTACTTGTACAGGTTGGGCCATTAAAATTTGAATCTGCTATAAAAGAAACAGTACTGATTATTTTTTTAAATTTTATTGGAAAGATTGAATTTTGTCATTTAAGAATGGAACACAATATCATTAATATGACTACCACGACTGGTACCTCATCCGATCAACTGAATTTTTCAGTACATTTTCGACTGCTTCGTGTCGAATGTCTTGAATGGCAACTTCGATGTCATGTTTCAACGCTTCAATTGTGTCTGGATGGTTTGCGTAACATTTATCCTTAATGGCTGGCTCCCCACAGAAAATAATCTAAAGGGCTCGAATCAAAGCTACGAGGTGACCAAGTGACATCACAATTTCAGCTGATTATTCGATTTTCAAATCAGTGCGAAAAATATAGATGATTGCGTTTGCTCTGTGACATGTGGCTCCGTCTTGTTGAAACCCAATGTCGTCCATGTCATTCCCTTGAATTTTTTGAAACAAAAATTCGTTGAGCATGACACGGTGACCCTAACCGTTGACGGTAACGGCGGCTCTTTGCTCATTTTCGAAGAAAAATGGCGAAGTCCTGGTAGTCATATAAATGATATTTTTTGTTTCATTCTTAAATGACAAAGTTTAACCTTTCCATTAAGACCAGAAATTTAAAAAATAAAAAGTACTGTTTCTTTTATAGGCGATTCAAATTTTAAATGGCCCACCCTATACAAGCTTTGTTTATGAGTGTAAAACAAACAAGGATATAAAACTAATGGTCACACAGTGTTATTGAAACTAAAGTTTTTAATTTCTATTATGAAAATATTAATACATTTTGGATTTGGCGTAACTTTAAAAATTTTTTGTACTAAAATTGACTTATCAGTCCTTGAAGTTTATTAAAAATAAAAGTATTGTAACATATAAGTTCTAAAAAGTACATTTTTTCTGTATAGTGTTGAATTAAAAAAAATCTCATCCCTGCTGTCTCTCAAATACTCTGCTTTTGTTGTATCTCTCTTCTTATTTGGTTTTCTAATCATAATATTTTATTGTTGTACCTACGTCTCCTAAATTAAACAACCTCGTTCTTATTATACCGTTAACCTTTTTTCTATTTTTTTTTTGACAAATATTTGTCATTCATGTATTTTTTCTATACAATTTCTGTAAAAAAAAAATTGAGGTATAGTTTGAGGCTTGTAAATATTAAGCGAAATATTTGCAATAGTTTAATTTATTCATTTATTTTAGATTATTTTTATTTATTTATTCTATTAACGGCATGACGTCAGTTTTTTTTTTTTTTGCTTTCCTACTATCCATAATTTGTTTTTTTTTTATTACATTCTTAATTAATTTGTCACTTATTTTGTTCGCCTTTAGTCATGTTTCTTGTTTAATTTTTTTATTATTAATTTGCAATTAAATTATCGGGCAAGAGTCGTCAACAAATGTAATAAACAACTACATTTTTTTTTGGTGCAAAATATGTTTTTATTATTGAAAATATTAAATGAAAACAAGGTCATTTAATTATTAGCTTTGCTTTTGGTATTTCTTATTTTTGAGATAATTTAGGAATTTGGTCATTGATTTTTTATGTGACAAGTTTTTTTTTTACTTTAAGGATGGTGTAAAATATCAATAAGTTTGTTAGAAGTAAAATTAAGAAGGAATATTTAAAATAACTAACTTAATTGAAAGTTATCTTTTATTAATAACTTGAGTCCATGCCGTATTTTTCCTCCTCTGCCACATATCTAAATTTCGTTAAGATAGGAGTGAACCCTTCCTTGTCAGTTGCACAGTGAATTTAAAATAAATGTGTACACTAATTACACTGTGCTCGTATCGAAAAATTTGGTGGTAACTAACATGCAGTAACAAATGAAAAAAAAAAACTAAATTCAAAAAATTAAATCAATTCACTTGATTTTGAACTTATTTTTTATAATTTTTTTTTCGTAAAATTTTTTTTAACTAGATGGTTTAACTTCTTTGTAATTTATCGTGCTTTTTAATAGATGACAACTTTAAGGCATTT
Organism: Eustalomyia histrio; assembly: GCA_949748255.1. Classification (NCBI taxonomy): domain Eukaryota; kingdom Metazoa; phylum Arthropoda; class Insecta; order Diptera; family Anthomyiidae; genus Eustalomyia; species Eustalomyia histrio. Next base: position 58,827,499 of record OX456526.1, on the reverse strand, counting down.
TTAAAATAATATGCCGGTCATTAGCCACGTCTTTAAGACAACATCGATGATGGGTGTATGACCAAACAAATTCGCAGACGACCAATTGGTGACAGCCCATACAAATAGTCAAGGACATTTTCATACACATGGCCGCTAAATCGTACACAACCAATTGGGCGGCACTATCGCTCATATTGTCGTTGACGATCATGTTTGCGACAGTATACTCCAAATTGTAATCGGTGACTATATGTTTGACATGTTAAGCTATTTGGGCTGTGCATGACAAAACAGTCGACATTATTCCCAATGTATGCGTCGACGACCACACTCTTGACAATTTCCTCTATGAAATCACCAATGAAAGTGTAGAAATCGATGTCATCCATATTGTCGCCGTCGATAACATTGGTGTCAGTTTTCATATATCATTACCAACGACAATAAAGGTGTCAGTTTCGCATATATCGTCACCAACACCAGAGTCGACGACGTTTTCTTCATCCTGTCGTTGGCGAAGATATCATTGACACTATTAAAATTTTGCTCATAACGTCATTAATGACAATATGAGCGACACTGGCCTGGGTAAAATTAATGAACCTAAATATTGTTTAATACTTTTTGATTTATAGCCCAGCAAAACCATGGTATCAACTACTTACCAGCCTATTTATTCTCTTAATTACTTTTGTTCGCGATGAGCCCAAAAGTAATGGGTACTCATTATTTTTGGCTGTTCGTAAGCGAGAGGGTAACGAGCACCCATTACTTTGTGTTTTTTGTAAGTGAGAAGGTAATGACCACTCATTACTTATGGACTCATCGCGAACAAAAGTAATTAAGAGAGTAAATAGGCTGGTAAGTAGTTGATACCATGGTCTTTTATGCAAGACACCTTGTAAACAAGATAATAACTTGTGTATACATTACTTAAAAAAGTGATGAAATAGTGTTGACAATACAAAAAAACGATCGCAAAGTTAACAATACGACTTAGAGCTAGTTTTTTGGAAGTAGTTCACCCTTGTTTATTGGTTTAACTTGGTTTACACTTGGAATGCTGTTTTTGAGACTCAGTTTATTTTGTTTTAATTTGAGTTTAACTGGACAAGTTTGGCCAGATAAACTTAAGTTACAGAGGTCAAAACACACAGCTGTTTCGTGAATTCTAAAAAGTTGTTTACAAATAAAAAAAAAAAAAGGATTATTCCTCATATTATGAAGATTTAATCGATTCTGAAACATGTGCAAATTTATATAAGACCATAACAAGAAAGCCTAAGACAATTAGAACTCGTCCAAATAATTTATTTGCTTTTGTTTGAATAAAATATTTGTTTTGATTTTTTATTAAGTATTTTCAATGCTACCATATATTTGACTATAAAATATAAAATTTTGTTGGAATAAAATATGTCAGCATTACCTTACAGGTTGGTTGAAAAGTTCCTGCGCTCGAAATGAAAGGAAGAAGCTCAATAAACTTGTTCAAATGATCTTCCAATAATTTTATCCCATCCTTATAATGGCTTTCCGGAAGCTCTGCAAAATAACCGTTTACGGCTGCTATGGCCTCTTCATTCGACGAAAAATGCTTTCCACGAAGGAATTGTTTGAGATTTCTGAAGAGATAGTAGTCACTGGGAGCCAAATCTGGTGAATACGGTGGATGTTCAAGTAATTCGTAGTTTAATTCTTTGAATTTAGCCATCGTTAAAACACTTTTGTGAGCAGGTGCATTGTCTTGATGAGAAATGATTTTTTCTTTTATAAACCAGGTCTTTTCTCACGAATTTTTTCATCCAGCTGATCCAAAAGGCTGCAATAATATTCAAAGTTAATTGTTTTACCTTTCTGAAGATAATCAATCAACAAAATTCCTTTTGCATCCCAAAAAACTGATGCCATAACCTTCTTTGCTGATCGTTGTGACTTCACCTGCTTTGGAGCTGAACAACCAGCTTCAGTCCACTGTAAACGTTCTTGTTTCAATTTAGGATCATGGTGGTAGATCCAAGTCTCATCCATAGTTATAAAACAACGCAAGAAGTCGGTTTTATTCGGCTTAAAACGCTCCAAATTACGCTGAGAAATTTGTTATCGATCCAGTTTTTGTTGAATTCTAATGTGTGCGGCACTAACTTTCCAAAAAATTTTTTTCATACGTAATTCTTTATGTAAAATATGGAGTACTCGTTCGTTGAGAGCAATTTCACGCTTAGTCAAACTTGGATCTTCACTAACCACATTATGTACCTGCTCAATGATTTCTGCTGTGGTTGCAGTTTTTGGTCGTCCTTCGCGTGGATCGTCTTTAAGGCTGGTACGACCACATTTAAATTCACCAGCCCAAAATTCAACGGTGCGTTTTGAAGGTGAGGACTCCTTATAAACTCCTAACAATTGTTCATAAATTTCCTTTGCTTTTAAACCCTTCAAAACAAAGAATCTAATGAATGCACGATATTCAATTTTTTTCATATTAAAAAAAATCAATGACACGTCAACTTCAAATGGCTTGTAAACAAAGAAAGAATTGACAGAATGACTTGCAACTTTGCATGTGTTCTCAGGACAGTTATATCAACTTGAGAAAAAAAAAAAGTTTGGAACTAGCAGTGTCATCTCTTGGTGAGCGCAGGAACTTTTCAACCAACCTGTATCTGTCTAGTCTTAAGGTACTACTGAAAAACAACAAGTGGGCTCAATGCCAAAACACTAACTCTTACAGTAATAAAAAAAAATTATCGGTATTTTAGAGGTAAAGTTATTTTCTATTTTTTCGGTAACGTTATTAAAGGGATAACGATTTTTTTTAGTTATTTCGGTAACGGTATCTTAGGGATAACGATTTTTTCAGTTATTTCGGTATTGGTATTTTAGTGATAACGGTATTTTTTTATTATTTTCGTAATGGTATTTTAAGGCTAACGATTTTTTCAGTTATTTCTTTAACGGTATTTTAGGCAATGAATCAATAACGGTATTTTAGTGGTATTGCCTGACAACCCTGCATAAAAGCGCAAATTCGAAATTTTTTACCTATTGCTAACAAAAAGTTAAGATTAGAGATGGACACGTAAGCCATTTTTGACTCACGCTCAACCACGCTCACAAACCAAAAATTACAATCATGCACGATAACTTTTTTTAAATGGCTACTTTAATTTGTTTTAAGTAATAATGTTTTTTCTTTAAAGTTAGGAAAACTAACTAGTTTATTTTTAATTTATGTTTTTTGTTTTTGGAAAAGAATCGAAAATAATTTAAACGTTTTCCAACGAAAAAAAAAATTTATAACTTTTTGTTTTTAATTCTCTGAACTAATTTTTAGAAAACAATTTTTTAAAATTAAAAAGTTATAGACTAAAAACTGAATGGCTTTAAAAAATTTAGTTAATTTTACTATTCGCGAAAAAAATGAACACACATTAAGTTCAAGTACTTTCTCATTTTAATTCAGAACTAAACTTAGTTTTATTATATTTAAGTATGCAAATTTCTTAAAACTGAGATGTTTTTCTTAAAAATTGATAAATTTTTTTAACATACTTACTTTTTTCTGCTAAAATCAAGAAATATTATTTAAGAAAGGTATTAACTATTTCTGAGTATATAAACTATTTCGTTTTTACTCAAACTTAAGAATGTTTATTATTTTTAAGAAAATTTTTCAAAGTTTTAATAAAATTTTACTTAAATTGAAGAAATTTTTAAACTATTTTAAAGGAAATTTTGAATTAGTTTTTAGC